>CM050167.1:24646491-25083991 GCA_027410445.1 Discoglossus pictus
TAGGTTTCTTTGTTATCACCTTAGTTTTGCGATGTGTATACACTTCCTGGCTTCCTACAGGGTTGTGCTTTAATCCTATTAACATAAATAAAGACAGGAGAGCCATGACAATAGGAAGTGGGGGAGGCTCCTTACATATGAACACGTCCAAGACCAGAGGAGATGGTTGTTTTTACTATGAATTGATTATTAATTAAATGTTTCAATGAATGATACTGAGAGATGGTCACCGATTGGTTAGTGTAATACACAGCTCAGCAACAACGGAGTCTTCGTGTGCTGCGGAGGGTAAAAAGACAGCTTATAAGCACTTCCTAATAAAATAAATTATTTACATTTCTGCATAAGACAAAAAGGTCCGATCAGTTCTTTGCCTGCTTCAACCTTCATAATAATTGCCCTAGTTTGCCTATACGTCAGTGCCACCATTGTAGTTGTACCTCCGCTCCCCTCCCCTTTCTGGCCCCTTGGCGTCTCTGCCTCCCTGTAGCTCTTCTCTAGGCTCCTCAGCCCTCCAGAGGCCTCCATCTGCTGTTAGTTTCCTCTATGGATCCAAGTCCCCTCTTCCTCTCTTTTTTTTCCTCTTCTTGCTCACTTACCTCATTTCCTTTCTCCCTTTTTTCACTCTACTTTTATTTTCTTTGTCCCCCTTCAATCTCCTGATGACCCCTTTTCTCCTCAGTCTCTCCCTCTCTCCTTTCCTCCCCATTTCCGCTCCTTTCTTCCCTTTCCCCTTCTCTTTTTTTTTTGTCTCCCTTCACTCTCCCCTTTTCTTCTTTCCCCTCCTCTCTCTCTTACTTCCTTTCCCACTCTTCTCTCTCCCCCTTTTTCTGTTTCTCTCCCCATTCTCTCTCATCTTCTTTCTCCTCCTCTCTATTCCCTTAATCATCCCTCTTCTCCTCTCCCATCCTCTTTTCTCTCCCTTATGTCTCCTTCCCTCATTTCCCACTTATTTCTCCTCCTCTTTTCTCTCTCCTCTTCCCCTACTCTATTTTCCCTTAATTGTCCCTATTTTTCTCCTTTCCCTATTTTATCTCCTCTCTCCATTCTCTATCTTTCCTCCTCTCTCTGCCATCCTCTCTATCTCTCATCACCTTTCTCTTCTCCCCTATTTTCTCCTTCACCCTCTCTCTCTTCCTTTGCTTTCTCACTCCCGTTCATTTCCCCTCTTATTCTGTTTCCATCCTCTCCCCTTCTCCATCGCCTTTCTCTATACCTCTCTTCTGTGTCCCTATCTCTCCCCCTCTCCTTGGGCCTCATTCTATTATCGGCCGTAAATCGGCCGTAAGGCTGCGATTCCTTGCGAGGGTTCTGTTAACTCGCGATTCTATTATACGGCCCCGCAAGGATCTCCTCTTACGACCGGCCGCATATCTTGGAACCGGCCGTAAGCTGTGAAATATAAAAACTCAAAAATAAATTCAAGCCTGCACTGTACAGCTCTGTAAATGCTAGGGATCATATTGGGGGACATGAGGATTAAAAGAAACCCACTCTCAAGCTTGCACATCTGCCCAAACCCGAGTTCAAATTAACTGTTTATTTTCCGGCTGCGGCGTGGGCGGGTCTGAGGTGCTCCAAGCACTCTGGACTTTTTACATGGATATTTTACGGATATTAAAAATTAAATATTTTACGGATTTGAGTACAGGATAATTATGTGCTATTTTTTCTAACAACTAAAATCCCTTTATAGTCTTCTCAAAGTGCAGGATGGCTTTATTTGAGCTATTTTATGTGCTTAATTGGTGCTAGCGAGACCTCTTTCCTGCAAGTAAGCTGCGGCTCGTTTTTAGCCTTGCAGAGAGGTTTCCCGGAGCAATTGAATTGCAAATCTCTTGCGGCCGTTTTAGATCAAAGGCTTTCCTCCGGCGCGAGCGGCCGCAAGAGATAGCAAGGCACCGGCCGCAAGCCTGCCGGAGCCTACGGCCGTAAGGGAATAGAATAGCAGAATAGCTTGCGGCCGGTCCTTGCGGCCCCGCAACGGCTGCGGCCGATAATAGAATGAGGCCCCTTGTGTGTTAAGGGTGGCCTAATGTCCTCCATTCACTAGCACTGCCGCTGATCAGTGGATCCTCCAGTCTCTCATTTGTCCCCCTAGGCCCATTCTGCTACCTCTTCAGATAAAAGCTCACTTGTCAGAGAAGATTTAGAAGGTATATAGAAAAAATCCAGAATAAATATGAGTGACTAACACCTGTAACAACAATAGCCGCCATCACATATATAGTTGTCAACAGTGCGGGTTGTCAGAAGTTGTTGGTAATGTTGCGGCCCTCGGAAAGATTTGCGAGGGCCGCAGTTGCTGGCATGGAGTGCTCCTGCCAGCAACGGCGGACTTTAGGCCCGCAAATGCGCCGCTTTTGCGGAGGTCGAGGCACCCACCGCGACTGCAACATTTACGGACTTGGCATCCGCAAATACGAGCCGCGGGACTTAGAAAAAAATATATAACGACCTCGCAAAAATACAACATTAGCGCCCGAAACCCGCGCACATAAAAACCCTAAAACCTCAAAAAATACATACAACAAACACATAAAAGGCTTACCCACAGCAAGGGGGGGCACCCAGCACCTCTAAAAAGTGATGTTACAACTGAATTTAAGTACAAATTAAAGAGTTTAGACACCCGAAAATCCCCTAAGCGAGAGAAAAAATGTCAGCCGAAAAAAACAAAAATGAGGCTACAGGACTCTAAACACGCAAAACACCAGCAAACACATACGGATTTTTTTCAAAAAGCCGGACAAGGTCTAAGAACAAGGGCGCAAAATCAGCCACAGCCGCGTACTACACACATTAGGCGCATTTTTAAAGGGGCATTGAAAGCAATTTTTGTTGCATATGAAAGAGCGTATTTGATAACGTCCCACAGTGTGTTTTCTTTTTCCAAATGCTGAGGTCAAAGCAGACAAAAAGGATTCAAATATTTCAGCCACTGAGCAGTGACATTGCTCTATGAGATCCGCAGACGTGCGTATGCTCTGTAAATCTTTCATTTTACGTAATATAATTTCATGCAAAACACAACTCTGGTCAGGCTTAAAGCTGCTCTTTTAAATGCAGGAAAAAAAAAAAAGAATAATGTTCGATGTCCCTTTAAGTCTACATTTTTTTTTTACTTTCTAAAACATTTGTCAAGTTATCAGCATTTTGTAAATATGGGACTACAGGGTTTCTTCATCCACTGAAACAGTAACAGGCAGATTGCCATCTGTAGGTCAAAATAATGTTGTTGTTTAGTCATTCAGTTGTGTCCGACTCTCCGTGACCCTATAGACCGCAGCACACCAGGCACATCCATAAGGTTTTCTTGACAAAGATACTGTAGTGGGTTGCCAGTTCCTTCTCCAGTGGATCACCATTTGTCTGTCATCCTGGCTAAGACCTGCCTTCTTGGGTGACCCTATATGGTATAGCTCACAGCTTCATTTAAGTACCCAAGCACCTTCACAATGACAAGGTAGCGATCCAGAAGGAGGTGAAAATAATAGTAACCATGTAAATCAGTCCTTAGAAAGGAGCATCTAATATCTGCTCCTAGTGGGCAAATAGCACATTGCATGTAATTACTCTTCCCCGGTATATCTACTTCTGAAATGACTTCTTATAAGTGGAGGATCAATTATGTGTTTCTTAATAGACCTACAAGGCCCAGGCCTAGGGCAGCACATTCGCAGGGGGCAGCAGGTTGCCTGAAACTTATGGTTCAGCATGTGTCAGTTCTGTTTATATGTTCACTTCCTGACATAGGCCCCTATTTAATTCCAAGCCCGTAATTACATGTAACCTGACATTTTGGCTGCGGGTTACTAATTTTTTACATATATAGATGTATTCAATTGACTCAAGCCCGCAATTACAGGCTCACAGCCCCAACACGCGAACCATGAACCCGTACATAGCATTTCAGGGCATGATCATGATCAATTAAGCAAACCCGTAAGTTTCATTTTAGACAGAGACAATAGTAAATGAGGCCGTCATTGTGACGTCAGTAAAACATTGAGTTTATACTACAATTAATTTGTGTTTAGAAGTCCAATCTGCAATCGGACTCGCAATCCAGAAATGAAGAAATCAATAAAAATTAATAAATCAACTGTTCTAGTCCATGTGGGTGGCCTGATATGCATTAACTCGTTGATTCCTGGGATTGATATAACATGAAAATAAAATGTAAAAAAAAAATAAAATAAAAATTCAGGTTTGCGAGCTTGAGATTGTTGTGCAATTAATTATAATGTCTTTCATCGCTTTCCCAGTATTTTAAAGTACAGTAGTGTGTGTTTATTTGCTTTTACAGTGCTACGAACAGGTGTTTGACCCACTCTAGAACTCAAATAATTTGTTTTTATACATTTGCGTATTTGAAGGCAATTGCGGTCCTGTTGAATTGTTGCAATTAAATATGGATATTGCGTCTTTAGCACTGGTAACATTTACGGGCTTGAACATAGTGTATATGTACATAAATACACATACATTTACAGTGTTATACATAGGTGGGTGTTAATCTTATCACAGAAGGACTAGTAAATGACGTGTGTGGGAGGCACAGACCTGGCCATATCTACATTTTTGGAGCCCCTAGGCAGTGAAGTGGAGGAGCCCCTGCGAGTAAGTACTCAAGGTATGCACGGACCATTTTTGCCTATTCTGTGCGTGTAAGTTCCTTTTCCTGTTGTAACTGTCTTTTTCGAGATGATTACCCCATAGTAGCCAGTCTATGAACTGCTGCATTTCGTTTTTTTAAGCCAGGAACCATTTATTTTTAAAAAGGGGTGCCCCTCACAGGGAAGCGCCCCTAGGCGACTGCCTAGTTGGCCTAATGGGTAATCCGGCCATGGGCGCAGATATGAATCGGCCTAGGGCAGCATAAAACCTAAACACACCCATGTGGAGGAAATACCACTGGGTTAGTTGTTATTAGCCCAAGAAGAGCAATTATAATTCAGTTATCGGCACTGAAACCTTCAAGGCACATGAACGTTTCCTGGATTTCACTAGGTATGCAATATACCTTTGTGTATATTTACTTTTATGTATTTTTTTTTTTTTAAGTAGTGCTTAAAAGCTCTAAATTGTCTGCCTAAAATTATGTCTGCCTTCTGTAGCTCATGAATACACCAACTATGAAGTGCAGTGTTTCAAAATAGCCTGTCAGTAACCTCTCTCAAGCAGCATGTTGCAGAATATTGCCACTGATTGTTGCTATGAGACTGCAACCCATGTACTTAGAAGTACACTGTCTTCATGAACTCCAGAGGGCAGAAAGGAACTATTTGTAAGATTTTAGGCTGAAAAACAAATCTCTTTAAGCACTTCTTAATAAAATAAAGTACACAAAAGTAATCAGATACAGAGGTATATTATATTTCTTGAGACTGCAGGTGCCATGGATAATGTGTGAATATGAAGAGAAATGTCTGTATGCAGTGATATTTTTGTGTGTCAGGGATCCCTGATGAAGTCTATATACTAGACAAAGCGCGTTAGAGGCAGATATGGATAATTTACACACCTATAGTACAATTTTTATTGCATCTTGCAATCTTACTCTTACTCAAAGTTTTCAAACATATATATATTGTTCATTGTACAATGGTTCTTTAAGTAGCCATCTTGGATGAGGCAAAGGAAGCAGAATGAGGAGGTGAAATATTACACAAAGCTACTTATATGTTCTGCCCAATCATCAAATTCTGCACCCTCTTATATCTCCACTCTCATCTCTAAATACACCCACAACCCACGTCCTCTCACTCCAGGACTTCAGGACTTTTCTCGTGCTGCCCATATTCTGTGGAACTCCTAGCCTCACTCCAGGATCAGGATTCTGTTTCTGAAGGAAGCCATATATGTGGTGAAACGGCCGTTAGGCTTGCCCTTTTCTAGCGTTTAGGAACCTGTTTTCACATATCATTCTAGAGAACTTGTGATGGTCCCAATAGGGCATTGGATGATTTTCTTGTTATGTGACAGCCTTTGAGTTGATCTGCTGGAAATGTAAAATAGGTTTCATTTTTTTTTCTTCTATACAGTGGTCTCATCATTCACTATCACAATCAATCAACTATAATAGCTGTCGTATATATTTTCATTTGATTTATGTGGTTGGGAAAGAATGATGTGGACTCACTTTTTAAGGACGGCGTGAAATAATTTAATAAAGTTAACAATTTTTAGGTACTCCTTACATTGTATTGATGAAGGAAATGTTGCAAAGAAAATTGGTGTAAAATTAACTTAGTCGTGTATTGCATGTCATTGAGTTATTTTCTAAAATTGACATAATATTCTATTTAAAGTTCTGCTATGAGTGTAAAAACAGCATTTTGTGAATAAAAATCAATTAAAGGCATATCTAAGTGAGCTGGATTAGTACATTTCTGCACTCTATAGGCAAAAAGCAGCCTTTGCGTATGCAGCACATCTCAAAAAACATATTATTTTTATAAATATATAAAAATCCCTCTAATGATTATGTTGACACCTCCAGGGGGTGTCTACACAGGCATCTGACCCTCGCAATCAAGCAATATTAACCCACTATTTACCCGCTCTTGCTTGCTTAGCCAATCTCCTTGCTGCTTCCTGCCACAGATCAGTGATGCACTACATTTCCCAGGCTGCTTTCACCACAAACAGGAAACCATAGTTAATTCAAGAGTTTCAGCTAACCTAATTGGCCAAAACAAATCATTTTACATTTGAGGCTCATTTTTGGAGGATGTTAACCTTGATTTACAACTGTCAGAAATTACTAAAATCAGAAATTACTATTATTGCTAAACACTCTGTATGCACAGGAAGGAAATGATGAAAAGTAATTGTATGAAAACATGTGACTTCCCACAGTAGGGCAGAACTCATGTCTGCATTATTCCAAAACAAAACGAATACAATGCCTGTGATTGGTCAAAATAAATATGACTGTTATGCTAATTTTAGAAGAGATTGTCTGGGGGTGTCAACTTTGAAAGCCAACAGTTTGCAAATGCAAGAAATTCAGCTGACTTCAAGGTGAGTGTTTAAATGTATATTTTGGTATTTTTTCATGCAAATTTTTTTTTTCATACACTACTGATTCTCCTCCATCAGATGCATTCATAATCCAGCAAACTTAGATATCCCTTTAAATATAAACACAAAATACATTTAATAAATTAAATGTTTACTTTGATAAGTCCAGATTTAGACTTTTGCAAGTGTCGCTGTACACCCCCTACATTGATCTTTGTGACAATAGCATTAAATATGAGATCTGAGTATATGAGATATGAGATTTGAGTGAAGGTGTAGGAACCAAAATAATTCTGGGGGGCATACACCTCACTTGATACACAGAACTCTTAACAGCTTCTATACACATACATAAACACAATGAGAAATCTGGGGGGATTTGTCCCTCTCATCCCCCCCCAGTTCCTACACCCATGTACGAGCGCCTCAGCATCGACACTTTCCGTCCCATCATTTCACGCTGCGGCAATTACTTTGAGATTTAAATCTCATGAATCATTTATTACTACCTAAAATGTCTCATCATCACCCTCTTTATTCTTAACTACATTTCTCTAAGTAGACACAGTGACACTTATTTTCTTAATTTAATTAGCAATTTGTAATTAAAACTTGCAACTTGACACTGTAGAATAGTGGCTCAAAATAGTTCACGGATAGGTACATGGCCGAGACTTTACATACGTTTGGCCCATGTGATAAGCTGGTGAAGGGTATCTTAGGATCTTACTATCTTATTCGGCCCGACCGCATTTGTGGCATATCAGTGGTTTAAATCACGATCCATTAAAATAACAAGAGAGACGCGCTAGGGTTGTCCTTTGTCCCCCCTCCTTTTTGCACTGTACATTGAACCCTTAGCTACAACAATCAGGGAAAACTCAAATAAAAAGGGAGTTAGAGTGAGGGAGACAGAACATAAACTGAGCTTATTTGCGGATGATGTTATGCTAACTGTTACTGAGCCTCTGACCAGTCTCCCTAATCTATTTTATGCTCTTGGACTTTTTGGCAGCATTTCTGGCTTTAAAATTAATACGAGTAAGTGCGAAGCGTTAAATGTTTTTTTACCAAAGTATTTAGAATTCCAATTATCAGGGAACATCTCCTTTAAATGGGTTCCACACCATCTTAAATACTTAGGGGTTTATATCCCTAGACAATCTGGCTTAAGTATTCATCAAATTTCCCCGCACTCATAAAAAAACTACTCAATGACATTAACACGTGGTCCTCCTACCAAATCTTGTGGCTAGGGAGGATCCACGCTATTAAAATGAGTATCTTGCCAAAGCTTCTGTATCTTTTTTGCACTATTCCAATGGCTGTTCGCACCAAGGACTTCTCGGTTCTTCAGGGGCCAATCTCTCGCTTCATTTGGGATCGTAAAAGGCCTAGAATAAATAAGAATGCCATGATGGCATCTAAAGCTAAAGGAGGGTTGGCTACCGGATTTACGCAAGTATTATAAAGCTGCCAGATTAGCCCAAATCACCAAGTGGTTGGGTAAGGAATACCTACCAGTGTGGGTGGAGATAAAGATATCTTTGAAGAAAGTGGCCTTCACCTTAGACAAGTATTATGGCTTTCCCTACATTTTAAATTGAGTACTTCTTTCCTTCCCAAATGCATGGTTCCGTCTTTGGCAGTTCTGACTCAGAGGAACAAGAGAACTCTGCTTGTAGAAGCAGGTTCTTGGCTTTCTCCATTGTGGTTATTTCAGAAGTCAGTATCAATAAATAGATTTTCACAGTTTAAATGGTGGATAGATAATCAGTTTACGATTGCTTCTGATCTGTTAAAGGAAAATCGACAATGGTCCCCTACAACATTTAGAGACCTACATCATTTGCCATTACAGGAATGACTTAACTTCTCTGCTAAGGTCACTCCATTCGAAACATGCTGTTTTAACAACCCTAATGGCAAACCGAATATCTCCATTATTTATAATTACTTAGTGGACCTAACCACACCGTCCAAACTCCACCATCAACATTCTTGGGAGTCGGAACTTGCCATTGATATAACTGATGCACAGCGGAATAATATACATAAGCAGGCCACAGGCTCCTCACAAAATATTATTATACTTGGGGAAAATGCACACAAGACCATTTTGAGGTGGTACTTAACACCAGCTAGGATGCAGCTCTCTAACCCATCAGTGGATGGTAACGGTTTTAGGGGATGTCCCACTCTGGGCACCCTTAAACATGTTCTCTGAGACTGCCCTAAGATTGTCCACATTTGGTTGGAGACCTATGATATTTTGGAGAGACTATGGGGGCACAGGATTCCCCAAAAGCCAGAAGAAGCTCTCATAAAGGGTCTCAGTAAAGAGGCTCAACTCTTATCACACAAAGTGTTTTTAGCAGTGAGGATTACGTTAGTCAAAACATGGAAATCAGCAGTACCAGAATACAGTGCAGTTTTGATTAAACTTAAATTTATATACAACATGAGCGTTATCTCCGCCAACTTGGACCAATCGTATAGGAAATGGGCCTCATGTTGGGACACTTGGATTCTTAAGATTGGGTGGTAAATATGCAGAGTAGGATAATAGTTTAGGATGCCACCTTTAAGAACAAACATAACAATTAATTCCTTCTCTTTCTGCCCCTCACTTACCCTCTTTCTTCTTCTTTATTCTCTGTGTGTAAGCTATCAGCTTTTACGATTGTACTTGAACACGTACATATGCATGTAATATACTTTCAGCTTAACTTAAAACAGAAATAACAAAAATGTCAAAGTTAGGTTTAAAAGGTTATATGTATGTGTTGTCATTTATTAAGTGTTCTGATTATGTTACTAATGTTTTATTTTTGAAACACTTGTGTTATGGAATTATCCTTGTATTCTCAATAAAAAATAAATATATATATATATATATATATATATATATATATATATAAAAAAAGAAAAATAGTACACCGATAAGTGATCTAAGTGTTCCCCTCTCCTGATTAACTTAAATGGTAGATGGGTAGGAGCTCTCATCTCTGATTGGCTGTGCTGTGTCTTTATATTATAGCCAGTATTTATAGCTAATATATTGTAGCTATGAATTGTTTAAAACTAACTGTGGCAGACTGAGGGCTACCTGTATACACCACATAAAGCATAAATTATGGTCAAATTTAAGTAATATTGCTGAAAAATTTCTAGGAAACAATCTTCCCTTTGGTAAGATATGCTACCCAGGGGCGTAGGAACTGGGGGGTTATGGGAGAGACACATTCCCCCCCCCCCCAGATTAAATTATTAGGGGGCACAAAAATTAGAATAATAAAACGTAATCATACATTACCAGATTTGGCCACTAGAGGGTGGTATGGAGCAGTATGTCTCTACCATGAATGCTTTTACCCATAAGTTATATATATATATATATATATATTACATATATATATATATATATATATATATATATATATAAGTTGGCGCATAGACATACAGTACATTATATATCAATATATATCATTTTTCATTATATTGGGGGGGAAGGGGCAATGAGAATTTAAACAAAGAAATAAAAATAAAAAGTTAGATCTGAACCTGCTTCCTGTCCTGGGTGTAGAGTTGAATTATCCAGATCTTTTTGGGCTCCTACGCCCATGATGCTGCCTCTAATGGTCAGGAAATCAGGAACAGTAAGATGGGCAGCCCCCTCTGGATCACTACCTTGTGTTGGTTTAGGTGCTTGTGTACTTCAATTCAGCTATAAGTTATACCATATAGGGTCACACAAAATGGGCAGGACACAGCAGCAAGGTCAGACAAATCGCAGAGAAAGAACTGACAACCCACTCCAGTATTTTTGCAATGAAAACCTTATGGATAAGCGCAACCAGAGACAAGATGTGCCTGGTGAGCTACGCACCATAGAGTCACGAACAGTCGGACATGACTGAATGGCTACACAACAACATTGTGGGCAGTGTATGGAAGGTATATATGATTACTGAATTGTCACATTTATATTCTGCTCCTAAATTATTTCTTTAACTTTTAACTTATATTCAGTGTAGATTATGGGTTGTATGCACTAATAAACAATTATATTGTGTGAGTCGGACATGACTGAATGGCTAAACAACAACAACACGACTGGCATGAAACGCCAAATTTGTATTTTTCCATTTGTGAAATAAAAAATAAAACTTTATATTACTTTTTACACATATTTTTTGCCCAAAGTACAGATTTTTGGTACATGCGGGCCTGGGGATATTGTGGTCTATATGAACATAAGCACATTTACAATATACTCATTGATGCATAGTATTAATATTTTGCTTGTTGATAAGTTGACTTGATAATGTGCAAAACATTTTAAACAGATAAATACATTATAAATAAATAATTACAGCCTTTATTTTATAACTATTATATTCAGTTTTGCTGTAATGGATATGGATATTTTTTTATCTTTGTTTGTGAAAGAATTAGAAACCTGGGAGGAACAAGAGACACAGATAAGATCTGTATTCACTTATGAAAATGTAATCCAAATCATTACAGTTTTATAAATAACAGTTGCTGTATATATTGCCAGGCTACTTCCGTATGTGTGCTTGCCTCCTCCCGCAGTAAGTTGTTTTTGCTAACCATTATACGGCCATCCTATCATGGTTTACTTTAAAAGGGTCTTCAGACCGTAGATAAATATTGAACTCTCTTTCTCTTACTGGCTTTATCTGATGTTCTTTTATATCATTATACCAATACCATAGAGCTTACAATCTAATTAGCACACTAATGAAATTGGAAATGTTAACAACATATTTGGTTTTAAATACAGATCATTCACACTCCTTTAGTTTTCAAAGTTACTAAGAAGATTGTAAGCTAGGTCTTGTCAAGACTTGTCCAACTACAATCCTCAAGGACTGGAGCCGGGCCAAATTCTCAGGATATCCTTGTGCTAAGGCTGGTAAGTAAATAAAAATAATCCAGCTACTGACTTATCTACCTGTACTCAAACAAGATGACTTTAAAATCTGGTGTGATACTTGTCTTCAAGGTCTAGACTTGGACAATCTTGTATTATTGGTTAGGATTGTGGGTCACTGGTTATCAGGGTGGACATGAAGATCCCAAACATACCTGGGATAACATTTGAGTTTCCAAATGAATGTTCAGTGTTTAGATTGCAAGCTGTTGGGGCCGATATTCTAGGCAGTGACACAATGTATTAACACTGATCTGTATTGGTGGTCATCAAAGAGAAAGGAAAAGAAGGATGGGGTCCAGGAATGAATAGGGTGAGAAATACTGAGAATAAGACATACTGGCCGATAAAATGTGTCCCTGACACAGCAGTAAATACATTAGTGAAGAACTGATCTGTTAATAAGGATTTGGATCTAAAAGGCGGTACTTGGACATTTTGGTTGGGTCCATAAAGGATGATAATTACATATTTATTACATCCTACATTGATACAATGTACTCACACTGATCTGTGGCACACACTGCAGTGATACAATGTACTCACACTGATCTGTGGCACACACTGCAGTGATACAATATACTCACACTGATCTGGGGCACACACTGCAGTGATACAATGTACTCACACTGATCTATGGTACACACAATGCAGTGATACAAAGTACTCACACTGATCTGTGGCACACACTGCAGTGATACAATGTACTCACACTGATCTGTGGTACACAATGCAGTGATACAAAGTACTCACACTGATCTGTGGTACACAATGCAGTGATACAATGTACTCACACTGATCTGTGGCACACAACACAGTGATACAATGTACTCACACTGATCTGTGTCACACACTGCAGTGATACAATGTACTCACACTAATCTGTGGCACACACTGCAGTGATACAATGTACTCACACTGATCTGTGGTACACACTGCAGTGATACAATGTACTCACACTGATCTGTGTCACACTACAGTGATACAATGTACTCACACTGATCTGTGTCACACAATGCAGTGATACAATGTACTCACACTGATCTGTGTCACACAATGCAGTGATACTATGTACTCACACTGATCTGCGGCACATAATGGAGTGATAAAATGTACTCACACTGATCTGTGGCACACAACGCAGTGATACAATGTACTCACACTGATCTGTGGCACACACTGCAGTGATACAATGTACTCACAATGATCTGTGGCACACACAGCAGTGATACAATGTACTCACACTGATCTGTGGCACACACTGCAGTGATACAATGTACTCATACTGTTCTTTAGCACACAATACAGTGATACAATGTACTCACACTGATCTGTGGTACACAACACAGTAATACAATGTACTCACACTGATCTGTGGCACACAATGCAGTGATACAATGTACTCACACTGATCTGTGGTACACAACACAGTAATACAATGTACTCACACTGATCTGTGGCACACAATGCAGTGATACAATGTACTCACACTGATCTGTGGTACACAACACAGTGATACAATGTACTCACACTGATCTGTGGCACATAATGCAGTGATACAATGTACTCACACTGATCTGTGGCACACACTGCAGTGATACAATGTACTCACACTGATCTGTGGCACACAATGCAGTGATACAATGTACTCACACTAATCTGTGGCACACACTGCAGTGATACAATGTACTCACACTGATCTGTGGTACACACTGCAGTGATACAATGTACTCACACTGATCTGTGTCACACACTACAGTGATACAATGTACTCACACTGATATGTGGCACACAATGCAGTGATACAATATACTCACACTGATCTGTGTCACACTACAGTGATACAATGTACTCACACTGATCTGTGTCACACAATGCAGTGATACACTGTACTCACACTGATCTGCGGCACACAACGCAGTGATACAATGTACTCACACTGATCTGTGGCACACACTGCAGTGATACAATGTACTCACACTGATCTGTGGTACACAACACAGTAATACAATGTACTCACACTGATCTGTGGCACACAATGCAGTGATACAATGTACTCACACTGATCTGTGGTACATAATGCAGTGATACAATGTACTCACACTGATCTGTGGTACACAATGCAGTGATACAATGTACTCACACTGATCTGTGGCACACACTGCAGTGATACAATGTACTCACACTGATCTGTGTCACACAATGCAGTGATACAATGTACTCACACTGATCTGTGGCACACACTGCAGTGATACAATATACTCGCACTGATCTGGGGCACACACTGCAGTGAAAAATGTACTCACACTGATCTGTGGCACACACTGCAGTGATACAATGTACTCACACTGATCTGTGGCACACACTGCAGTGATACAATGTACTCACACTGATCTGTGGTACACAATGCAGTGATACAAAGTACTCACACTGATCTGTGGTACACAATGCAGTGATACAATGTACTCACACTGATCTGTGGCACACAACACAGTGATACAATGTACTCACACTGATCTGTGGCACACACTGCAGTGATACAATGTACTCACACTGATCTGTGTCACACAATGCAGTGATACAATGTACTCACACTAATCTGTGGCACACACTGCAGTGATACAATGTACTCACACTGATCTGTGTCACACAATGCAGTGATACAATGTACTCACACTGATCTGTAGCACACACTGCAGTGATACAATATACTCGCACTGATCTGTGGCACACACTGCAGTGATACAATGTACTCACACTGATCTGTGGCACACACTGCAGTGATACAATGTACTCACACTGATCTGTGGCACACAATGCAGTGATACAATGTACTCACACTGATCTGTGGCACACACTGCAGTGATAGAATGTACTCACACTGATCTGTGGCACACACTGCAGTGATAGAATGTACTCACACTGATCTGTGGCACACACTGCAGTGATACAATGTACTCACACTGATCTGTGGTACACACTGCAGTGATAGAATGTACTCACACTGATCTGTGGCACACACTGCAGTGATAGAATGTACTCACACTGATCTGTGGCACACACTGCAGTGATACAATGTACTCACACTGATCTGTGGTACACAATGGAGTGATAAAATGTACTCACACTGATCTGTGGCACACAACGCAGTGATACAATGTACTCACACTGATCTGTGTCACACAATGCAGTGATACACTGTACTCACACTGATCTGCGGCACATAATGGAGTGATAAAATGTACTCACACTGATCTGTGGCACACAACGCAGTGATACAATGTACTCACACTGATCTGTGGCACACACTGCAGTGATACAATGTACTCACACTGATCTGTGGTACACAACACAGTGATACAATGTATTCACACTGATCTGTGGCACATAATGCAGTGATACAATGTACTCACACTGATCTGTGTCACACAATGCAGTGATACAATGTACTCACACTGATCTGTGGCACACACTGCAGTGATACAATGTACTCACACTGATCTGTGGCACACACTGCAGTGATACAATGTACTCGCACTGATCTGTGGCACACAATGCAGTGATACAATGTACTCACACTGATCTGTGGCACATAATGCATTGATACAATATACTCACACTGATCTGTGGCACACAATGCAGTGATACAATGTACTCACACTGATCTGTGGCACACAATGCAGTGATACAATGTACTCACACTAATCTGTGGCACACACTGCAGTGATACAATGTACTCGCACTGATCTGTGGCACATAATGCAGTGATACAATGTACTCACACTGATCTGTGGCACACACTGCAGTGATACAATGTACTCACACTGATCTGTGGTACACAACACAGTAATACAATGTACTCACACTGATCTGTGGCACACAATGCAGTGATACAATGTACTCACACTGATCTGTGGTACACAACACAGTGATACAATGTACTCACACTGATCTGTGGCACATAATGCAGTGATACAATGTACTCACACTGATCTGTGGCAAACACTGCAGTGATACAATGTACTCACACTGATCTGTGTCACACACTGCAGTGATACAATGTACTCACACTGATCTGTGTCACACAATGCAGTGATACAATGTACTCACACTAATCTGTGGCACACACTGCAGTGATACAATGTACTCACACTGATCTGTGGTACACACTGCAGTGATACAATGTACTCACACTGATCTGTGTCACACACTACAGTGATACAATGTACTCACACTGATATGTGGCACACAATGCAGTGATACAATATACTCACACTGATCTGTGTCACACTACAGTGATACAATGTACTCACACTGATCTGTGTCACACAATGCAGTGATACACTGTACTCACACTGATCTGCGGCACATAATGGAGTGATAAAATGTACTCACACTGATCTGTGGCACACAACGCAGTGATACAATGTACTCACACTGATCTGTGGCACACACTGCAGTGATACAATGTACTCACACTGATCTGTGGTACACAACACAGTAATACAATGTACTCACACTGATCTGTGGCACACAATGCAGTGATACAATGTAATCACACTGATCTGTGGTACACAACACAGTAATACAATGTACTCACACTGATCTGTGGCACATAATGCAGTGATACAATGTACTCACACTGATCTGTGGCACACAATGCAGTGATACAATGTAATCACACTGATCTGTGGTACACAACACAGTAATACAATGTACTCACACTGATCTGTGGCACACAATGCAGTGATACAATGTACTCACACTGATCTGTGGCACACAACGCAGTGATACAATGTACTCACACTGATCTGTGGCACACACTGCAGTGATACAATGTACTCACACTGATCTGTGGCACACAATGCAGTGATACAATGTACTCAAACTGATCTGTGGTACACACTGCAGTGATACAATGTACTCACACTGATCTGTGTCACACACTACAGTGATACAATGTACTCACACTGATCTGTGTCACACACTACAGTGATACAATGTACTCACACTGATATGTGGCACACAATGCAGTGATACAATATACTCACACTGATCTGTGTCACACTACAGTGATACAATGTACTCACACTGATCTGTGTCACACAATGCAGTGATACAATGTACTTACACTAATCTGTGGTACACACTGCAGTGATACAATGTACTCACACTGATCTGTGGTACACACTGCTGTAATACAATGTACTCACACTGATCTGTGGTACACACTGCAGTAATACAATGTACTCACACTGATCTGTGGGACACACTGCAGTAATACAATGTACTCACACTGATCTGTGTCACACAATGCAGTGATACAATGTACTCACACTTATCTGTGGCACACAATGCAGTAATACAATGTACTCACACTGATCTGTGGTACACACTGCAGTAATACAATGTACTCACACTTATCTGTGGCACACAATGCAGTGATACAATGTACTCACACTTATCTGTGGCACACAATGCAGTAATACAATGTACTCGCACTGATCTGGGGCACACAATGCAGTGATACAATGTACTCACACTGATCTGTGGTACACACTGCAGTAATACAATGTACTCACACTGATCTGTGGCACACAACGCAGTGATACAATGTACTCACACTGATCTGTGGTACACACTGCAGTAATACAATGTACTCACACTTATCTGTGGCACACAATGCAGTGATACAATGTACTCACACTGATCTGTGGCACACAATGCAGTGATACAATGTACTCACAATGATCTGTGGCACACAATGCAGTGATACAATGTACTCACACTTATCTGTGGCACACAATGCAGTGATACAATGTACTCACACTGATCTGTGGCACACAATGCAGTGATACGATGTACTCACACTGATCTGTGGCACACAATGCAGTGATACAATGTACTCACACTGATCTGTGCCACACACTGCAGTGATACAATGTACTCACACTGATCTGTGGCACACAATGCAGTGATACACTGTACTCACAATGATCTGTGGCACACAATGCAGTGATACAATGTACTCACACGGATCTATGGCACACACAGCAGTGATACAATGTACTCACACTGATCTGTGGCACACAATGCAGCGTTACGATGTACTCACACTGATCTGTGTCACACACTGCAGTGATACAATGTACTCACACTGATCTGTGGCACACAATGCAGTAATACAATGTACTCACACTTATCTGTGGCACACAATGCAGTGATACAATGTACTCACACTGATCTGTGGCACACACTGCAGTGATACAATGTACTCACACTGATCTGTGGCACACAATGCAGTGATACAATGTACTCACAATGATCTGTGGCACACAATGCAGTGATACAATGTACTCACACTGATCTGTGGCACACAATGCAGTGATACAATGTACTCACACTGATGTGTGGCACACAATGCAGTGATACAATGTACTCACACTGATCTGTGGTACACACTGCAGTGATACAATGTACTCACACTGATCTGTGGCACACAATGCAGTGATACAATGTACACACACTAATCTGTGGCACACAATACAGTGATACAATGTATTCACACTGATCTGTGGCACACACTGCAGTGATACAATATACTCACACTGACCTGTGGCACACACTGCAGTGATACAATGTACTCACACTGATCTGTGGCACACACAGCAGTGATACAAGGTACTCACACTGATCTGTGGCACACAATGCAGTGATACAATATACTCACACTGACCTGTGGCACATACTTCAGTGATACAATGTACTCACACTGATCTGTGGCACAAAATGCAGTGATACAATGTACTCACACTGATGTGTGGCACACAATGCAGTGATACAATGTACTCACACTGATCTGTGGTACACACTGCAGTGATACAATGTACTCACACTGATCTGTGGCACATAATGCAGTGGTACAATGTACTCACACTGGTCTATGGTACACAATGCAGTGATACAATGTACTCACACTGATCTGTGCCACACAATGCAGTGATACAATATACTCACACTGATCTGTGCCACACAATGCAGTGATACAATATACTCACACTGATCTGTAGCACACAATACAGTGATACAATGTACTCACACTGATCTGTGGCACACACTGCAGTGATACAATGTACTCACACTGGTCTATGGTACACAATGCAGTGATACAATGTAGTCACACTGATCTGTGGCACACACTGCAGTGATACAATGTACTCACACTGATCTGTGGCACACACAGCAGTGATACAATGTACTCACACTGATCTGTGGCACACACAGCAGTGATACAATGTACTCACACTGATCTGTGGTACACAATGCAGTGATACAATGTACTCACACTGATCTGTGCCACACAATGCAGTGATACAATATACTGACACTGATCTGTAGCACACAATGCAGTGATACAATATACTCACACTGATCTGTGGCACACACTGCAGTGATACAATTTACTCACACTGATCTGTGCCACACAATGCAGTGATACAATATACTGACACTGATCTGTAGCACACAACACAGTGATACAATGTACTCACACTGATCTGTGGCACACACTGCAGTGATACAATGTACTCACACTGATCTGTGGCACACAATGCAGTGATACAATGTACTCACACTGATCTGTGGCACACAATGCAGTGATACAATGTACTCACACTGATCTGTGGCACACACTGCAGTGATACAATGTACTCACACTGGTCTGTGGCACACACTGCAGTGATACAATGTACTCACACTGATCTGTGGCACACACAGCAGTGATACAATGTACTCACACTGATCTGTGGCACATAATGCAGTGATACAATGTACTCACACTGATCTGTGCCACACAATGCAGTGATACAATATACTGACACTGATCTGTAGCACACAATGCAGTGATACAATATACTCACACTGATCTGTGGCACACACTGCAGTGATACAATTTACTCACACTGATCTGTGCCACACAATGCAGTGATACAATATACTGACACTGATCTGTAGCACACAACACAGTGATACAATGTACTCACACTGATCTGTGGCACACACTGCAGTGATACAATGTACTCACACTGATCTGTGGCACACAATGCAGTGATACAATGTACTCACAATGATCTGTGGTACACACTGCAGTGATACAATATACTCACACTGATCTGTGGTACACACTGCAGTGATACAATATACTCACACTGATATGTGGCACACAATGCAGTGATACAATATACTCACACTGACTTGTGGCAACAATGCAGTCATACAATGTACTCACACTGATCTGTGGCACACACTGCAGTGATACAATGTACTCACACTGATCTGTGGCACACAATGCAGTGATACAATGTACTCACACTGATCTGTGGTACACACTGCGGTGATACAATATACTCACACTGATATGTGGCACACAATGCAGTGATACAATGTACTCACACTGATCTGTGGCACACAATGCAGTGATACAATGTACTCACACTGATCTGTGCCACACACTGCAGTGATACAATATACTCACACTGATCTGTGGGACACAACGCAGTGATACAATGTACTCACACTGATCTGTGGCACACAACGCAGTGATACAATGTACTCACACTGATCTGTGGCACACACTGCAGTGATACAATGTACTCACACTGATCTGTGGCACACACTGCAGTGATACAATGTACTCACACTGATCTGTGGCACACAATGCAGTGATACAATGTACTCACACTGATCTGTGGCACACAATGCAGTGATACAATGTACTCACACTGATCTGTGGCACACAATGCAGTGATACAATGTACTCACACTGATCTGTGGCACACACTGCAGTGATACAATGTACTCACACTGATCTGTGGCACACAACGCAGTGATATAATGTACTCACACTGATCTGTGGCACACACTGCAGTGATACAATGTACTCACACTGATCTGTGGCACACAACGCAGTGATACAATGTACTCAAACTGATCTGTGGCACACAATGCAGTGATATAATGTACTCACACTGATCTGTGGCACACAATGCAGTGATACAATGTACTCACACTGATCTGTGTCACACAATGCAGTGATACAATGTATTTACACTGATCTGTGTCACACACTGCATTGATATAATGTACTCACACTGATCTGTGGCACACAATGCAGTGATACAATGTACTCACACTGATCTGTGTCACACAATGCAGTGATACAATGTACTCACACTAATCTGTGGTACACACAATGCAGTGATACAATGTACTCACACTAATCTGTGGTACACACAATGCAGTGATACAATGTACTCACACTGATCTGTGGCACACACTCCAGTGATACAATGTACTCACACTGATCTGTGGTACACAATGCAGTGATACAATCTACTCACACTGATCTGTGCTACACAATGCAGTGATACAATCTACTCACACTGATCTGTGCCACACAATGCAGTGATACAATGTACTCACACTAATCTGTGGTACACACTGCAGTGATACAATGTACTCACACTGATCTATGGTACACACAATGCAGTGATACAATGTACTCACACTGATCTGTGGCACACACTGCAGTGATACAATGTACTCACACTGATCTGTGGGACACACTGCAGTGACACAATGTACTCACACTGATCTGTGGCACACACTGCAGTGATACAATGTACTCACACTGATCTGTGGCACACAATGCAGTGATACAATGTACTCACACTGATCTATGGCACACACTGCAGTTATACAATGTACTCACACTGATCTATGGCACACACTGCAGTGATACAATGTATTCACACTGATCTGTGGCACACACTGCAGTGATACAATGTATTCACACTGATCTGTGGCACACACTGCAGTTATACAATGTATTCACACTGATCTGTGGCACACAATGCAGTGATACAATGTACTCACATTGATCTGTGGCACACACTGCAGTGATACAATGTACTCACACTGATCTATGACACACACTGCAGTGATACAATGTACTCACACTGATCTGTGGCACACAATGCAGTGATACAATGTACTCACACTGATCTGTGTCACACAATGCAGTGATACAATGTACTCACACTGATCTGTGGTACACACAATGCAGTGATACAATGTACTCACACTGATCTGTGGCACACTGCAGTGATACAATGTACTCACACTGATCTGCGGCACACAATGCAGTGATACAATGTACTCACACTGATCTGTGGCACACAACGCAGTGATACAATGTACTCACACTGATCTGTGGCACACACTGCAGTGATACAATGTACTCACACTGATCTGTGGCACACACTGCAGTAATACAATGTACTCACACTGTTCTTTGGCACACAATGCAGTGATACAATGTACTCACACTGATCTGTGGCACACAATGCAGTGATACAATGTACTCACACTGATCTGTGGCACACAATGCAGTGATACAATGTACCCACTCTGATCTGTGGTACATAATGCAATGATACAATATACTCACACTGATCTGTGGCACACAATGCAGTGATACAATGTACTCACACTGATATGTGGTACACAATGCAGTGATACAATGTACTCACACTGATATGTGGCACACAATGCAGTGATACAATGTACTCACACTGATCTGTGGCACACAATGCAGTGATACTATGTATTCACACTGATCTGTGGCACACAATGCAGTGATACAATGTACCCACACTGATCTGTGGCACACAATGCAGTGATACAATGTACTCACACTGATCTGTGGCACACAATGCAGTGATACAATGTACTCACACTGATCTGTGGCACACACTGCAGTGATACAATGTACCCACACTGATCTGTGGTACACAATGCAGTGATATAATGTACTTACACTTATCTATGGCACACACTGCAGTTATACAATGTACTCACACCGATCTTTGGCACACAATGCAGTGATACAATGTATTCACACTGATCTGTGCCACACACTGCAGTGATACAATGTACTCACACTGATCTGTGGCACACACTGCAGTGATACAATGTACTCACACTGATCTGTGGTACACAATGCAGTGATACAATGTACTCACACTGATCTGTGGCACACAATGCAGTGATACAATGTACTCACACTGATCTGTGGTACACAATGCAGTGATACAATGTACTCACACTGTTCTTTAGCACACAATGCAGTGATACAATGTACTCGCACTGATCTGTGGTACACAATGCAGTGATACAATGTTCTCACACTGATCTGTGGCACACAATGCAGTGATACAATGTACTCACACTGATCTGTGCCACACAATGCAGTGATACAATGTACTCACACTAATTTGTAGCACACACTGCAGTGATACAATGTACTCACACTGATCTGTGGCACACAATGCAGTGATACAATGTACTCACACTGTTCTTTAGCACACAATACAGTGATACAATGTACTCGCATTGATCTGTGGCACACAATGCAGTGATACAATGTACTCACACTGATCTGTGGCACACAATGCAGTGATACAATGTACTCACACTGATCTGTGGTACACACAATGCAGTGATACAATGTACTCACACTGATCTGTGGCACACAATGCAGTGATACAATGTACTCACACTGATCTGTGGCACACAATGCAGTGATACAATGTACTCACACTGATCTGTGGCCCACAACGCAGTGATACAATGTACTCACACTGATCTGTGGTATACACTGCAGTGATACAATGTACTCACACTGATCTGTGGCACACAATGCAGTGATACAATGTACTCACTCTGATCTGTGGCACACAATGCAGTGATACAATGTGCTCACACTGATCTGTGGTACACAATGCAGTGATACAATGTACTCACACTGATCTGTGGTACACAATGCAGTGATACAATGTACTCACTCTGATCTGTGTCACACACTGCAGTGATACAATATACTCACACTAATCTGTGGCACACAATGCAGTGATACAATGTACTCACACTGATCTGTGGCACACACTGCAGTAATATAATGTACTCACACTGATCTATGGTACACAATGCAGTGATACAATGTACTCACACTGATCTGTGGCACACAATGCAGTGATACAATGTACTCACACTGATCTGTGACACACACTACAGTGATACTATGTACTCACACTGATCTATGGTACACAGTGCAGTAACACTATGTACCCACAATGATCTGTGACACACAATGCAGTGATACAATGTACTCACGCTGATCTGTGACACACAATGCAGTGATACAATGTACTCACACTGATCTGTGGCACATAATGCATTGATACAATGTACTCACACTAATCTGTGGCACATACTGCAGTGATACAATGTACTCACACTGATCTGTGACACACACTGCAGTGATACTATGTACTCACACTAATCTGTGGCACACAATGCATTGATACAATGTACTCACACTGATCTGTGACACACACTGCAGTGATACTATGTACTCACACTAATCTGTGGCACACAATGCAGTGATACAATGTACTCACACTGATCTGTGGCACACACTGCAGTGATACAATGTACTCACGCTGATCTGTGGCACACAATGCAGTGATACAATGTACTCACATTGATCTGTGGCACACACTGCAGTGATACAATGTACTCACACTGATCTGTGGTACACAATGCAGTGATACAATGTACTCACACTGATCTGTGGCACAAACTGCAGTGATACAATGTACTCACACTGATCTCTGGCACACAATGCAGTGATACAATGTACTCACACTGATCTGTGGCACACACAATGCAGTGATACAATGTACTCACACTGATCTGTGGCACACAATGCAGTGATACAATGTACTCACACTAATTTGTAGCACACACTGCAGTAATACAATGTACTCACACTGATCTGTGGTACACAATGCAGTGATACAATGTACTCACACTGTTCTTTAGCACACAATGCAGTGATACAATGTACTCGCACTGATCTGTGGTACACAATGCAGTGATACAATGTACTCACACTGATCTGTGGCACACAATGCAGTGATACAATGTACTCACACTGATCTGTGGCACACACTGCAGTGATACAATGTACCCACACTGATCTGTGGTACACAATGCAGTGATATAATGTACTTACACTTATCTATGGCACACACTGCAGTTATACAATGTACTCACACCGATCTTTGGCACACAATGCAGTGATACAATGTATTCACACTGATCTGTGCCACACACTGCAGTGATACAATGTACTCACACTGATCTGTGGCACACACTGCAGTGATACAATGTACTCACACTGATCTGTGGTACACAATGCAGTGATACAATGTACTCACACTGATCTGTGGCACACAATGCAGTGATACAATGTACTCACACTGATCTGTGGTACACAATGCAGTGATACAATGTACTCACACTGTTCTTTAGCACACAATGCAGTGATACAATGTACTCGCACTGATCTGTGGTACACAATGCAGTGATACAATGTTCTCACACTGATCTGTGGCACACAATGCAGTGATACAATGTACTCACACTGATCTGTGCCACACAATGCAGTGATACAATGTACTCACACTAATTTGTAGCACACACTGCAGTGATACAATGTACTCACACTGATCTGTGGCACACAATGCAGTGATACAATGTACTCACACTGTTCTTTAGCACACAATACAGTGATACAATGTACTCGCATTGATCTGTGGCACACAATGCAGTGATACAATGTACTCACACTGATCTGTGGCACACAATGCAGTGATACAATGTACTCACACTGATCTGTGGTACACACAATGCAGTGATACAATGTACTCACACTGATCTGTGGCACACAATGCAGTGATACAATGTACTCACACTGATCTGTGGCACACAATGCAGTGATACAATGTACTCACACTGATCTGTGGCCCACAACGCAGTGATACAATGTACTCACACTGATCTGTGGTATACACTGCAGTGATACAATGTACTCACACTGATCTGTGGCACACAATGCAGTGATACAATGTACTCACTCTGATCTGTGGCACACAATGCAGTGATACAATGTGCTCACACTGATCTGTGGTACACAATGCAGTGATACAATGTACTCACACTGATCTGTGGTACACAATGCAGTGATACAATGTACTCACTCTGATCTGTGTCACACACTGCAGTGATACAATATACTCACACTAATCTGTGGCACACAATGCAGTGATACAATGTACTCACACTGATCTGTGGCACACACTGCAGTAATATAATGTACTCACACTGATCTATGGTACACAATGCAGTGATACAATGTACTCACACTGATCTGTGGCACACAATGCAGTGATACAATGTACTCACACTGATCTGTGACACACACTACAGTGATACTATGTACTCACACTGATCTATGGTACACAGTGCAGTAACACTATGTACCCACAATGATCTGTGACACACAATGCAGTGATACAATGTACTCACGCTGATCTGTGACACACAATGCAGTGATACAATGTACTCACACTGATCTGTGGCACATAATGCATTGATACAATGTACTCACACTAATCTGTGGCACATAATGCATTGATACAATGTACTCACACTGATCTGTGACACACACTGCAGTGATACTATGTACTCACACTAATCTGTGGCACACAATGCAGTGATACAATGTACTCACACTGATCTGTGGCACACACTGCAGTGATACAATGTACTCACGCTGATCTGTGGCACACAATGCAGTGATACAATGTACTCACATTGATCTGTGGCACACACTGCAGTGATACAATGTACTCACACTGATCTGTGGTACACAATGCAGTGATACAATGTACTCACACTGATCTGTGGCACAAACTGCAGTGATACAATGTACTCACACTGATCTCTGGCACACAATGCAGTGATACAATGTACTCACACTGATCTGTGGCACACACAATGCAGTGATACAATGTACTCACACTGATCTGTGGCACACAATGCAGTGATACAATGTACTCACACTAATTTGTAGCACACACTGCAGTAATACAATGTACTCACACTGATCTGTGGTACACAATGCAGTGATACAATGTACTCACACTGTTCTTTAGCACACAATGCAGTGATACAATGTACTCGCACTGATCTGTGGTACACAATGCAGTGATACAATGTACTCACACTGATCTGTGACACACACTGCAGTGATACTATGTACTCACACTAATCTGTGGCACACAATGCAGTGATACAATGTACTCACACTGATCTGTGGCACACAATGCAGTGATACAATGTACTCACACTGATCTGTGGCACATAATGCATTGATACAATGTACTCACACTGATCTGTGGCACACACTGCAGTGATACAATGTACTCACACTGATCTGTGGTACACAATGCAGTGATACAATGTACTCACACTGATCTGTGGCACACAATGCAGTGATACAATGTACTCACACTAATTTGTAGCACACACTGCAGTAATACAATGTACTCACACTGATCTATGCCACACAATGCAGTGATACAATGTACTCACACTGATTTGTGGCCCACAACGCAGTGATACAATGTACTCATACTGATCTGTGGTACACACTGCAGTGATACAATGTATTCACACTGTTCTGTGGTACACACTGCAGTGATACAATGTACTCACACTAATTTGTAGCACACACTGCAGTAATACAATGTACTCACACTGATCTGTGGTACACAATGCAGTGATACAATGTACTCATACTGTTCTTTAGCACACAATACAGTGATACAATGTACTCACACTGATCTGTGCCACACAATGCAGTGATACAATGTACTCGCACTGATCTGTGGTACACAATGCAGTGATACAATGTACTCACACTGATCTGTGGCACACAATGCAGTGATACAATGTACTCACACTGATATGTGCCACACAATGCAGTGATACAATGTACTCACACTGATCTGTGGCACACAATGCAGTGATACAATGTACTCACACTGTTCTTTAGCACACAATACAGTGATACAATGTACTCGCATTGAGCTGTGGCACACACTGCAGTGATACAATGTACTCACACTAATCTGTGGTACACACAATGCAGTGATACAATGTACTCACACTAATTTGTAGCACACACTGCAGTAATACAATGTACTCACACTGTTCTTTAGCACACAATACAGTGATACAATGTACTCGCATTGAGCTGTGGCACACACTGCAGTGATACAATGTACTCACACTAATCTGTGGTACACACAATGCAGTGATACAATGTACTCACACTGATCTGTGGCACACAATGCAGTGATACAATGTACTCACACTAATCTGTGGTACACACAATGCAGTGATACAATGTACTCACACTGATCTGTGCCACACAATGCAGTGATACAATGTACTCACACTGATCTGTGGCCCACAACGCAGTGATACAATGTACTCATACTGATCTGTGGTATACACTGCAGTGATACAATGTACTCACACTGATCTGTGGCACACAATGCAGTGATACAATGTACTCACACTGATCTGTGGCACACATTGCAGTGATACAATGTACTCATACTGATCTGTGGTATACACTGCAGTGATACAATGTACTCACACTGATCTGTGGCACACAATGCAGTGATACAATGTACTCACACTAATCTGTGGTACACACAATGCAGTGATATGATGTACTCACATTGATCTGTGTCACACACTGCAGTGATACAATGTACTCACACTGATCTGTGGCACACAACGCAGTGATACAATGTACTCACACTGATCTGTGGCACACACTGCAGTGATACAATGTACTCACACTGATCTGTGGCACACACTGCAGTAATACAATGTACTCACACTGATCAGTGGCACACAACACAGTGATACAATGTACTCACACTGAACTGTGGGACACACTGCAGTGATACAATATACTCACACTAATCTGTGGCACACAATGCAGTGATACAATGTACTCACACTGATCTGTGGCACACACTGCAGTAATACAATGTACTCACACTGATCTATGGTACACAATGCAGTGATACAATGTACTCACACTGATCTGTGGCACACAATGCAGTGATACAATGTACTCACACTGATCTGTGACACACACTTTAGTGATACTATGTACTCACACTGATCTATGGTACACAGTGCAGTAACACTATGTACCCACAATGATCTGTGACACACAATGCAGTGATACAATGTACTCACGCTGATCTGTGGCACACACTGCAGTGATACAATGTACACACACTAATCTGTGGCACATAATGCATTGATACAATGTACTCACACTGATCTGTGACACACACTGCAGTGATACTATGTACTCACACTAATCTGTGGCACACACTGCAGTGATACAATGTACTCACACTGATCTGTGGCACACACTGCAGTGATACAATGTACTCACGCTGATCTGTGGCACACACTGCAGTGATACAATTTACTCACACTGATCTGTGGCACACAATGCAGTGATACAATGTACTCACACTGATCTGTGGCACACAATGCAGTGATACAATGTACTCACACTAATTTTTAGCACACACTGCAGTGATACAATGTACTCACGCTGATCTGTGGCACACAATGCAGTGATACAATGTACTCACATTGATCTGTGGCACACACTGCAGTGATACAATGTACTCACACTGATCTGTGGTACACAATGCAGTGATACAATGTACTCACACTGATCTGTGGCACAAACTGCAGTGATACAATGTACTCACACTGATCTCTGGCACACAATGCAGTGATACAATGTACTCACACTGATCTGTGGCACACACAATGCAGTGATACAATGTACTCACACTGATCTGTGGCACACAATGCAGTGATACAATGTACTCACACTAATTTGTAGCACACACTGCAGTAATACAATGTACTCACACTGATCTGTGGTACACAATGCAGTGATACAATGTACTCACACTGTTCTTTAGCACACAATGCAGTGATACAATGTACTCGCACTGATCTGTGGTACACAATGCAGTGATACAATGTACTCACACTGATCTGTGACACACACTGCAGTGATACTATGTACTCACACTAATCTGTGGCACACAATGCAGTGATACAATGTACTCACACTGATCTGTGGCACACAATGCAGTGATACAATGTACTCACACTGATCTGTGGCACATAATGCATTGATACAATGTACTCACACTGATCTGTGGCACACACTGCAGTGATACAATGTACTCACACTGATCTGTGGTACACAATGCAGTGATACAATGTACTCACACTGATCTGTGGCACACAATGCAGTGATACAATGTACTCACACTAATTTGTAGCACACACTGCAGTAATACAATGTACTCATACTGTTCTTTAGCACACAATACAGTGATACAATGTACTCACACTGATCTGTGGCACACACTGCAGTGATACAATGTACACACACTAATCTGTGGCACATAATGCATTGATACAATGTACTCACACTGATCTGTGCCACACAATGCAGTGATACAATGTACTTACACTGATTTGTGGCCCACAACGCAGTGATACAATGTACTCATACTGATCTGTGGTACACACTGCAGTGATACAATGTATTCACACTGTTCTGTGGTACACACTGCAGTGATACAATGTACTCACACTAATTTGTAGCACACACTGCAGTAATACAATGTACTCACACTGATCTGTGGTACACAATGCAGTGATACAATGTACTCACACTGATCTGTGCCACAAAATGCAGTGATACAATGTACTCGCACTGATCTGTGGTACACAATGCAGTGATACAATGTACTCACACTGATCTGTGGCACACAATGCAGTGATACAATGTACTCACACTGATCTGTGGCCCACAACGCAGTGATACAATGTACTCACACTGATCTGTGGTACACAACACAGTAATACAATGTACTCACACTGATCTGTGGCACACAATGCAGTGATACAATGTACTCACACTGATCTGTGGTACACAACACAGTAATACAATGTACTCACACTGATCTGTGGCACACAATGCAGTGATACAATGTACTCACACTGATCTGTGGCACATAATGCAGTGATACAATGTACTCACACTGATCTGTGGCATACACTGCAGTGATACAATGTACTCGCACTGATCTGTGGCACACAATGCAGTGATACAATGTACTCACACTGATCTGTGTCACACAATGCAGTGATACAATGTACTCACACTAATCTGTGGCACACACTGCAGTGATACAATGTACTCACACTGATCTGTGTCACACACTACAGTGATACAATGTACTCACACTGATATGTGGCACACAATGCAGTGATACTATATACTCACACTGATCTGTGTCACACTACAGTGATACAATGTACTCACACTGATCTGTGGCACACAACGCAGTGATACAATGTACTCACACTGATCTGTGGCACACAACACAGTAATACAATGTACTCACACTGATCTGTGGCACACAATGCAGTGATACAATGTACTCACACTGATCTGTGGTACACAACACAGTGATACAATGTACTCACACTGATCTGTGGCACATAATGCAGTGATACAATGTACTCACACTGATCTGTGGCACACACTGCAGTGATACAATGTACTCACACTGATCTGTGTCACACACTGCAGTGATACAATGTACTCACACTGATCTGTGGCACACACTGCAGTGATACAATGTACTCACACTGATCTGTGGCACACAATGCAGTGATACAATGTACTCACACTGATCTGTGGTACACACTGCAGTCATACAATGTACTCACACTGATCTGTGTCACACACTACAGTGATACAATGTACTCACACTGATATGTGGCACACACTGCAGTGATACAATGTACTCACACTAATCTGTGGCACACAATGCAGTGATACAATGTACTCACACTGATCTGTGGTACACACTGCAGTGATACAATGTACTCACACTGATCTGTGTCACACACTGCAGTGATACAATGTACTCACACTGATCAGTGGCACACAATGCAGTGATACAATGTACTCGCACTGATCTGTGGTACACAATGCAGTGATACAATGTACTCGCACTGATCTGTGGTACACACTGCAGTCATACAATGTACTCACACTGATCTGTGTCACACACTACAGTGATACAATGTACTCACACTGATATGTGGCACACACTGCAGTGATACAATGTACTCACACTGATCTGTGGCACACACTACAGTGATACAATGTACTCACACTGATATGTGGCACACACTGCAGTGATACAATGTACTCACACTGATCTGTGGTACACACTGCAGTGATACAATGTACTCACACTGATCTGTGGCACACACTGCAGTGATACAATGTACTCACACTGATCTGTGGCACACAATGCAGTGATACAATGTACTCACACTGATCTGTGGTACACACTGCAGTCATACAATGTACTCACACTGATCTGTGTCACACACTACAGTGATACAATGTACTCACACTGATATGTGGCACACACTGCAGTGATACAATGTACTCACACTGATCTGTGGCACACAATGCAGTGATACAATGTACTCACACTGATCTGTGGCACACACTGCAGTGATACAATGTACTCACACTAATCTGTGGTACACACTGCAGTAATACAATGTACTCACACTGATCTGTGGTACACAATGCAGTGATACAATGTACTCACACTGATCTGTGGCACACAACGCAGTGATACAATGTACTCACACTGATCTGTGGTACACACTGCAGTAATACAACGTACTCACACTTATCTGTGGCACACAATGCAGTGATACAATGTACTCACACTGATCTGTGGCACACAATGCAGTGATACAATGTACTCACAATGATCTGTGGCACACAATGCAGTGATACGATGTACTCACACTGATCTGTGGCACACACTGCAGTGATACAATGTACTCACAATGATCTGTGGCACACAATGCAGTGATACAATGTACTCACAATGATCTGTGGCACACACTGCAGTGATACAATGTACTCACACTGATCTGTGGCACACACAGCAGTGATACAATGTACTCACACTGATCTGTGGCACACAATGCAGTGATACGATGTACTCACAATGATCTGTGGCACACACTGCAGTGATACAATGTACTCACACTGATCTGTGGCACACACTGCAGTAATACAATGTACTCACACTTATCTGTGGCACACAATGCAGTGATACAATGTACTCACACTGATCTGTGGCACACAATGCAGTGATACAATGTACTCACAATGATCTGTGGCACACAATGCAGTGATACAATGTACTCACACTGATCTGTGGCACACAATGCAGTGATAAAATGTACTCACACTGATCTGTGGCACATAATGCAGTGATACAATGTACTCACACTGATCTGTGGCACACACTGCAGTGATACAATGTACTCACACTGATCTGTGGCACACACAATGCAGTGATACAATGTACTCACACTGATCTGTGGCACACAATGCAGTGATACAATGTACTCACACTGATCTGTGCCACACAATGCAGTGATACAATGTACTCACACTGATCTGTGGCCCACAACGCAGTGATACAATGTACTCACACTGATCTGTGGCACATAATGCATTGATACAATGTACTCACACTGATCTGTGGCACACAATGCAGTGATACAATGTACTCACACTAATTTGTAGCACACACTGCAGTAATACAATGTACTCACACTGATCTGTGGTACACAATGCAGTGATACAATGTACTCACACTGTTCTTTAGCACACAATACAGTGATACAATGTACTCACACTGATCTGTGGCACACAATGCAGTGATACAATGTACTCACACTAATCTGTGGTACAAACAATGCAGTGATACAATGTACTCACACTGATCTGTGGCACACAATGCAGTGATACAATGTACTCACACTGATGTGTGCCACACAATGCAGTGATACAATGTACTCACACTGATCTGTGGCCCACAACGCAGTGATACAATGTACTCATACTGATCTGTGGTATACACTGCAGTGATACAATGTACTCACACTGATCTGTGGCACACAATGCAGTGATACAATGTACTCACACTGATCTGTGGTACACAATGCAGTGATACAATGTACTCACACTGTTCTTTAGCACACAATGCAGTGATACAATGTACTCGCACTGATCTGTGGTACACAATGCAGTGATACAATGTACTCACACTGATCTGTGCCACACAATGCAGTGATACAATGTACTCACACTGATCAGTGGCACACAATGCAGTGACACAATGTACTCGCACTGATCAGTGGCACACACTGCAGTGATACAATGTACTCACACTGATCTGTGGTACACAATGCAGTGATACAATGTACTCACGCTGATCTGTGGCACACACTGCAGTGATACAATGTACTCACACTGATCTTTAGCACACAATGCAGTGATACAATGTACTCGCACTGATCTTTAGCACACAATGCAGTGATACAATGTACTCACACTGTTCTTTAGCACACAATGCAGTGATACAATGTACTCGCACTGATCTGTGGTACACAATGCAGTGATACAATGTACTCGCACTGATCTGTGGTACACAATGCAGTGATACAATGTACTCGCACTGATCTGTGGTACACAATGCAGTGATACAATGTACTCACGCTGATCTGTGGCACACACTGCAGTGATACAATGTACTCACACTGATCTGTGGCACACACTGCAGTGATACAATGTACTCACACTGATCTGTGGCACACAATGCAGTGATACAATGTACTCACACTGTTCTTTAGCACACAATACAGTGATACAATGTACTCACACTGATCTGTGGCACACAATGCAGTGATACAATGTACTCACACTGTTCTTTAGCACACAATACAGTGATACAATGTACTCACGCTGATCTGTGGCACACAATGCAGTGATACAATGTACTCACACTGATCTGTGACACACACTGCAGTGATACTATGTACTCACACTAATCTGTGGCACACAATGCAGTGATACAATGTACTCACACTGATCTGTGGCACACACTGCAGTGATACAATGTACTCACACTGATCTGTGGTACACAATGCAGTGATACAATGTACTCACACTGATCTGTGGCACACAATGCAGTGATACAATGTACTCACACTGTTCTTTAGCACACAATACAGTGATACAATGTACTCACACTGATCTGTGGCACACAATGCAGTGATACAATGTACTCACACTGATCTGTGGCACACACTGCAGTGATACAATGTACTCACACTGATCTGTGGTACACAATGCAGTGATACAATGTACTCACACTGATCTGTGGCACACAATGCAGTGATACAATGTACTCACACTGTTCTTTAGCACACAATACAGTGATACAATGTACTCACACTGATCTGTGGTACACAATGCAGTGATACAATGTACTCACACTGTTCTTTAGCACACAATACAGTGATACAATGTACTCACACTGATCTGTGGCACACAATGCAGTGATACAATGTACTCACACTGATCTGTGCCACACAATGCATGATACAATGTACTCACACTAATTTGTAGCACACAATGCAGTGATACAATGTACTAACACTGATCTGTGGTACACAATGCAGTGATACAATGTACTCACACTGTTCTGTGGCACACAATGCAGTGATACAATGTACTCGCACTGATCTGTGGTACACAATGCAGTGATACAATGTACTCACACTGATCTGTGACACACACTGCAGTGATACTATGTACTCACACTAATCTGTGGCACACAATGCAGTGATACAATGTACTCACACTGATCTGTGGCACACAATGCAGTGATACAATGTACTCACACTGATCTGTGGCACATAATGCATTGATACAATGTACTCACACTGATCTGTGGCACACACTGCAGTGATACAATGTACTCACACTGATCTGTGGTACACAATGCAGTGATACAATGTACTCACACTGATCTGTGGCACACAATGCAGTGATACAATGTACTCACACTAATTTGTAGCACACACTGCAGTAATACAATGTACTCACACTGATCTGTGGTACACAATGCAGTGATACAATGTACTCACACTGTTCTTTAGCACACAATACAGTGATACAATGTACTCACACTGATCTGTGGCACACAATGCAGTGATACAATGTACTCACACTAATTTGTAGCACACACTGCAGTAATACAATGTACTCACACTGATCTGTGGTACACAATGCAGTGATACAATGTACTCACACTGTTCTTTAGCACACAATACAGTGATACAATGTACTCACACTGATCTGTGGCACACAATGCAGTGATACAATGTACTCACACTGATATGTGGCACACAATGCAGTGATACAATGTACTCACACTGATCTGTGCCACACAATGCAGTGATACAATGTACTCACACTAATTTGTAGCACACACTGCAGTAATACAATGTACTCACACTGATCTGTGGTACACACTGCAGTGATACAATGTACTCGCACTGATCTGTGGTACACAATGCAGTGATACAATGTACTCACACTGATCTGTGACACACACTGCAGTGATACAATGTACTCACACTGATCTGTGGCACATAATGCATTGATACAATGTACTCACACTGATCTGTAGCACACACTGCAGTAATACATTGTACTCACACTGATCTGTGGTACACAATGCAGTGATACAATGTACTCACACTAATTTGTAGCACACACTGCAGTAATACATTGTACTCACACTGATCTGTGGTACACAATGCAGTGATACAATGTACTCACACTGTTCTTTAGCACACAATACAGTGATACAATGTACTCACACTGATCTGTGGCACACAATGCAGTGATACAATGTACTCACACTGATCTGTGGCACACATTGCAGTGATACAATGCACTCACACTGTTCTTTAGCACACAATGCAGTGATACAATGTACTCACACTGATCTGGGGCACACACTGCAGTGATACAATGTACTCACACTGATCTGTGGCACACAATGCAGTGATACAATGTACTCACACTGATCTGTGGCACACACTGCAGTGATACAATGTACTCGCACTGATCAGTGGCACACAATGCAGTGATACAATGTACTCACACTGATCTGTGGCACACACTGCAGTGATACAATGTACTCGCACTGATCTGTGGCACACAATGCAGTGATACAATGTACTCACACTGTTCTTTAGCACACAATGCAGTGATACAATGTACTCGCACTGATCTGTGGTACACAATGCAGTGATACAATGTACTCACACTGATCTGTGGCACACAACGCAGTGATACAATGTACTCACACTGATCTGTGGTACACAATGCAGTGATACAATGTACTCACACTGTTCTTTAGCACACAATGCAGTGATACAATGTACTCGCACTGATCTGTGGTACACAATGCAGTGATACAATGTACTCACACTGATCTGTGGCACACAACGCAGTGATACAATGTACTCACACTGATCTGTGGTACACAATGCAGTGATACAATGTACTCACACTGTTCTTTAGCACACAATGCAGTGATACAATGTACTCGCACTGATCTGTGGCACACAATGCAGTGATACAATGTACTCACACTGATCTGTGGCACACAATGCAGTGATACAATGTACTCACACTGATCTGTGGCACATAATGCATTGATACAATGTACTCACACTGATCTGTGGCACACACTGCAGTGATACAATGTACTCACACTGATCTGTGGCACACACTGCAGTAATACAATGTACTCACACTGATCTGTGGCACACAATGCAGTGATACAATGTACTCACACTGATCTGTGGCACACAATGCAGTGATACAATGTACTCACACTAATTTGTAGCACACACTGCAGTAATACATTGTACTCACACTGATCTGTGGTACACAATGCAGTGATACAATGTACTCACACTGTTCTTTAGCACACAATGCAGTGATACAATGTACTCACACTGATCTGTGGTACACAATGCAGTGATACAATGTACTCACACTGATCTGTGGCACACACTGCAGTGATACAATGTACTCACGCTGATCTGTGCCACACACTGCAGTGATACAATGTACTCACACTGATCTGTGGCACACAATACAGTGATACAATGTACTCACACTGATCTGTGGCACACAATGCAGTGATACAATGTACTCACACTGATCTGTGGCACACACTGCAGTGATACAATATACTCACACTGACCTGTGGCACACACTGCAGTGATACAATGTACTCACACTGATCTGTGGCACACAATGCAGTGATACAATGTACTCACACTGATCTGGGGCACACACTGCAGTGATACAATGTACTCACACTGATCTGTGCCACACAATGCAGTGATACAATGTACTCACACTGATCTGTGGCACACACACCAGTGATACAATGTACTCACACTGATCTGTGCCACACAATGCAATGATACAATGTACTCACACTGATAGGAAGATCTAGTTCCTATTTCCCTGCACTTCCTGCTTCTGTGCACACTGACAGTTCTTCTTTGTCATTTCCTGTAATATTCAAACCTCTGCCCTCCCCCATCTGTAATATCATTTTTACATTTCCAGCTATATCTATTCTTCTATATTTCCCTCCCATCACCTTGGAGCCTGCCATAATCACCCACCCCTCAGGTTACAGGCTGTCCCTCCCTTCCTCCACCAGACAGCCTCTCTTCTTCCTTCTATCTCTTTTCTAGTCTGTCTCTCTTTTACTCCTTCTATGTCACAGATTCCAACACATTCCTTCTCCAGACTCCATTTATCTTCTGTTACTCTCCATCCTTTTCTCTGTCACACTACCTGTATCCTTTTCTCTCTTTTCCAGACTCTCTCACACTCCCTCTATCATGACCATCAATATGTACCTATCTATATCTTTAGCACAACCCCATCCCTCTCTAATCCATCTTTATTTCCCTCACTTCCTCCTTCAGTTGGTCTCTGCTCCTCGTACCACCTCTCTCTTAGTCTGACACTCTCTTCTTCTCCCCTCCATGCGCTCTAACTCTCCATAATCTCATTATCTCTCTATTCCTCGTCTCAGCTTTTTTTATTGTCTATTTTCTCCAATATTTGTATTCATCCTGTCTTCTCTCCTCTCCTTCTTCTGTGTCTATTCCCCCCTCTCTCCCAGGCTCCGTCGCACACCCTCCTCTTTTGTATCTTTTTTTTCTTCTCTCTCCTAGAATCTCTTACTATCCCTTCTTCAGGTATCTCTCTTTCCTCCTTTTCTGTCTATCTCATCCAGTATCTATTTTTCCTGTCTCTCTGACATCATCTCTCCTCAAATATCTAATCTTCAGTCTCACACACTATCTTCCTCCTGCTGTATCCCTCCATCTCTAACTCTCACTTTTTTCTCACACTCCATCCTAGACTCTCATTTCCATCTTTCTTCAATAATTCTGTAATCTTCTTTCTCCTTCTTACACACACTCCATTATTCAGTATATCTTCACTCTCTCTCTCCTAGACACGCTCCTCTCTGCAGTATCTCTTCTCTCTCCTAGACTTCATCGCTCACTTTATCCTTCAGTATCCATTCCTCACATTCTCCCTTCTTCCTTCAGTATCTCCATTCCCTATTCTCACAATCCTCTCTGCGGTATCTCTCCATCCCTTCTCTCTCCTAGGCTCCATCGCTTCCTATATCCTCCAGTATCCATTCCTCACATTCTCCCTTCCTCTTTCAGTATATCTCCATTCCTTATTCTCTCTCTCTTAGACTCTCAATCCCCTCTCTGCAGTATCTCCATCCCTCCTCTCTCCTAGGCTCCATTGCTCCCTATATCCACCAGTATCTATTCCTCACACTCTCCCTTCTTCCTTCAGTATCTCCATTCCACATTGTCTCTCTCCTAGACTCTCAGGCTCCTCTCTGCAGTATCTCTTCTCTTTCCTAGACTTCATCGCTCACTTTATCCTTCAGTATCCATTCCTCACACTCTCCCTTCTTCCTTTAGTATCTCCATTCCCTATTCTCTCTCTGCTATATTCTCACGCTCCTCTCTGCAGTATCTCTTCATCCCTTCTCTCTCCTAGGCTCCATCGCTTCCTATATCCTCCAGTATCCATTCCTCACATTCTTCCTTCCTCCTTCAGTATATCTCCATTCCTTATTCTCTCTCTCCTAGACTCTCAATCCCCTCTCTGCAGTATATCTCCATCCCTCCTCTCTCCTAGGCTCCATTGCTCCCTATATCCACCAGTATCTATTCCTAACACTCTCCCTTCTTCATTCAGTATCTCCATTCCCTATTCTCTCTCTGCTATATTCTCACAATCCTCTCTGCAGTATCTCTCCATCCCTTCTCTCTCCTAGGCTCCATTGCTCCCTATATCCACCAGTATCTATTCCTCACATTCTCCCTTCTTCATTCAGTATCTCCATTCCCTATTCTCACAATCCTCTCTGCAGTATCTCTCCATCCCTTCTCTCTCCTAGGCTCCATCGCTTCCTATATCCACCAGTATCTATTCCTCACATTCTCCCTTCTTCATTCAGTATCTCCATTCCCTATTCTCACGCTCCTCTCTGCGGTATCTCTCCATCCCTCCTCTCTCCTAGGCTCCATTGCTCCCTATATCCACCAGTATCTATTCCTCACATTCTCCCTTCTTCATTCAGTATCTCCATTCCCTATTCTCACAATCCTCTCTGCAGTATCTCTCCATCCCTTCTCTCTCCTAGGCTCCATCGCTACCTATATCCTCCAGTATCCATTCCTCACATTCTCCCTTCCTCTTTCAGTATATCTCCATTCCTTATTCTCTCTCTCTTAGACTCTCAATCCCCTCTCTGCAGTATCTCTCCATCCCTCCTCTCTCCTAGGCTCCATTGCTCCCTATATCCACCAGTATCTATTCCTCACAATCTCCCTCTTCCTTCAGTATCTCCATTCCACATTGTCTCTCTCCTAGACTCTCAGGCTCCTCTCTTCAGTATCTCTTCTCTCTCCTAGACTTCATGGCTCACTTTATTCTTCAGTATCCATTCCTCACATTCTCCCTTCCTCCTTCAGTATCTCTATTCCCTATTCTCACAATCGTCTCTGTGTTATCTCTCCATCCCTTCTCTCTCCTAGGCTCCATCACTCCCATTATCCTCGGGTAGCTATTCCTCATCTCTCACACTCTCACCACCTCCAGCAAAATGTCTTAATATCTTCCCTCTCTCATAGTCTCTCCCACACCTCCTTCCACCTGCATGATGTATCCATTCCTCCTCTATCCCCAACAACCCCTGCAGTCTTACTACATTCTTCCTTCTCTCATTCCTCACATTTGCATTACTCCATTGCCCCCCTCAACCATGCTCTCTTCTTCTTACATGATCATACCATTCCTCTTTCTCTCTCTTGCTCCATCTTATCCTCCAGTATCTCTTCTTCCTTCTTTTACATTCTCTGCCTACTGCATTATCTCTCAACCACTTCACTCTCTCCTCTAAGTAACTCTCAATCTTCCTATCTCAGCATTCCTGATCTCCACTCCTCTTTCTCTGCCCTTTTCTCTATCACTCTATCCCCTTCTTCCTTCAGTAATCTCTCCACTCCTCTATCTCTGCCCCTTTATCTATCACTCTATTTCCTTCTTCCTTCAGTAATCTCTCCACTCCTCTATCTCTGCCCCTATATCTATCACTCTATTTCCTTCCTCCTTCAGTAATCTCTCCACTCCTCTATCTCTGCCCCTTTATCTATCACTCTATTTCCTTCTTCCTTCAGTAATCTCTCCACTCCTCTATCTCTGCCCTTTTCTCTATCACTCTATTTCCTTCTTCCTTCAGTAATCTCTCCACTCCTCTTTCTCTGCCCTTTTCTCTATCACTCTATTCCCTTCTTCCTTCAGTAATCTCTCCACTCCTCTATCTCTGCTATTTTCTCTATCACTCTATTCCCTTCTTCCTTCAGTAATCTCTCCACTCCTCTATCTCTGCTATTTTCTCTATCACTCTATCCACTTCTTCCTTCAGTAATCTCTCCACTCCTCTATCTCTGCCCTTTTCTCTATCACTCTATTCCCTTCTTCCTTCAGTAATCTCTCCACTCCTCTATCTCTGCCCTTTTCTCTATCACTCTATTCCCTTCTTCCTTCAGTAATCTCTCCACTCCTCTATCTCTGCCCTTTTATCTATCACTCTATTCCCTTCTTCCTTTAGTAATCTCTCCACTCCTCTATCTCTGCTATTTCCTCTATCACTCTATTCCCTTCTTCCTTCAGTAATCTCTCCACTCCTCTTTCTCTGCCCTTTTCTCTATCATTCTATTCCCTTCTTCCTTCAGTAATCTCTCCACTCCTCTATCTCTGACCTTTTCTCTATCACTCTATTCCCTTCTTCCTTCAGTAATCTCTCCACTCCTCTATCTCTGCCCTTTTATCTATCACTCTATTCCCTTCTTCCTTCAGTAATCTCTCCACTCCTCTATCTCTGCCCTTTTCTCTATCACTCTATCCCCTTCTTCCTTCAGTAATCTTTCCACTCCTTTTTCTCTGCCCTTTTCTCTATCACTCTATCCCCTTCTTCCTTCAGTAATCTCTCCTCTCCTCTTCCTCAGCCCTTTTCTTATCACTCTATTCCCTTCTTCCTTCAGTAATCTCTCCACTCCTCTATCTCTGCTATTTTCTCTATCACTCTATCCCCTTCTTCCTTCAGAAATCTCTCCACTCCTCTATCTCTGCTATTTTCTCTATCACTCTATCCTCTTCTTCCTTCAGTAATCTCTCCACTCCTCTATCTCTGCCCTTTTCTCTATCACTCTATTCCCTTCTTCCTTCAGTAATCTCTCCACTCCTCTATCTCTGCCCTTTTCTCTATCACTCTATTCCCTTCTTCCTTCAGTAATCTCTCCACTCCTCTATCTCTGCCCTTTTCTCTATCACTCTATTCCCTTCTTCCTTCAGTAATCTCTCCACTCCTCTATCTCTGCCCTTTTCTCTATCACTCTATTCCCTTCTTGCTTCAGTAATCTCTCCACTCCTCTATCTCTGCCCTTTTCTCTATCACTCTATTCCCTTCTTCCTTCAGTAATCTCTCCACTCCTCTATCTCTGCCTTTTTCTCTATCACTCTGTTCCCTTCTTCCTTCAGTAATCTCTCCACTCCTCTATCTCTGCCCTTTTTCTCTATCACTCTATCCCCTTCTTCCTTCAGTAATCTCTCCACTCCTCTATCTCTGCCCCTTTCTCTATCACTCTATCCCCTTCTTCCTTCGGTAATCTCTCCACTCCTCTATCTCTGCCCTTTTCTCTATCACTCTATCCCCTTCTTCCTTCAGTAATCTCTCCACTCCTCTATCTCTGCCCTTTCCTCTATTACTCTATCCCCTTCTTCCTTCAGTAATCTCTCCACTCCTCTATCTCTGCCCTTTTCTCTATCACTCTATTCCCTTCTTTCTTCAGTAATGTCTCCACTCCTCTATCTCTGCTATTTCCTCTATCACTCTATTCCCTTCTTCCTTCAGTAATCTCTCCACTCCTCTATCTCTGCCCCTTTCTCTATCACTCTATCCCCTTCTTCCTTCGGTAATCTCTCCACTCCTCTATCTCTGCCCTTTTCTCTATCACTCTGTCCCCTTCTTCCTTCAGTAATCTCTCCACTCCTCTATCTCTGCCCTTTTCTCTATCACTCTATCCCCTTCTTCCTTCAGTAATATCTCCACTCCTCTATCTCTGCCCTTTTCTCTATCACTCTGTTCCCTTCTTCCTTCAGTAATCTCTCCACTCCTCTTTCTCTGCCCTTTTCTCTATCACTCTATCCCCTTCTTCCTTCAGTAATCTCTCCACTCCTCTATCTCTGCCCTTTTCTCTATCACTCTATCCCCTTCTTCCTTCAGTAATCTCTCCACTCCTCTTTCTCTGCCCTTTTCTCTATCACTCTGTTCCCTTCTTCCTTCAGTAATCTCTCCACTCCTCTTTCTCTGCCCTTTTCTCTATCACTCTATCCCCTTCTTCCTTCAGTAATCTCTCCACTCCTCTATCTCTGCCCTTTTCTCTATCACTCTATCCCCTTCTTCCTTCAGTAATCTCTCCACTCCTCTTTCTCTGCCCTTTTCTCTATCACTCTATCCCCTTCTTCCTTCAGTAATCTCTCCACTCCTCTATCTCTGCCCTTTCCTCTATCCCTCTCCTCCCTCCTTCCTCTTTCTCCCTTCCTTCCCCTCCTTGCTTCCTCTCTCTCTTGCTGTCTCCCCTCCTCCCCCTCCCCTATTTCTCTCTCCTCCCCTCCTCTCTTTTTCTCCTTCCTCATTTCCCAACGCTCTCTCAGTAATATGAGCTGACATTTCCGGGTACATTTTCTTAAAGGGGCAGAGTTATAATTATCACACAGCAGGCTTGCACTGTAATAACATCACCTTGCAAGTCCTCAATCCCTTTAGCTGCATTAATCATGTTTCCTACCTGTTTTGCTCCCACTCTTCATTTAAAATAAGCAATTGTCTCATTGATATTATATTACATGTAATTTAGAGCCTCCAGTTCCTCTATAAGAACTAGTTTATAAACATGTTTATCTTATTTAGATGCAATGTTGCAAACACTAACCTGAGGAGTTTGCAGTCTGTTTATCCCTCACCCCCTGCTAATCCACTCCTTTCACTCCCTCCATTCATTACACCCCCCACTCAGGCTTTGTGTTTGAATCCTCTTTGTCTCTTCCTCATCCCTCTTTCCCTCCTCCTGCTCTTTTCCCTGAACTCTTTCCCTCCTCCCCCATCTTCCCTGAACTGACTCTCCCCCTTCCCTTAACTCTTTATCTCCTCTCTTAACAGCATATCTCTCTTCACTTTCCCTGGGGGGCGGGGCACAAAATAGCTTTTGTATATATATACAAAATATAGAAAAATATGGGGTGGATTTGTACCCTCCCCCCCTCCCCAATTCCTACACCCATTTTTTTTTTTACCTGATCAGTTTTATATTTCACCCCTTTTTTATGAGCAGGTGTTATCCTCTCTTATCCTCTCCCATAACTGCCCCCTCCGGCTCCTTCCATACCTGCCCCCCATCTCCCATAACTGCCCCTCCTGCTCCTTCCATAACTGCCCCCCTCCTCCCATAACTGCCCCTCCTGCTCCTCCCAGAACTGCCCCCTCCTCCACCCATAACTGCCCCTCCTGCTCCTTCCATAACTTCTCCCTCCTCCTCCTTTCATAATTGCCCCTCCTCCTCCCATAACTGCCCCCTCCTGCTCCTTCCATAAGTGCCCCCTCCTCCTCCCATAACTGCCCCCTCCGGCTCCTTCCATACCTGCCCCCCATCTCCCATAACTGCCCCTCCTGCTCCTTCCATAACTGCCCCTACTCCTCCTCCCATAACTGCCTCCTCCTTCCATAATTGCCCCCTCCTACTCCTCTTCCCAGAACTGCCCCCCTCCACCCATAACTGCCCCTCCTGCTCCTTCCATAACTGCACCCTCCTTTCATAATTGCCCCATCCTCCTCCTTTCATAATTGCCCCATCCTCCTCCTCTTCCCATAACTGCTCCTTCCATAAGTGCCCCCTCCTCCTTCCATAACAGCCCCCCTCCTCCTCCTCCAATAACTGCCCCCTCCTCCTCCCATAACTGCCCCTCCTGCTCCTTCCATAACTGCCCCCTCCTCCTCCATTCATAATTGCCCCCTCCTACTCCTCTTCCCAAAACTGCCCCTCCTGCTCCTTCCATAACTGCCCCCCCCTGCTCTTTCCATAACTGCCCCTCCTCCTCCTTCCATAACTGCCCCCCCCCCCCTGCTCCTTCCATAACTGCCCCCACTCATTCCTGGTACACTTTATCTTCTTTCCTCATCCCTCCTGCCACATTTTTAATCAAGTATTAACTATCCATGTGCCCCCCCCCCCCCCCTCCACTTTTTATATTTCTCCCCCAGTTTTCCTCCCACCTCCTCTTCCTATTATCCACCCCTCCCCCAGTTTCCTTTCACATTCCCTATTCCCCCCCCCCCCTGCTCCCTTCCCTTTCTCTCTCTCCCCCTTCTCTTTCCCTGGCATTTCCCAGCCAGTGTCTCTGTTTCCTGGTGCTCCTGTCCCTTTAAGAGGCAGAGCTCAGTGCTGGGAATACACGTCAGTTTCAGGACTTGAACACTAAGATCAATGAGCCGGAGGGAGGGAAGGGGGAGACCTCACTTCTGCCTTTTAGTTTCTCTCTTCCAGGAAGGAAAACAGAAAAAAAAAAGCCCTGAAATCCCAAAACAGCAGAAACAAGCTCCCAAGACCCTAAAGACCAGGCAGTGAGAGCAGGATCCTACAAGACTGGACATCTGGACATCAACATCTCCACCACCCAAGGGTGCAATGTGCTAACTTGTAGCAGCACAGGATTCTGGGAACATAAGGGGGATTGGGGGGCAGCCCCTCTCTGATCCCCACCCCCCAACACAGGGACTTTCCTGATTTCTGGCAATGTCTTCAGCACAGTGTTGCATTAAGGTGAGTGGCACTTATTTTGCCCCAGCTTTCCTGCACAGGTTGTGTTTTTATTGCCCCTTTTATAATACTGCTGCAGGTAGTGGTGCCTTGTACTGCAGGGCTGTCCCATATAACTAGTACAGATGTTTTAGAAAAATAAACAACATATATTCTAGGTTGCTTAAAAAAACAAGGTGTTTTATAACAAATATCAGCCATCTTTGGGTTATTGTACAGTTCTACTTTGCTGGAATGTTGGTATGGTTGTCATTTATTTATAAAGCACTAAGTATATGGGAAACAGTGAATACATTAATTAAACATGACAGAAGTATATATATTGGTACAGACGGTGATGAGGGCCCTGCAATTACAATGTTAGAAGAGCAGCCACCCAGCACAGGTAGTAGAGGGGTTGGTAAGTTGTTCAGTCATGTCCTACTATCTGTGACACTATGGACCACAGCACGCCAGGCACATTTATAGTTATGTCCTGGTCATGCTTATCCAAAAAGCTTTTCTTGGGAAAGATACTGGAGTGGGTTGCCAGTTCCTTCTCCAGGGGACCGCAATTTGGCTGACCTCTCTGCTATGACCTGCTCATCTTGGGTGACCCTACATTGAAGGGCACAAGCCTCAACAAGGTAGCCATCCAAAAGTGGTAGAGAATAATACATTATAGATGTTATATATGTCTGTATACTGTATCTAAAATATGTGTGTATGTATATATATATATATATATATATATATATATATATATATATATATATATATATATATATATATATATATATACAGTACTGTTTGAATTAAAGCAGGTGGAAACAGGATATCCTGGAAGTACTAAGTTCTCCTTCTCTGGGTACTGAGTAACACAGAAGGGTTTGTGAACAAAAATAATTTGCTGTTACTTTTCGTGCTCATTTTTGTCGCCAGCGTTTTTGTACGTTTTTTTTCTTCTATTGAGGCCGACTGTGCAGTCACATACTTACACTGGCAGAAAAGGGTTAATCAAGAATGCTTGGACTCAAAAGTGTTGAAATACAGGACTTCAGGGGGCATTAGTAGAATTTGACGCAAATTTTATGCATTTTCATGTAACACAGAATTGCACGGAATTATAATATTGTTGTAGTGTGTCATGTTAATGGGTTAATATGGCATTACATGGGCACACGCATTACATGGCCACAAGCATTATATGGGCATATGTTCTACATGGGCACACACATTACATGGGCAAATGCTTTACATGGGCACACACTTTACATGGACACACACATTACATAGGCAGATGCATTACATGGGCACACGCATTACACGGCCACAAGCATTATATGGGCATACGTACTACATGGGCACACGCATTACATGGGCATACGTATTGTATGGCCACACACATTACATGGGCACACGCATTACATGGGCATACATATTGTATGGCCACACGCATTACATGGGCACACGCATTACATGGGCATACATATTGTATGGCCACACGCATTACATGGGCATACATATTGGATGGCCACACGCATTACATGGGCACACGCATTACATGGGCATACGTATTGTATGGCCACACGCATTACATGGGCACACGCATTACATGGGCACACGCATTACCTGTACATATTGACACAGTGCATATACAAACAAAGCACGACTTCCAAAATTGCACAACTTCTTCCCAACTTTGGAATTTTGCTGGAAACGGCTCATACGCAATTATACTGGAGCAGTGAATGTTGTATATTGTTGTTGTTGTTGTTGTTTTCCATAGCACTATATACAAACATACAATACTATGAGCTGGTACAATCAAGTTACAAAGGTACAAATTCTAAGATATGGAAGTACAATAAGGCCACAGGTAATTTAGTGCAGCAGAATAAAGCTCCTTACTTCAAAGAGCTTACAGTCTAGTATTAGTGCTATTAAAGGGCCACTTGTTGAAGTATGTAATAAACTAACAGCATTAGCAGCTGTGAAAGACATTGATGTAAAAACATTGTTAGAGAAAAACTTTATGTATAAAGACAATATAGGAATCCATTTTGTGTTTGTTACATCACTTCATCAGAGCTGTGTGTTTATGTTTATATCGGTGGAGGGAAGGATGTGGGAGGAGGAAATAGGGAGAGCTCATTAGTATGTGTAAGGTAATTACAATTAACACCAAACACTTCCCTTGTACCGGCCAGAAACTGGAAATTTGCATCAATAGATGCAAACACAGCCATGCACAAATGTAAACACCCCTCTCGACACGCACACTTCCACCAAAGTATAATGCATGCCTCCAGGATCCCGCAGCGGTGTCAACATTTATTTTTTTATTTATTTTTATATTTTCATCGCACCGTCATATTTTAATAAGCGACCTACAATTAGAAGTTGAAAAAAACAACCTGTTTTTGTTTTAGTACACTGCTTTTTATTTTTATTAGAACAGGCCGTATCAAATTGGGAGCCAACAGGTTAAAAGCAAAACTTTACCCTGGCATGGGCATTAATTATTTCTTATTTAGTTCCTTCCTGTTCTACCAACTCATTTGATATGGTGTTGCCAGGAAGTAGATTTATATTCTTGTAAGTCTCTGGTTTTAACTCTCTCACTGTCAGAAGACTGGTGGTAAGAAAAAAGGATCTATCCTGTTATGGTGTCGGGACAGTTCCACCACTGCAGTGCAGCCTCCAGCCGTTAGATGGCGCTGCCGATATTTTGCAGCACTCCCGATTTGTGAGAGAAATTCTAAGCTTATAATGTTAGCCTAATCCTTAAACTCACCCTAACCCTCACCCTAACAGTTTACCTAAGCCTTGACTCTATGATATGGCACCGGAATATTGGCAGCGCCATCTAGCGCATGGTCACCGCCATTGCTGCTGCCTTGTCCTGAGCTACCATAAGAGGATAGGACCGAAAAAAGGGTTAAATTACCATTACAGTTCCAAACAAAAGGCATTAATAGTAATGAACATAAATACATTTTAAAGAAAATCTTGGTTTATATATAGAATCTTCCATCTTACCTGGTTCCAAACAGCTAGAGTTGTTCTATAATGTATTCTTGAAGGAATGGATATTGGGATTTGTCATATAATTGAAACTTTTAGTATTTGATACATACCCCCTTCTCCTGCACATGCTCACAGACAGGCTGCTTGCAATCATAATTGCAAGCTTTGCTCTTCCAGAACTGTAACTGCCTCCACTTCTCTCATACACACATAACTTCCACCAAAGTGTCATGGATGTCTCAAGGACCAGCAAAGATAGCAACATTTTTTTTCTTAATTAAAACTAGGCCTATTCCTTTTTTCTGTCTAATTACTGTTAGGCAGGCTTCGTTATCAATTTTTTTTTTCCTTGTCCAGTGGCCCCCTACTCTGTTTTATAGCCCATTTAAGTAAAACCAGAGTGGAAAATGACACGGCTTATTTAAAAAGAAAATAAAACTCACTCTAGCCGGACGCAGATCACCTTTGCAAGAGAAAAGATTAATTGCCCTTTGCAATAAACAGCGATTATCATCTCAACCTGAATGACTTTTTGCTCTGATTATCCTTATAGGACTAACCCTACAAATACAATAAATCAGTGTAGCAGCAGACACCTAGGCACAAGAGCTTGCAGTTTTAGGTACTTGTAGGAAGATTTTTCATTTGGCTTTAATTAAATCTCTGTAAATGTATTCTTAAGTCAAGTTGATGGCTGAATCCTGAGAGCCAGTGACTCGTATACGTTTTTCAACTGGCTACTAAGAACTTTTTGGCTTTTTTACATATATAGGTATATACATATTTATATCAGGGCTTGGCAATCCCCGTGAGCCAGGGATTCATGGCTCCTTAGCAATTATACATATATTTCTATATATAATCCATAACCTGGCTCCTAACTAATCATGTTGTTTGCTGTTTTTCGGATACATTTGCCAGCCCTGATTTTATATATATACATATACATATATATATATATATATATATATATATATATATATATATATATATATATATATATATATTGCAAGAGCGAAGCTTTTGTGGGCACCTTTGCATGTCCCTACCAAGGTTCCCAGAATGCAGTGTACTAACTCTAGTTCTCAGAATTCTGAGTAGGGTGGGATTCCTGGCTTGTGTATAATCCAAACCTAGCTTTGCTCAAAGCTGTTTGATACAGCAGGCATATGCTTATGGTTATGGATTGCGAGAGCATAGCCTTTGTGGGCAAATTTGCATGTCGCTGCCAAGGTTCCCAGAATGCAGTGTAATAACTGTATTTCTCGGAATTCTGTGCATGAAACAAGTTTTTTTTAAACTTGTTTTAGGCATTCAAATGTGAACACAAATGTAATAATGTAATATATATACTGTACTATTAATTTTTATTTTTTATTTTAAATCCCACTTGACATACAGAGATTTTGGCCAAATAAGTATTTTTTTTAGTTTTGTCTGTTTGTATGAGTATTCCATGCTGTCTGGTAATAACATAGACATATATCTTTTGGATATATTGTTTCTCTACTACATACTTATATTTTGTGATAGTAAAACATAGATTTGATGGCAGACAAGAACCAACAGGTGTATCTACCCTGTCCATTCTATCGACCTAAATGCTTAGGGCAGGATATAATTCCTTTGCTGGATTTGTCCAAAAAATGGTTTGCTGTAAGGATATCTTTTTGAGGATACCTTGCTTTATCACAGGTAGGTTAATCAATAGGCTCATTTAGATGGCCCATCATGTCTACCTAACAAATCCTCATGATAGACTTGAAAGGTTTCCGTTATTCCAATAGGACTCTGTTCCTTATCTACTACCTTTTTTATAAAGTGTGACTTATTGTGATTAAAAGTTTGATCATTTGTGAGAACAGTCGCACTAACAGCAGGTGGTCTTCCCGCCATCTTTAGGCTGGAGCGTAGAGGCCCTTCGGTGGTCCGAGGGTTGGATCTCTGCCGGTGTAGTGAGGAAATCAATAAGATGTTACAGCTGAAATGCTCTATTCATTTGCTCTACTTAGAAGAGTGTAAAACATAATCCTGACAGTGTATCATTTATTTATATATATCCAGCCGTGTGCTCAGCACTTTACACCATTACTGGGCAGGGAGAATATAAATATTACTGTAATATATAGGTGCCTCTTCTGGATCGCTACCTTGTCGCGGTGAAGGGGCTTGTGTACTTCAATGATTAGAACAATAATAAGACTTTAGCAGTAGAAAGTCTCTATAACTTGTGTTATTTATTTAACTGGGCATGCTCTTCTTTCTAATAACCACCGACTGTGAGAATTAGATAAGGAGGATTAGTAAGATGGAGATATGCTTATTATACCTAAATTTTACGTTTTCCTCCTCAAACTTTTGATAACAAGTTACACTAATTTGTATTTTACATTTACTTTCATTACTGCTGTAATTGAGACTTTTGCTGCGTCACTTTAAGGAACAACATTCCAATATCAGTGACTTCTTGGTGTCTGTGTTTTCTCACCGTACCTCCTCCTCGTCCTCCTCATCCCCCCTCCTCTTCCTCGTCCCCTCTCCTCCTCTTCATCGTCCCCCCTCCTCCTCTTCCTCGTCCCCTCTCCTCCTCTTCCTCGTCCCCCCTCCTCCTCTTCCTCGTCCCCCCTCCTCCTCTTCCTCGTCCCCCCTCCTCCTCTTCCTCGTCCCCCCTCCTCCTCTTCCTCGTCCCCCCCTCCTCCTCTTCATCGCCCCCCCTCCTCCTCTTCCTCGCCCCTCCTCCTCTTCCTCGCCCCCCCTCCTCTTCCTCGCCCCCCCTCCTCTTCCTCGCCCCCCCTCCTCTTCCTCGCCCCCCCTCCTCTTCCTCGCCCCCCCCTCCTCTTCATCGTCCCCCCTCCTCCGCCTCCTCTTCCTCGTCCCGCCTCCTCGTCCCTCCTCCTCTTCCTCGTCGCTCCTCCTCTTCCTCGTCCCTTCTCCTCTTCCTCGTCCCTTCTCCTCTTCCTCGTCCCTTCTCCTCTTCCTCGTCCCTTCTCCTCTTCCTCGTCCCCCCTCCTCCTCTTCCTCGTCCCCCCTCCTCCTCTTCCTCGTCCCCCCTCCTCCTCTTCATCGTCCCGCCTCCTCCTCTTCATCGTCCCCCCTCCTCCTTTTCCTCGCCCCCCCTCTTCCTCGCCCCCCCTCCTCCTCTTCCTCGCCCCCCCTCCTCCTCTTCCTCGCCCCCCCTCCTCTTCATCGTCCCCCTCCTCCGCCTCCTCTTCCTCGTCCCGCCTCCTCGTCCCTCCTCCTCTTCCTCGTCGCTCCTCCTCTTCCTCGTCCCTCCTCCTCTTCCTCGTCCCTCCTCCTCTTCCTCGTCCCTCCTCCTCTTCCTCGTCCCTCCTCCTCTTCCTCGTCCCTTCTCCTCTTCCTCGTCCCTTTCTCCCTGGGACCTCGGTCAGGCTGTATAGGAACAAAGCACCAGCCCCATCTCTATATCCTGTACATTTAGTTGTAAGCTCTGTTGCCTATTTCAATGACCGAAGCACAATGAAAAAAAAAAAAAATTAGTTTGAAAGCTGTGAGAATAATTAAGCAGATAATAAGTCATACAGCTAGTCTTTAATTATATATATATATATACACATACATTTTGTTGCATCTACATGACCTTGGTGGAATCCATGATACATTGGTGTTATCACTAAATATATGAGAAATAGGAAAATCTTTATTCAAGTTTATGAGTGCAAATAATGCTGCATTAAAATAAAGACTAAAAAAGCAAGTGGGAGAGGGGTGCACAAACTATCAGTATAAGCTGGTAAATAAATATAGGCGCTCAACAATGGATGAGAGACAATTTCCATGTGTGAGATGGGCAGTTGCATTTCCTGAAGCAAGGAGTCTGCTTCTGGGCCAGTAAAAGGAATGGGGTGTGGTGTCAATTTCCATCTTATTCAATTTCTTAATAAAGTCTCTCTGCTTCCCGGGTAATAGCCAAAACACACCATCAACTCATGATCCAGCTCCTAGGGAGTGACGTAATAAACACAAAATGGATTCCTGTGCTCATAAACATAATATTAAAAAATTCAGATGTTCCCCACAAATGCTTTATTTCCACGGCTTACACAGCTACTAATATTGTAAGTTTGGTGCATACCTGACAAACAAGTGTCTTTCTCTTGCACTGCAGTGGCCCTTTAATGACATGTTATCTATGTTTTCACACTGTTGGCACATAGTAGCCCTTGATGATTACACTGGTCTGGTTTCCATCCGCTTGTGGCACCTACATGTGCTTGGCTCGGAGTCCGGTATTGTCACCATGTTATGCTCCATTCCATATTTCTCCAACTATATTTTAGTTAAAGGTGGAAAGAGACTGAATGCAGAGGAAGCTACTATCTGTACACTGGTGATATGGCAGATAAAACCTCCAGTGCTTTAAACAGGACTTATGGATGTTCATTAGTTTACACACACACAAAATAAGTAGCAGGAAAGAACATAGTATATATACAAAAGTAAACAATGTACAGATTGAGTTTTTTATTTCTTAATACATTTTGCTCATTATTATGTTTAGTGATTCAAAAGACCATATAGTAGAACAAATAACCAGAAGGGCCCTTTAAAGGCATTTATTAGCACTTTGAAAAATATAATTATACAAATGAGTAGCCCGAGCTGTCTTCAGATGATATAGTGTCTCACTGGTGCAAAAACATGTCAAATGATATTGCTCATGTGACCAAATGAAGCGTGTAAGTGTCCATACAGCTCTTAAAGGGACATGGAACACCACTTTAGCTTTCATGCATGTAAAAGAGCAGGTTTATAACATTGCAAAAGTTGTTTTTGGAATGGAAAATATGAAGTAAAACCTGTTTTAAGCTTCATCAAAACTAATAGGAAATGCAGAGAGCATACTTCAGTATGTGGATCTCATTGGCTGGCAGAGGGCATACTTCAGTTTGTCGATCTCATTGGCTGGCAGAGGGCATACTTCTGTTTGTCGATCTCATTGGCTGGCAGAGGGCATACTCCAGTCTGTGGATCTAATTGGCTGGCAGAGAGCATACTTAAGCCTGTGGATCTCATTGGATGGCAGAGGGCATACTTCAGTCTGTGGTTCTCATTGGCTGGCAGAGGGCATACTACAGTCTGTTGTTCTCCTTGGCTGGCAGAGGGCATACTACAGTTTGTGGTTCTCATTGGCTGGTAGAGAGCATACCTCAGTCTGTGGATCTAATTGGCTGGTAGAGAGCGTACTTCAGCCTGTGGATCTAATTGGCTGGCAGAGAGCGTACTTCAGCCTGTGGATCTAATTGGCTGGCAGAGGGCATACTTCAGTCTGTGGTTCTCATTGCCTGGCAGAGAGTATACCTCAGTCTGTGGATCTAATTGGCTGGCAGAGAGCATACTTCAGCCTGTGGATCTCATTGGATGGCAGAGAGCATACTACAGTCTGTGATTCTCATTGGCTGGCAGAGGGCATACTTTAGTTTGTGGTTCTCATTGGCTGGCAGAGAGCATACTACAGTCTGTGGTTCTCATTGGCTGGCTGAGGGCATACTTTAGTTTGTGGTTCTCATTGGCTGGTAGAGAGCATACCTCAGTCTGTGGATTTAATTGGCTATCAGAGAGCGTATTTCAGTCTGTGGTTCTCATTGGCTGGCAGAGGGCATACTACAGTCTGTGGTTCTCATTGGCTGGCAGAGGGCATACTACAGTCTGTGGTTCTCATTGGCTGGCAGAGGGCAAGCCTAAAAGAACAGTGCTGAATATGTTTGTTGTGCTCAGAGACATTTATTTGAAAAGAAGAAAACTGTGACACAATATCAAATACCTTCTTTCTGATGCAACAAAGAAACATTTTCTTCCATTTCCCTTTAAAGACTTCCCCAGCAGCTCTTATCCATATTACTAGTAGGAAATAATGTCCTTCTTCCACAGCACTTGATCTTCTCTCCTTTCTATAATTAGCATAAACCTCCCTCAGTGATGGAAAAACCTCATGGGCCTGGGAGCTCCTTAAAGGATCTCTGTAGTTGAGCAAAAACTTCATATGTTTGTGAAGTTTGCTACAAACTTAAATCATATATTTTTCTTCCATGGAGACCAACAGTGGTTAAGTTTGATCTTTGAGCACAAGTTTAATAGTGAATATTGTTTTTAAATAATTTTATTATGAATTGTATTAATGATCAGTGTTTAATTAATCATATAGATCCTGATATTACAATGATCCTGTAAAGGTCAACACTTTATGTACGCTAAAAATAAATATGTTATCCCCAAAACAGTAATACACTAATATATTAATGTCAATATGTGTAGATAATGAAGTAAAACATATGGTACTATTTGTCTTTTGTATCATTTGTAATAAATATTATTCTAAGATTCCTTGTAAAATTTAAATTAATTATTTTACGAGGTAATGAAATCTACTTCATAAAAATAGGGTGTATCACCATAATTATAACCTAAATAGAAGAGAAATCCAGGCAATGTCTCACTTCCTGCTTGTTGCCTCCATATATGAGACCTCTCCCTAGCACTCTAATCTCGGAGAGGAATAATAATGTGTATGAGGAGTGTACCTGGATTAGCATACAAGGTGAGAGCTGTGTTACCGTCTTATCTTCTTATAACACGAAAGACAGACTATGAACTCTGCACTTACTTGGACCTTAGAACCTGTGTCCTGGTCTTGGAATGAGCTCTCCACCCTGCACTGGATAGATAGATAGATACACAGTGCTGCACAGTACACACATGGCTGTATTGCATATATTATATACACCATCTCTCTTTTTCTCTCTGTTCTTTATATGGCCTATTGCACTCCCTTTTTTTTTGTTTTATTCTCTTTTTTTTTATTTATTTTTTACTTTTCCTTTTGCCCCATGTTAAGACCCAATGGGTTCCCTGGTGGTCCAGTGGTTAGGATTCGGTGCTTTCATTGCTGCAACCTGAGTTAAATTCCAGTCAGTAAACCAGGAGATCAAACCATCCTGAAGCCACGGAGGGTTGGGCCTGGTCAGTACTTGGGTGGGAGATCACCTAGGAATACCAGGAGCTGTATGCTATGGCACACTGGAGAAGGAACTAGCAACTCACTCCAGTATCTCTGCCATGAAAACCAAGTGGATCAGCATGACATAGAAATGTGCATGGTGTGTTGCGTTCCATGAGGTCACAGCGAGTCGGAGACAACTGCATCATGCAACAAAAAAAAAAGATTGCCGTACACAACACGTGTGTGTGGGTGGGACCGAAAAATATTTTTACCCATTCTGAGAACTGGATAAAGAATTTGACGGTCAAAACTATTTTCTACCCTCCAGGATCGATGTGTCCTCAGGTTGAGTTTTTATTGAGATTGGTAATTGATGATTTAATCTTCAGTAAAGATGGCCAATGTTACTATATCTGAGCGCAAGCTACTCGTGAAATCCCGATATGGAGAGTTGTGACCATTAAACCCTCAGACAAAGGAGAGAATATAGTTATTTTATCTATGTTTTTATACATCAAAGGAGCTGATAGGCAATTATATTATTATTATTATAGTTTATTTATAATGCGCCGACATATTCCGTAACGCTGTACATAAATTAGGTTCAGACATTGATAAATACAGATTAACATTTAGCAAAGGAAGGACGGTCCTGTCTTTGAGCTAGGGATCCAATGTCCATGGTGAATTCCCATATATGATGAGTTGTGCTATAAATGATTAATAGGTGACCCAACTACATTAATAGATCTGATTGACTTAAGAGAAACAATTTTATCAGTGATAAGGAAAATTAGTACCTTAACGTTGTGGAGTGACGACATTTTATTTATTACACAAAAAAACTATAATCCCCCTGAGAGAACCATTGTTATTGTTAAGTCATGTCCGTCTCTCCGTGACCCTTAAGACTTTTGAGATACTTGAGTGAGTTGCCAATTCTTTCTCCACTGGACCGTGATTTGTCTGACCTCTGTGCTATGACCTGCCCATCTTGGGTGACCCTACATGAAATAGCTCACTGTTTCATTAAGGTACACAAGCCCCTTCAAATGACAAGATAGCTATCCAGAAGGGGAGGAGACCCATATCTAAGGCAATGGCAGTCAATAGGCAAACAAATATTTAGATTTAAGATTAAGATCAATCCCTATCATAATGTTACCCTCATATGACATGGATGTCTTGTCAAACTGGAGGGGATTATCTTGAGTCCCTGTTGGCTACATCTGATGTGGGATCTCTGTACCCTTCAATTAATCACAATTCTGGATATAATACAGTACAATACCAGTTAAGTTTGGAATCTACTGTCACCCAAGGAGTTTGTGAATTTCTAAACCAACTATGAAAATTTGTGTTGGATCAAAATTATGTGATTCTTGATGGAAAATACTATCAACACGTAACAGACAAGGTGTACTATAAAATAGTGTGTACCGCTATCACTCTATTATATTAAACTAGCTACTTGCCCGTCAAAAATTACTGCATTAAAATGTTAAGCCTGGCAATGCTGTTTGCCACACAATGTGAGCACCTTCAGCGCCGAAGGCTTCAGCGCTCATTGCAGGCCTTGGCAACCCGCAACTTTCATGCCTCTCAACGATCACCTTTGGCTCTCATTGCGAGCCTCCCCCCACTCTATGACCCATGTGTCTGCCCCCCTCCTCTCCCTGCCCTTTGTTTTTTTTGTTTTTTCTTCTCCCCCCCCCCCCCCCGTGTCTCTTTTCCTCCGTCTCTCAGCCCTGTGTCTCTTTCCACCCTCTCCCTCCCCTGTGTCTCCCTCCTCTGTGTCTCTGCTGCAGTTTTGCGTGGCTCTCAATGAGTGCCGTTGCTTGCAGTTGTTCGGCTAAGTGCTTCTGGCTTCGGCCTCGTTTTCATCCTGTTACGTTTTTTCGGCCGCAATTTTTTTCTCGCTTTGATTTTCGATTAAGGAAAAAGGCCAAATATGCCTCAAATTTAACTTGCAACCTCACTCACAGGCTCCCTGGCTCTCCCCCTGTGCTGTGTGTGATTGTGTACGTTTTGTTTTTTGGTGGTCTTTTAAGTTACGCAGGTGAGAAAATGTTGTCCGTTAAAATTGTAAAGGGCGTTCCTCACAATCACCGGCAGTGATCACGGCCATCAACATGAGCGCCTTCTGTGCTGATGTCTAGGCTGTTTTAAAGTCCTGCGGCACTCATTGCAGCCTAAGTCCTACGGGCGTGTGCAATCACTTGCAGGCGTGTGCCATCACTTGCGGGCGTGTGCAATCACTTGTGGGCGTGTGCCATCACTTGTGGGCGTGTGCCATCACTTGTGGGCGTGTGCCATCACTTGTGGGCGTGTGCAATCACTTTTTTTCAGAAACATTTAATCACTATGCTTACAAGATAATTATCTGATTGCATTATATAGATGACATTAATACTTTGGAATGGATCTGAAACTCTCATGAATTAATTGATGATTTAAATAACAATGATCATAACCTAAGACTGACTTCTTCCATAAATTATACTTTAATTATTTGGGGTGTTGGTTTTGAGGAGGCATAAGTCGGGTAACTTAGAATTTGATCTGTTTCATAAACCAACGGCTACAAATAATATTTGAAAGCTCCCATTTTCTGGCTTCGAAATGTGTGATTTCCAGTAGAGAACTTGCAAGAATCAGAAGAAATTGTTCTGATTCAGCGCAACCTTCCAAATGAGAGCTAATGAACTGAGAATTCATTTAAGGGAAAGGGGGTACAGTGCTGAAATATTATCGCAGGGCATCACACGGCATTTGTGATCAAGTACTGGTGCCAAAATGACGTTTGACTTCATTAAATAATGGTGTCAGGTTTATTGGTACATTCAATAAATGAAGGTGAGAAAAAATTTTGAACAAACATTTTCATAAAGTAAAGACGTATGAGGATCTTAATTAAATCTTAGGATACAGAAATGATATAAGAAAGTCACCTACATTTAAAGGACAACATTGTATGTAGCCACTTCTCAAGGGAAAACCTTGACCATGGATACCAAGGCCCTCATTCAATTGCGATTTGTCCAATTGAATAGGGCTCTAAATAAGCACATAACATATTTTTTTTTAATAAGTTTTTAGTTAGTGAAAACCTTGCTTTTGGATAGATGTTTACTAACTAAAAACTTCTTTAAAAAAATATGTTATGTGCTTATTTAGACCCCTATTCAATTGGCCAAATTGCAATTGAATGAGGGCCCAAGTGTTTGTTGGTTCATTACAATACAAAATCAGAATTGAAGTGCTGGATATTATAAAGATTTAACCTAGGCGTCCGAGGGGGTGATAAAGGGGGGAAACTATTAAAAACGGAGAGTAGATGGATATTTCTACTCAATACTTTTATCCCTAATAGTTTGAATGAAAATATCACTCATTTTATGTAGCATGTAAAGATCTACCGTCTTGTTACAGAGCAGCTAATGTATAATTTTTACTTTTATTTTGAGTCGATAATTTTGACCTTCATCTGGTGCATGATGAGATCAGACCTTATTTGTATTCACCAGTTAATATTCAATAAAATTCTGTTTTGGATATTATTTTTGAATTTTATATTATGCAAACATTCATAAGTTTAGAGTTAAAATATTTTAGTTCAGTTTGATACCCTACTTCCTTATCCTGTAGTTATGGACTTTTCCCTTGATGGTATGGTACCTGAAGGGGTAAGGGATAATTATTTTACTAATGATCTATGTGGGTATAACAGGAGGTGTTCCAATATCAATGAGTGCCTCTGATGAAGACATCGGCGAAACGTGTATCAGTCCCTGTGTATTAGTGGCCTCTTGGGCAGGATAGTAAGTTGGAAACCAAATTTTTTGCTAGTGGATGCAGCTTACAAATTTAGTAATAATAATAATACAAGACAACTTACTATGACAGGAAATGTAGAGATAGAAATCTAGAACTACAGGACAATAGTCTGAGAGTGCTATTAATATTATTATTATTATTATTATTATTATCATTTATTTGTAATGGGCCAACATATTCCGTAGCTCTACAAAGACGGAATTGGTAAAGAAGAAACCAAGTAATTGATTAATGATTTAAGCCATGTTAAAAATGGACAAGACTTAAAATAAACATTGTATTTACCATTTTGGGAGCGTGTGCCATTGGATAAGAAAAAACGTTTTTTATGTTACAGTCTACCACAGATTGGCAAAATAGATTATCTGATACAAAAAATTTGATGAACTAAAAGAATATCTCACTATTTAGAAAATACTTTAAGATATAGATTTATTTCTCTTTGTTTATATTATTTGAGCTCTCCTTATTCAACCTGTCCAGATGCAGTTTTTTTTTTTTTTTCATTACTTCCATTTTTTTTTCTTAGTTTATGATTTTTTTTTATTGTTATATAATAAAGATTATGGTTTTATGTATTTGGAATAATTCTCACTACACTATATTTGGATTTGCGATGGCTTCAAACATAATGTAAGTGGATAGGTGTTTTTTAAGTGTTTTTCCTATATTTTTCTGAACTTTTTTTAAAATTTTGAAAAACACAAGGACCCTTCCAATTCAACAGAGCTAAGAAATACTGTCTACATCCCCCACTTGGTTTGGAGTAAAAGTAGGTCAGATTGTTGTGAAGACTATCCAAATTAAACTTATTTTCTTTAGAAAAAAAGCGTCTAAGAGGGGATTTGATTACCTTATATAAATACATCCAGGGTCAGTATAAAGATTTGTCGGGGGAGCTTTTTGTGCCAAGAGGTTTTTAACTGACAAGAGGACATCCTTTGAGGTTAGAACTAAAAGGATTCCACCTTAAAGAAAGAAAAGGTTTCTTCACAGTAATGGTGGTTAATCTGTGGAATTCTCTACCAAGGGAGGTGGTGACAGCGGATTCAATAGATTACTTTAAAAACGGATTGGATATATTTTTTATTAAAAAGGGCATTCTGGGTTTTCCTGGTTAATTAGAGAGGGAGTATTGATCTAGGGAGAAATTCGATCGCCAGTATCTGGGGTCACAATTATTTTTTTTTTTTTTTCCTTTTGAGACAATTGGCGAAGTTTCACTGTTTTTTTTTTTTGTTTTTTTTTTTTTTTGCCTTCCTCTGGATAAATTAACAACTAATTGAGGTTGAACTTGATGGGCTAAAAGTCTTTTTTCAATTTCAATTACTATGTCATTTGTAAATGTAAAAATATTTAGCTCTGGGGGAGTGATTACAATCAGCCAATCACAGGAATTATCCTGGGATGTGTGTTCTCTCACAGAGATCTATCTATTATTGCTGAAGCTTAGATGTAATGGATGATGTCTGATCAGTGGGGAGGGGGAGATTTTAAAATTGTAAATTTAATTCAGACCTTTTTTTAATTTAATAAATGATTTACTTATATTTTAAAATAATCATTAAACAATGTGATCAATATATGTATTTCATCATTTGTATGCACATATTTATGAATGTTTACGTACATTTTTATTGTATAGAGTATATAGTTGGACGTAGAACTACAGGTGAGGCTCAGAGCGTTTGCCTGAAAACTGAACTCTGTAACCAGTTAAATATTTTATGTTAATTTCCTGCAGCAAATATTTACCAAAGTAAGTTAAGCTTCTCCAGTATTTTTTGGAGATCTGACAAATTTTTGTTGTTGAAAACCTTAAGCAGGTACATATTAAAGTCCCAGCCCTACCAGGAAACCATGCAGCAACCATTTTATGTTCCCAGGTATGCTTCCAAATTTGTTGTTGTGTCCCAGTGATGTTGGTTTAAGAGCTACTGTTTGTTTTCTTTCTGTACTGTGGGGGTCTCTAACTAGCCCCCTCCCTACCCAGGCCACCGTGCCACAGCTTCTCATGGGCACCACCTGGCCCCCGTGGGCATTCTTGTCTGCACACACCACAAAGCTTTAAGAGATAAAGAAGTTCAGCACACTAGGGATGTGTATCAGGGAAGAGGTGAAAGAGCAAAGGGTGTAGGAGAGCAAAGCGGGGGGGCAATGTGCGGTGCTGAAAGGGGTTGAGTGCCATGTGGGGGTGGATGTTGGGAGGGACTGGGTGCTATGTTAAGATGGCTGCTATGTAGAGATAGTATATATGTGTTTTATGTGTACATATACACTGGCTACTGAGTAATAGTCTCATTTCATGTAAAGCACAAAAATAATATTAAAGGACAAGAAGGGCTCCATGTTTTTAATATAAAAAAATAAAGTGTTTATTTACATATATAAAAACTCATTGTATTAACAAGTGCTTAAAAGCTCTGTTTTTACTCCCCTAAACCATCCAAACAGTCCCTGCAAATCGCCACCCCTACAGCTGTAGGAATAGATGTACTAGCCAATGAAAGATTGTGTCTAAGCAAACATATTCCTGAGACATAGCCAATCATTGGTTAGTACATTAAGTATTATAGACACATTGTATGCAGGAGCTACAAGGGCAGAGCTTAGCGGGGACTGTTTGGAAGGTTTTAGTGAGTAAAACAGAGCCTTTTAGCACTTGTTAATAAAATAATGTGTAAACATGTACATAAACATCTAGGTCATTTATTTTAATATAATAAACTGTGAACCTTCCATTTCCGTTCAAGCCAAGGACTGACAAAGCAGCGTTTTAATTAATCACATGTCTTCCTGCATTGGTGAAATAATTAACTATAATATAACACAATAGTAACACATTTCTTTCCTTACGCTACCGAAAGCTCAGTATCCTTCTGAACCCACTGATACTGCATCAGTCAAGATAAAGTGAAGAATCTTTAAGAACTTTTTACTTCTTGCTATATTAGCTTTCAATGTCCTCAAAGTGCTGGGAAACAAATTCAAACTTTTCTTCGTGTTTTAAAATGCCAGATAAGTATGTGAGTGTTTGTCTATTCCATTTAATTATTTAAATATGGATTAATAATTGGAGTCTACAAATATTTGCTAAGCCTTCCTGTTCCCTACAGCTCTGTGAGACGCACCTGCCGTGTACGAATTGCTCTGTGCATTAATGTGGCATAAATAATATGTCCCCATTGTGCAGAGATGTGTGTATATAAGGGGTTAATACCGTACATATACCAGAATACTCCCTTGTTTCCTCATAGCTTTCCTTGGGAGATGTATAAAGATAAACGATCTTGGAGAGGTGTGGTACCTTCTAGTGCTGTAATATTTAATTTTGGGTCCACTTGCACTGAAAGAGCCCCCCGACTCCTTAAGTGGAATATGTATGGTATGTTAATAAGTTAACTTGGTAATGGCTGAATAGTTTATCGAAATATAAATAAATACCGCCTTCACTTTTTTTGAGACAATGTTGTGTAACTTACAATATGATTAAATGGAAGGGTAACCCACAGTAGGATCACCCTAGCAGGTGACAATTAAGAAGAGCAAATAAAGCACTCGGAGCCCACAGTAAAAATTTGTACCTTCAAGCAGTGGCGGAGCTATTGATTGTAAGGTCCAGGTGAAAAAAAATAGAAATTTGGGACCTTCACTCACATCACTATCTCCGCCATGCACCACTTGAAGAAGGCCCCTTAATAAAGCAGCTTCCTTCCCTGCAAGACCCCCTCCAATAGCCACTGGCTTCTCTTAATTTTCTTACCCTCAAGACCCATTCTTAAAGCAGTTCCCGTACTCTCCCCAAGACCCTTCCCCCAAAGAAAATCCCCTCTCTAAAGCAGACCCCTTCCCCAAGCAGATCCCCCTACCCAATGTCTTCCCAAAGCAACCCCCCACCCCAAGACTCCTTCCCAAAGTAGATCACCTCCCCAAAACTCTGCCCACAAAGATCCCCTTCCCAAGACCCCCCCACAGCAAAACTTCTCTGCCAAGCAGTTACCCACTCAAAGACCCCTTCCCAAAGATACTCCCCACCTCAATGCCCCTTCCCAAAGATGTTCCCTTCCCCAAGAACATTTTCCAAAGTAGCTTCCCACCTCAAGGTCCCTTCCCGAAGTAGCTTCCCACCTCAAAGTCCCTTCCCAAAGTAGCTTCCCACCTCAAGGTCCCTTCCCAAAGTAGCTTCCCACCTGAAGGTCCCTTCCCAAAGTAGCTTCCCACCTCAAAGTCCCTTCCCAAAGTAGCTTCCCACCTCAAGGTCCCTTCCCAAAGTAGCTTCCCACCTCAAGGTCCCTTCCCAAAGTAGCTTCCCACCTCAAGGTCCCGTCCCAAAGTAGCTTCCCACCTCAAGGTCCCTTCCCAAAGTAGCTTCCCACCTCAAGGTCCCTTCCAAAAGTAGCTTCCCACCTCAAGGTCCCTTCCCAAAGTAGCTCCCCACTGAAAAGGCCCCTTTGCAAAGTTGCTTCCGGTCAAAAAGGCCCCTTCCCAAAGATGCTCGCTACCTCAAGGCCCCTTCCCAAAGATGCTCGCTACCTCAAGGCCCCTTCCCAAAGATGCTCGCTACCTCAAGGCCCCTTCCCAAAGATGCTCCCTACCTCAAGGCCACTTCCCAAAGTATCTATACAAATCAAAGCCCCCTCCCCCAGGACATACACTCATTGAGAGGGGCACCTTTCCTGGCAATGAAACATCCGTCTTTACCCAGGATTAGCAGTAAGGAATATGAAGTATTACTGCTTTTTCTCTGGTTTTTATTCCATTTAACCCGTTTATGGCCACATAAAATGTACACATTCGTCTTCTCATCAACCTCTGAACATATAAATGTGTAAGATAAATACATATATGAAGCTGTTTTCTTAAGCGTGATCATTTAACCAGATTATAACTACACAGATTACATATTGCACATGGCCCCAAATTCATCCGTTGTAAACATACTCCACCTTGGTATTGAAGGGGTTAATATTGTACAGATACCAGAAGCCTCCCTTGTTTCCTCATACCTTTCCTTCAAGGGAAGTTTGGGCAGATAAGGAAGATATCGGAGGGGTGTGGTACCTTCTAGCATCAAAACAAACCAAGCCCTTAATATGTCAGAGGCACCTTCTGTACTTAAAGGCATTTTAGGGGACGACTGAAGATCCAAACTCTTTCCAGTGCTAGTTCTCCTTCAAATAACTAACCTTCAATGTTTTATAACATAAACAAATTAACATTTTTACTCACATTTTTTTTAGTTTGTTTTCCTTAGTTGTGCCTAGTGAGTCTGAGTTCCATTTAATCCCATTTATAAATTTTACAACATCGTAAGAGTCTTTCAGGAGTTCTAATGTGGATCTTATCAACTCCCTAACCCTCCCAAGTGATTAATCTAGTTAGAAAAAAAAAGCAAATACCTTGTCCCAGTAAAATACAATTTACTATAACAGATACAAATGAAAGGCTTTATTTTATTATATTTAAGTTCTTCCAAATAGCATATTGTAAGTATGACTCCTCACTGGTCCATTAAAGGACCACAGGGGCAATTTTATTTCTATATGAATAAATATTTTGAATAAATAGACCTGTTAATGGACAAATTTATTTGAAAGCAGTGGAATAAAATAGATAAATAAATACAACTTTTAAGTTTTAACTATATATAAAGTATATAATGTATGTTCAGTTGTTTCCAACCCTCCGTGACCTCATGGGCCGTGACACACCGGAACATATTTATGTCCATGGTCATGCTGTTCTAGTCAGTATACTGGAGTGGGTTGCCAGTTCCTTCTCCAGTGGGCCACAGCATACAGCTCCTGGTATTCCCAGGTGGTCTCCCATCCATATACTGACCAGGCCCAACCCTGCATGGCTTCAGGGTGGTGTGACCTCTTGGTTCCCTGACTTGGATTCTGTCTGCTACTTTATTAGGGGGTCTAAACCAATTCATTTTCTCTTAGTCCTCTTAAAAGCAGTGGCAGCTCTAATTGCCACATTCCCATTTCCTCTGCATTCAAAGTCTTTTCTCACCCCAGGCATTTGATCAACAAAAACCAAAATGGTAGATGCAACAGCAGCAAAATTGCATTTAACATTTTAATAAATTACAGACTATGTTTTGTCGCATTCATTAACATTTTGAAGAGTTTAATTTTTTTTTCAAAGTAATATATTTTAAGTGAGTGGTAGATAAATGGATTAAGCAATATCGATGCTTGTTCTCTGGATTACTGTTCCTACTTCCCAGATTATTGATACCCAGGTCAGGAACAACACTCTGTTCTATTTGCAGCTAAACACACACCGTAAATAGGTTCCCACTGTGCAAACACTACAGGACTTCCTTATTTCCTCATACTTTTCTTAGAGGTAGATATTTGAAAATAAAAAAGAATGCAGGTAGAAATTGTATTTTCTTGGTTTAAAATAGACTCTAGGCATTACAAGATACCGTTGAACGTTCCTAGAACTACTACTAATACTAAAATAAATAACTTACAATATCATCAGCCACATTAAATTCGAAGCCCATAGCGGCATCGGCACACCAGCAAAGGCTGCGGGCTTGAAATCCGGCTGCGTTGCAGAGCTATTAAATTGGACCAGGCCACGAGTTACGTCCGTAGACACAAACCGTAAACCATTCTTGCGCACGTTGGATGTGCGGCTGTGAACATGATAAATTAGTTAAACCCGTAGTTAGGGGTTTAGACGGAGCCAATGGCAAATGAGATCGGCATCATTACGTCACTGAAAAATGAAGGTTAGATTTCAAAGATTTCCGGGCTTCAAGTACGAGTTTTGATCGAACCCGCATTCCAGAAATAATGCAATATTAATAAATCAGTAAATGTTATATTCTAGTCCATGCAAGTTCCATTATATGTATTAACACATTGATTGCCAGGATCGATATAACACGGAAATTAAACAGAAATAAATGTATTTTATATTGCAGATTTGCGAGTTTAAGATTGTTGTGCTATTCATTTTAATACCTAACTTTCCCTTTAATTGAAAATACAGTAGTGTGTGTATACTTGCATTTACAGTTCTACCGATGGGACTTTACCCCCCTCGTGGGTCCTCTCTAGTACCCATTGGCTTTTTGGCTCTATTTGCCAGTGGATTCATATGAATTTAATAACATTTTTCAAACGTAACAGTTGCTTTACGGGGCCAATTTAATAAGCGTAAGTCTTACGGGCTACGGTTTTACACGTTGAGGGAATTTAATAGGGCTGTAAGTATACCCTTTTCCTTGGTAATTAGTTGCACAAGGAACTTGATTAGTGGGAGTGAGGGGGCTTAAATGACCATTGTATCATAGGAAATACTTCACAACTGGGATGTATGTAACAAACTAACAACATTAGCAGCCGAGCATAAGAAAATCTTAAGAAAATCTTAATTTAGGAGATTATGTTCATGAGTGGAAGATGCCATAAAGGTAATACTTATTCAAGGTACAATGGAAGGAGAACAGGGCAATCAGGGTGTTCATCTGCCTAATTCTGAGAACGGGAAGGTGCCCGATGCTAAAAACTCCCTCCCATCCTCTTCTTCCAACCCTCAATAGAGAAAATATCAGCAGCACACATTCCCTCCAGCTCCAACATGGCCCCATCAGGCACAGAGTCTTTAGGTTTGTTGAGAACATCCAACATGGCCCCATCAAGTACAGAGTCTTCAGGTTTGTTGAGAACATCCAACATGGCCCCATCAGGCACAGGGTCTTCAGGTTTGTTGAGAACATCCAACATGGCCCCATCAAGCACAAAGTCTTCAGGTTTGTTGAGAACATCCAACATGGCCCATCCAAGCACAAAGTCTTCAGGTTTGTTGAGAATATCCAACATGGCCCCATCAAGCACAGAGTCTTCAGGTTTGTTGAGAACATCCAACATGGCCCATCCAAGCACAAAGTCTTCAGGTTTGTTGAGAACATCCAACATGGCCCCATCAGGCACAGAGTTCTCAGGTTTGTTGAGAACATCCAACATGGCCCCATCAAGCACAGAGATTTCTGGTTCGTTGAGGACATTCAACATGGCCCCATCATGCAGAGTCTTCTAAAACTGACTGACTTGATACCTTTTAAGGGAATGTGGATGCAAATAGGTTATCTTTACAGTTCTATTGATAGCGATTCCACGGTGGAATGCAACGTGCAGTAGGAAAACTTGACTCTCACTAAGAACATGTTTGGTTTCCCTGGTAGTCCAGTGGTTAGGATTCGGGGCTTTCACCACTGCGACCTGGGTTCAGTTCCAGACAAGGAACCAAGAGGTCACACCACCCTGAGGCCATGCAGGGTTGTGCCTGGTCAGTACTTGGATGGAAGATCACCTTGGAATACCAGGAGCTGTATGCTATGGCCCACTCGAGAGGACTACTCCGGCTCTTTAAAGTTTACTTAAAAATGCTTTTATGCTCATTGTATCTGCCTGCTACATATAAAAGTGAGATTTTTAATAAACTAACACAGCCCGATTAAAGGGATATGGAAGATTCCCTGTTTTAATACTAAAATAACCCACCTAAATGTATGTTTGTATATCTAAACATCATTTTATTAACAAGTGCTTAAAAGCTCAATTTTTACTCACTGACACCTTCCAAATAGTCCTATGGTCCACGCCCTGTAATTCATGCACACAGAATATCTGTAGTACAAGATTTACTAACAAATCACAGACTGTCTCTCAGCAGCATTTCAAAACATGGTGTTGAGAAACAGACTGTGATTGGATAGTACATCTAGTACCAATAGAAACACTGTGTGTATGAGCTGCATAGGACAGACCTTTGCTGGGACTGTTTGGAAGGTTTCAGTGAGTAAAAATAGAGCTTTTAAGCACTGGTTAATAAAATGATGTTTAGGTAAGTAAAGAAACCATATGGGTTCCCTGGTGGTCCAGTGGTTAGGATTCAGTGTTTTTACTGCTGCGACCTGGATTTGATTCCAAGAGGTCATACCACCTAAGAATATCTGGAGCTGCATGCTGTGGCCCACTGGAAAAGGAACTGGCAACCCACTTCAGTATCTCTACCATGAATACCAAGTGGATCAGCATGGTGTGTTACGGTCCATGAGGTTACGGAGAGTCGGACATGACTAAGCGACACAAACACATAACCTTTCGTATCCCTTTAAGAACAACGTATTGTCCCAGGTGTATCACTCTTCATCCAAAGCCACCTGCTTGGCAGTATATCGGGTCAGGTATACAATACGTGGTGCCAGATTTCCCTGCCCACTCACTAACCGCCAACTATTATGTGTCTATACCTTGTGGCCGTGGAAATCTCCCCAAAGCAATTATTACATTGGCAAAGGTAAATCAAATCTCAGCCTCAGTGCAGTGGTGATGCCAACCTCGCCCGCAATCACACTGAGATGCTGGTACATGACTAAGAGCATTTATCCCAAGTCTTCAGCACCTGGTGCAAACCTGGATTACTAAAGGTAAAAATTCGAATTATATATAGCAAATAAATCATACATTCGTGTTCACATTTGAACATCTAAAACAAGTTAAAAAAATAGTTTTCTGCTCAGAATTCCGATAAATACAGTTATTTCACTGCATTCTGGGAACCTGGGCAGAAACATGCAAATGTGCCCACAAAAGCTTTGCTCTTGTAATCCATTACCGTTTTAAAAATGGCTTCCACAGCTTTGAGCAAAGATGAGGATGGATTATACACAAGCTAGGAATCCCACCCACCTACAGCTATTTCAAGGTTACTGCTTCTCATCAGTGTGGGGCTGGTTCCTAACTTGTGTAGTAGATTTTGTGGGGTAGTTTACCACAACAATCATCTAATTTATGGTGGGGAAAAGAGTGATAGAAGCCCTCCATCATATACAGTAGTACAGTAAATAAATAGTACATTTGTGTATTTTACACACATATATATATATATATATATATATATATATATATATATATATATATATATATTTATATATATATACAGTTGTGCTCAAAAGTTTGCATACCCTGGCAGAAATTGTGTATCTTGGCATTTATTTTGAAATCATTACTGATCATTCAAAAAATTTATTTTATTGCAGGATAGTGATCATATGAAGCCATTTATTATCACATAGTTGTTTGGCTCCTTTTTAAATCATAATGATAACAGAAATGACCCAAATGGCCCTGATCAAAAGTTAGCATACCCTTGAATGACCTTGTTACAGACCCACAAGGTGACACACACAGGTTAAAATTACAATTAAAGGTTAATTTCCCACACCTGTGGCTTTTTAAATTGCAATTAGTGTCTGTATATAAATAGTCAATAAGTTTGTTAGCTCTCATGTGGATGCACTGAGCAGGCTATATACTGAGCCATGGGGAACAGAAAAGATCTGTCTAAAGAACTGTGTAACAAGGTAATGGAACTTCATAAAGATGGAAAAGTATATAAAAAGATATCCAAAGCCTTGAAAATGCCAGTCAGTACTGTTCAATCACTAATTAAGAAGGGAAAAATTTGGGGATATCTTGATAACAAGGCAAGGTCAGGTAGACCAAGAAAGATTTTAGCCAAAACTGCCAGAAGAATTGCTCAGAATACAAATAAAAATACACAGGTGAAATACACGCTGCTTTGGAAAAAGACGGTGTGGTTGTTTCAAGGAGTACAATACGATGATACTTGAGCAAAAATGAACTGCATGGTCGAGATGCCAGAAAGAAGCCTTTACTGCGCCAATGCCACAAAAAAGCCTGGCTACAATATGCCCGACAACACCTTGACACGCCTCACAGCTTCTGGCAAACTGTAATTTGGAGTGACGAGACCAAAATAGAGCTTTATGGTAACAACCATAAGCGCTATGTTTGGATAGGGGTCAACAAGGCCTATAGTGAAAAGAATACCATCTCCACTGTGAAGCATTATGGTGGCTCACTGATGTTTTTTTGGGTGGAGTGGGGGGGGGGGGGAAGCTCTAAAGGCACGAGGAATCTTGTGAAAATTGATGTCAAGATGAATACAGCGTGTTATCAGAAAATACTGGCAGACAATTTGCATTCTTCTGCACGAAGGCTGCGCATGGGATGCTCTTGGACTTTCCAGCATGACAATGACCCTAAGCACAAGGCCAAGTTGACCTTCCAGTGGTTACAGCAGAAAAAAGTGAAGGTTCTGGAGTGGCCATCACAGTCTCCTGACCTTAATATCATTGAGCCACTCTGGGGAGATGTCAAACGTGCAGTTCATACAAGACGACCAAAGATTTTGCATGACCTGGAGGTATTTTGCCAAGACGAATGGGCAGCTATAACACCTGCAAGAAGTAGGGGCCTTGCAGACAACTATTACAAAAGACTGCACGCTGTCATTGATGATAAAGGGGGCTAAGAACTAAGGGTATGTAAACTTTTGATCAGGGCCATTTGGGTAATTTCTGTTATCATTATGATTGAAAAAAGGAGCCAAACAACTATATGATAACAAATGGCTTCATATGATCACTATCCTTCAATAAGGATAGGATAGGATCAGTCCTATTTTCAAAATAAATGCCAACATTTCTGCCAGGGTATGCAAACTTTTGAGCACATACAATATGTATGTATTGTTAGGCTTGTGCAATGTGTCTCATTGTACTCAGTCACTAATAATTAGTTACTTAATGGAGCAGTGTAAGACATTTTTCTTTTTCTTTATTGCACCGGTAAGGCAGAAAAACATGATTCAAATATTTAACTAATCTGGGGGCTTGACCCTGTCAGCCAATGAGCAGTAATATAGATGCATGAGTCATACTTCTCTGCCAATGAAATCTACAGATGTATGTGCACTCTCTGCATTTTCTGTTCAATTCAATAAAGTTGGTTTTATTTCATAATTTTCGTAATATTTTAAATGCATAAAAAAAATATTTCTGTTGCACGTCTTTTTTAATAACTATCAGCCCCATTAAATTCCCTGAACGTGTAAAAACGTAGCCCGTAACATAGCCTGCATGACTTGCAGCTATTAAATTGGCCTCGTAAAGCAACATGCCAACGATTGCAGGTTAAGTCCGAAAAAAAACTACGGGACGTGGAAATTTTAACTGCAAGTCCACAAATCGTTTGATCTGTCAAGCCCGTAACTGCTACGTCCCAATTTCGCTATTAAATTGGTACGATTTCACTGGCGTTCAACCCCATAACCTGCAAATGGATCCAAAAAGCCAACGGGTACTAGAGTGGAGCCGCAAGGGAGTTAAAGTCCTATCCGTAGCACTGTAAATGCAAATATACACACACTACTGTATTTTTAATTAAAGGGAAAGTTAGGTATTAAAATTAATAGCACAACATTCTCAAGCTCGCAAATCTGCAATATAAAATACTTTATTTCATTTTTTTTTTTTCGTGTTATATCGATCCCGGCAATCAATGTGTTAACACATATAACAGAACTCACATATGCTAGAATATCATATTTACTGATTTATCAATATTGCATTATTTCTGGAATGTGGGTCCGATCGTAACTCGTAATTGAAACCTGTAAGGCTTTTTTAATCTAACCTCCATTTTTCAGTGACGTAATGATGACGATCTTATTTGCCATTTGGTTCCGTCTAAAACCGTAACTACGGGTTTGACTAATTGATCATGTTCACGGCCGCACATCCAACCGGCACAAGAATGGTTTACGGGTTTGTGTCTCTGGCCCGTAACTCACAGCATGGTGGAATTTAATAGCTCTGTAACGCAGCCTTTGCGGGTGTGCCGATGCCGCTACACGCTTTATATCTTTTTAATTAGCTTCTTTTTTTTTTTACTTTGCACCCCAGTTCTGCAGCTGCAGGAGAACTTAACTTGTGACGTCAATGAATCATCTGGAATTTATTTATATATTTTTCACTAGAAAAAAAACTAGTTTGTTTCGTCAGGGGAATTTCCCAAACGGATTTCTGCAACAAGATTTAACACTTTGTTGATAGATTTACGCAGAGAGAATGTGTCTGGGGTGCCAACAACCCACTGACTTGGTGTAAACTGGATATAAACTAGACATATAAATATATAGCTGATGGTAGATAAGAAGCAATGGGCTGGTCTAATCTGCTTGTTCTATCTACCTACAAAGCTTGAATTATAGAGCTGTTTTATGTCATGCATTTAAGAGCAGGGTTTGTATATTTGATTTTTTTTACAGGAAAATAAATTATATTAATTGAAGAAACTTAACACAAACATAAGAGCCAGACAGATGAAAAACATCATGTTTGATCCTCATTTACTTGAATTAGAAGGTCTCATGGAGACCATGTTAATTGTGTTTTCTTATCGGATTTAGATTAAAAACAATGGGAACAAAAGCACAACCTGTTACAGTTATGCACCTATAAGGCTCACTGCTTTTATATTTTTTTGCAATATAAGGACAGAGGAGAAGAAAACAGTCCCATGTTGTCTGTATTAAAGGGATATCTAAGTGAGCTGGTTTAATACATTTCTGCACTCTATAGCCAAAAGGCAGCCTATATGTATACAGCACATGTCATAAAACATTTTATTTTTATTAATATCTAAAAATCCCTCTAATGATTATGTTGACACCTCCAGGGGCTGTCTATCCAGTCAGCATGCAGCATCAGGGGAACAATGTTAACCCACTATTTACCTGCTGTTGCTTGCCCAGCCAATTTCCTTTCAGCTTCCTGTCTTTGTCAGCAGCAATACATAGCACATATCAGTGATACACTACATATCCCAGGCTGCTTTGCACCACAAACAGGAATCCAGAGTTAATTCATAAATAATTTTTTAGTTTTAGCCAAAGCAAATCATTTTAAAGTTGATGCTAATTTAGACTGGGTTTGGAGGGAGTTAACCCTAATGTTCCTGTCAGAAATTACAAGACATTTTGCTGACTTCAATGTAAGTGTTTAAATGTTGATTTGGGGATTTTTGTCATGCAAAAATTTTTTTTTTGTACATTACTAATTATCCTCTTTTAGATGCATTCATAATCCAGCACACTTAGATATGCCTTTCATTTTACTTTTCTACACTACAGATCAATTATAATTTATATTATAATATATAATTAATAATATTATATTAATTATTACCCATGAAAAACTTCTTGTAATGTTTAAAATGTAATCTTTTAAATGCGTACTAGAATTTTTTGGTCTATAGCCGTCCTTTAAATAGACTTCATGATCGCCTTATACTTATTTCAAGGATATTGGAATTCTCTTTGTTTGTACCACCTGTCCTGGAAGCAGTTGCACTCTTCTGCTACCCTATAGTGCTACTTTTATATATTATTCCTAAATCTTACGCACTCACTTCAGATCATGACCTCTTTTTCTGGAAGATACTCCCCCCTTGCTTTACCATACATATTTATTATTATTATTATTATTATTAGGCATTTAAATTGAACCGTGCCTTTTTTCACTGATTCAGACTAAAAATAATTATTAAATAGAAACTGGCGATAATAACATTATGATTTCTAGCACCTTGGGGAGATTTAGAAAGGTTCAGTTTGGGGGCAACGTACGTACCATGTGAAGTTACTCCTAATACTATCTAGTCATGCATAACAGAATTTGCGTGTTGATCGGCGAGGGTCACATCAGTATGGCAAGATCACAAAATATGGCTGTAATCCAAAAGCAGGAGCTAAATTTTGTTTAATATTCTTATTATTATCCTTTTATTTGTAACGCACCAACATATTCTGTAGCGCTATACAGGGAATAAGTACAACTGCAAATACTTCAATGCTATTAAAATTTGCATTTTCCCACAGTAAATGATTCTTGAATTTCCTGATACATGCACTAAACAAATAATAATAATAATATTATTATTATTATTATTATAATAATATTATAAAGCACTATTTACAGAATAGAATAAATAATATTTGGTATATAGTTATCAAAAGTATAAGTACAGGATGTGTGTGTGTATATATATATATATATATATATATATATATATATATATATATATATATACACAGTGGTTATAGAAAGTCTACACACCCCTGTTAAAATGTCAGGTTTCTGTGCTGTAAAAAAATGAGACAAAGCTAAATCATTTCAGAACTTTTTCCACCTTTAATGTGACCTATAAACTGTACAACTCAATTGAAAAACAAACTAAAATCTTTTAGGTAAAGGGAAGAAAAAATATAAAAATAAAATAATATGGGTGCATAAGTATGCACACCCTTAAACTAATACTTTGTTGAAGCACCTTGTGATTTTATTACAGCACTCCGTCTTTTTGGGTATGAGTCTATCAGCATGGCACATTTTGACTTGGCAAGATTTGCCCACTCTTCTTTGCAAAAACACTCCAAATCTGTCAGATTGCGAGGGCATCTCCTGTGCACAGCCCTCTTCAGATCACCCCACAGATTTTCAGATCTGGGCTCTGGCTGGGCCATTCCAAAACTTTAATCTTCTTCTGGTGAAGCCATTCCTTTGTTGATTTGGATGCATGTTTTGGGTCGTTGTCATGCTGAAAGATGAAGTTCCTCTTCATGTTCAGCTTTCTAGCAGAAGCCTGAAGGTTTTGTGCCAATATTGACTGGTATTTGGAACTGTTCATAATTCCCTGTATCTTAACTAAGGCCCCAGTTCCAGCTGAAGAAAAACAGCCCAAAGCATGATGCTGCCACCACCACGCTTCACTGTGGGTATGGTGTTCTTTTGGTGATGTGCAGTGTTGTTTTTGCGGCAAACATATCTTTTGGAATTATGGCCAAAAAGTTCAACCTTGGTTTCATCAGACCATAACACCTTTTCCCACATGCTTTTGGGAGACTTCAGATGTGTTTTTGCAAAATGTAGCCTGGCTTGGATGTTTTTCTTCGTAATAAAAGGCTTTCGTCTTGCCACTCTACCCCATAGCCCAGACATATGAAGAATACGGGAGATTGTTGTCACATGTACCACACAGCCAGTACTTGCCAGATATTCCTGCAGTTCCCTTAATGTTGCTGTAGGCCTCTTGGTAGCCTCCCAGACCAGTTTTCTTCTCGTCTTTTCATCAATTTTGGAGGGAGCTCCAGTTCTTGGTAATGTCACTGTTGTGCCATATTTTCTCCTCTTGATGATGACTGTCTTCACTGTGTGTTCCAGGGTATATCCAATGCCTTGGAAATTCTTTTGTACCCTTCTCCTGACTGATACCTTTTAACAATGAGATCCCTCTGATGCTTTGGAAGCTCTCTGTGGACCATGGCTTTTGCTGTGGGATGCGACCAAGAAAATTTCAGGAAAGACCAACTAGAGCAGCTGAACTTTATTTAGGGTAATCGGAGGCACTTTAAATGATGGTAGGTGTATGCTGACTCCTATTTTACACGATTTGGAATGTGATTGCTTAATTCTGAACACAGCTGCATCCCCAGTTATAAGAGGGTGTGCAGACTTATGCATCCACATTCTTTTTTTTTTTTTTTTTTTTCTTTCCTCCACCTAAAAGATTTCAGTTTGTTTTTCAATTGAGTTGTACAGTTTATAGGTCACATTAAAGGTGGACAAAGTTCTGAAATGATTTATCTTCGTCTCATTTTTTTACCTCAAAGAAACCTGACATTTTAACAGGGATGTGTAGACTTTTTATATCCACTGTGTGTATATATATATATATATATATATATATATATATATATATATTACACACAGTATTTGGATTAAAGAGCAAAGCCTTTGTGAACTCATTTGCATGTCCCTGCCCAGGTTCCCAAAATGTAGTGCAAAAACTGTATTTCTCAGAATTCTGAGTGGGGAATAAGTTTCTTAACTTGTTTCACACGTTCAAATGTACTATATGTATATAATATATATATCTTGCCAATGATTGCTATTTACTCTATGTGCCTCTTTCTGACTTCCTTTCAGTGATAAGTCATATGAAAGACAAGACTGAGCAAGTGCAGAGTAACTACGCAACACTGAGGCATTTGGTTCACTGTCTTGAGTGCAGTCACCTGAGTCTGACTAGCCTTTTTTATGCGTGTAGGTGACTGCATTCAAGACAATGGACCCAGTAACTCAGGGGCTTATGAGTAATTTATGACAATAATTTCTTATTAAGATATGAATCTCTGTGGGTAGACTAGACTGGCTGCCAGCTCAAAATGGCAAACTTCAGTGTTAATTTTACTAATCATTTTTAACATTCAATTAAGAAAATACTTTATTATTTATAGTTTTAAACGATTATGTATTTGGAACCTCTGCTGGATCACTTTGATTTTGATTTCCAAGGTAGATAAATATATAGAAGAGTTTTTTTGGGACAATTGTGTAATAAACTATTTATAGCTGTTTTGCAGAATTCAAGAAAGAAAACTCATATTTAAATTTATTAGATCATTTTTTTTTTGTGTGTTTATTTTCTGGGAATAACTTTTTTTTTAATTCCTGGTGATTTATCCTGGTAGCTGAGGGGTTAATCAGATGCTGTAACATCTCAGACCTGTTTCACAAGTGTTTTCCTGAGGATGGAAGGTTTTGCAATACTTGATTTCTTCCCTAAATTCTCTGTCTATGAGACATCGAGGAGAGACTCCGTTACAGATGAAATCCGGTGTCAACGGCCTCTCCAGCCTTCCTTCCTGCAGGGCCCTTTAAGGACAGACTCCCCGTGATCTTGTGGATGATGAGCTGTAAAAACATGGTTATATGGCATCTAAAGCACCGCTGTATGATATAAAGTATGGTTATTATTACTAGCGAATTGCCCAATGGCAATGAAATTGTAAGTGAGCTAATGCTGTTTGGTGTGTAATAATGAAATATGTAATACATTAATAAATGAATATACTTTACCTATTTTGAAGCATTGTGTTGAAGAGCTGCCAATCTGTTTTGAGGTTGCTGCAGCATTAGTGGTGTGGAGCTGCTGTGTAAGCGTGATGAACGTGTGCAGTGTAATAGTGTGCGTGCGCGAGACGAAACCGTTAGCGTAGTTGTGTACTTCCACATTGTATAAGTTATTGTTCTAAAATGGCGACTAATGTGTGGTATGCGGCTGTGGCGGAATATCCATAGCTGTTTTGTGGTGTTTTGCGTGTTTAGAGTCCTGTAGCCTCGTTTTCGTTTTGTTCAACAGCCATTTTTTCTCTCACTTGGGTGATTTTTGGGTGTTTAACTTTACTTGCAGAGGTCCTGGGTGCCCACCTTGCTGTGGGTAAGCTTTTTATATGTTTGTTGTGTGTATTTATTGTGTTTGTAATGTTTTTGGGGTTGCGTCCTTGTTTTCGAATCTTGTAGGTGTTTTTCGGCAATTCCGTAGCTGTTTGGTGATGTTTTGCGTCTTTAGAGTGCTGTAGCCTTGTTTTCGTTTTGTTCAGCGGCCATTTTTTCTCTCGCTTAGAGAATTTTTTAGTGTCTAAACTCTTTTAATTTGAGTTAAATGGAGGTGTAACTTCAGTTTTCGAGGTCCTGGATGCTCCCTCTTGCTGTAGGTAAGCTTTTTATGTATGTGCTGTGTGTATTTATTGTGTTTTTTCATTTTTTCATGTGTGCGGGTTGCGGATGATTTTTGCAAGGTCGTAATTGGTCGTAACGTGTCTCGTATTTTTTTGCGAGGGCCGTAGTATGATAGAACACGGAAATGAAACGTAAAAAAAAAAAATTTTGATTGCAGATTTGCGAGTTTGAGACTGTTGTGCAATAAATTCTAATGTCTTTCATCGCTTTTCCCTGTGATTGAAACATTTACAGGCTTGAAATATCAATGGCTTAGATGGGTTGGGAGTTGCAATATTGACAACCGCAGGAATTTTGAGCCTGTAACCCGCAGATCGTTTGCGGGTAGCTAAAAGACATCAATTGAATAGCAAATTGTTTTACGAGCTACATTACGGGCTCTAGTAACTAACATTTGCTCAATCGAATGGAGGCCATAGTTTTCGCCACTCTAAGTAAGAACAAGTACTGTGTGTATGTACATTGACATCTATCTATATATATATATATATATATATATATATATATAGTAAATAAAAATTACATCTGTGTTCACCTTTGAATGTCTAAAGCAAGTTAAAAAAAACTGCTTCCAGCTCAGAGTTCCGAGAAAAACTGTTATTACACTGCATTCTGGGAAGTTGAGCTGGGACATGCAAATATGCCCACAAATGCCTCGCTCTTCAATCCGTAGCCATTATCAAACATGGCTCCCTTTAAGCTTATGTATTCTGTATTACACAGCTTTAATGCAAAGCCAAGGTTGTATTAAACACGAGCTGAGAATCCTATCCATGTACAGCTGTTTCAAGCTTACTGGCTATCATCAGCATGGAGCGGGATCTCAGCCTGTGTGGTGGAAATTCTGAGTAGGTAGTTCACCACAACAATCATTTATAATATGGTGGGCAAAAGAGCGATAGAAGCCTCCAGCGTACAGTAAATAAAAAGTATGTCTGTGTTCATATTTGAATGTCTAAAACAAGTTAAAAAACCTGCTCCCGGCTCAGAGTTCAGAGAAAAAACTTTATTACACTGCATTCTGGGAAGCTGAGCTGGGACATGCAAATGTGCCCACAAATATATATATATATATATATATATATATATATATATATATATATATATATTCATCCATCCATTGCCCTTTACTTCCTTGACCTTGATAGATACAAGTACCCCAAATGGGTGGCTTTTCTTGGAAACTACCACTCTTTCCATAACAAAATTCTTCCTTAAATTTCCCTTTTTCTAATCATATAACCATTATCATGAGAACTTGTTCACTTCTCTTTATGTGAATATTCTTCCCTCCTAGATGTTGCTAAAATACTTGCTCTGTGCGAAGAAAAAACAAGTTCCTCTCGTATTTCCTGCTTTGTTTATGATCATGCAGCTATTCAGCAGCGTGTGTGAGTGCGTGTGTCAGAGGTTACAAATCCTGATTTATTTGAGGTGTTTTTCATATGAGAATCTACAACACTACCCCATAAATAACGTATCTGTAGAGAGTCAGAGATCCCAGCGTTGTATTATTATTATTATTATTATTATAATCCTTTATTTGTAAGGCGCCGACATTTTCTGTATCGCTATACAGGGGTTAAGTACAATTCAAAAACAATTATAAAACATAGCAAAAGAATGGAGGGTCCTGTCTTTGAGCTTAAAATCAAACATACACAGTACTCTCCCTAAATAATTGCATTTGGATTAAACGACCACTGTAATTCAAGAAACAACGCACTTGTTTGTGAAGTATTTAACAAACTAACAGCTGTGTAAGCCATAGACATAAAATATTTTATGGGAAAGTCCAAAATTTTGAAGACTTTAATTCAAGGAATCATTTTTGTCTTTGTCATATCAATTTCTGAGAGCTGGATCATGGTGATGTGTTTTTTTTATCTATCTATCTTTGGAAGGAGGGGTACGGGAGGAGGGTACAGGCAGGTAAATGGATATGACTGAATTAAAACGACACCTTTTTTCTCATCACAGGCCCAGAAACAGGCTGCTTGCATCAGGAAATGTAAATGCCTCTCTCACATGCTTACAACTTCCAAACTTTACAACTTCTTAAATTTAAAAAACTGCTTGTGTCGTGTCATATTGGACTGCTAGTCTGAATGTAGCCTGAGGGGGAGGGTTACCTTCTAGGGGCATGCTTCCATCGTTACGTCTGACCATAGTACCAGTCTTTCTGAATGTGTATATGTTTAGATAGATATGTGTGTGTGTATATATATGTATATGTGTATATGTATGTATATATATATATATATATATATATATATATATATATATATATATAATCAGCACAATAACTGTATTTCTGAGAATGCAGTGGTTAATAAGTTGTTAAACTTATTTTTAGACTTGCAGATGGGCTTACAAATATATTATTTGTTTATATATATGTATATATATATATATATATATATATATATATATACACACATGGTCGAGTCACATTATTATAACCACCGCCTACTTTTGATCCGAAATTCAAAGCATGTTTAAATACTTATTGATGTTTTGAAATATGTGCATTATTCACTGAGGAATCAAATAAAATGAAATCTGTGTTCACATGTGTCTCTGACTGCCCACTGCCAGACCCACATCTACAGTGAGCAAAATAAAAAGTCAACTGTTAGCAAATCCATCTGTGCAGAGCATAGAATGCTGGAATCACCTAAACAGGTCAGTTATGGGCTAACTGGTCAGTTCAGCGCAAAGTCCATGGGAAAAACTGCTATCAATCACCATGCGCTTGGCTATCTGTTATTACTCATTCAACAGCCAGTAGACAGAATACACTTTGTTCTGAAGACAGACTTCAAATGTATTGTTTGTTTGTTTCGTTGTTCAGTCGAGTGTGAGTCTCTGTGACCCTATAGACTACAGCACGCCAGGCAATCTTGTGTCTGGTTTTGCTTATGCATAGATACTGAGTGGGTTGCCAGTTCCCTCTCCAGTGGATCGTGATTTGTCTGACAGCTCACACAGTCCAGTTTCATTGACAAAATCTGGTCTTAAAATGGCCGCTTCCGCTCTCCACTAACATGGAGCAGTGAATGGCAAAATAGATACGTTTTGCAATGTTTACAAAGGTGATCTTATCTAGGTGTACTTTTATGTTTTTTTAAAGTTTTTTTGCTCTGCTTTCATTCTTATAGTGCGATAAAATAACTTGCAATCTAAATTTGTAATCTGGTATTTCTTGTTTTGCGTGTTTAGGGTCCTGTAGCCTCGTTTTCGTTTTTTTCGGCGGCCATTTTTTCTCTCTCTTAGGGGATTTTATGTGTAAACTCACGAATTTGGACTTAAATTGAGGTTTTTGCGAGCTCGTAATGTTTTTTTTTTCAAAGTCCCGCGGCTCGTATTTGTGGATGGTAAATCCGTAAATTTTCCGGGGTAAGTCCGCCTGCGGCTCATTGCAGCCGACGTGGGAGCCTCCACCTTCGCGAGGGTCCGCATTTGCGGGTCGAAAGTCGTAGGGGGTGGTAGGGATGAGCGCCTATGGCACTCATCACCATCGCAAGGAGCGCCTTTGGCGCTACTTGCCATCAACAGCGGCCTCACTTTGCGTTAGCAACGATCCGCATACTCGCAACTATATATGTGATTTTAAGCCAAGAACAGGGCCCTCCATTCTTTTTCAATGTGTTATTTTTGTTTTTGCCTTGTAATTAACCCTTGTGTAACGCTACAGAATATGGTCCCTATTCTATTGCCAAGATCACAATGTTATACACACTTACAACCACTCTTGATATTGCCACATATTCGATTTAGCTCCTCGCAATCCGATTACGAGTTCCCCGTCCACAATCACTACGGGACAGCCAAAGACGCAAATTTGGCCTTAATTACTCCATCTTTAGTACTCCATTGGTTTTAGCACAGCTCGAATATTATGAGAGCTAACTATTTTAAGTTACACAAAATCAATATTTTATTAGACCCGTAGCTCTAGATCGCAAATAAAGTCTGACCCGCAACTGAAGTTTCTGTCAAATATTACGAGTACTAAATAGGACTCGCAAGGGCTTTTTCAAACACTTAGAGCTGTAACCGTAATTAAACACACAATACTGTACTTTAAAAGCACAGGCAGGCATGGAAAGACATTAGAATTAATTGCACGACTGTCTCAAACGTACACATATGCTATTAAAAATATTATTTTTAAATGTTATTTATGTGTAATATGGATCAGGGGACTCAGGGGTTAATACATATCATGAAACCACCATGACTAGAACAGATGCTCTAATGCATTTTATAGAGTGCAAGATTGCGAGCCGGATCGGCAAATATTACTTATTAGTTTCATTAATTTGGAGCCTCTGATTGCAGTTTACGTGTAACCTCCATGTTTTACTGACATCATGATGACGGTCTCATTTACTATGAACTGTGTCTAAGAGGTAAACTACAGGCTTGCTTAAATATTGTCGGATCATATGATCATGCTTCATAAAAGGCTTAAAATGGCAGGGTGTACATGTGGAGGCTGTAAGACATAAATTGCGGGCTTGAGTCAATAGAATACATCTAAACATTTAGAGAAAAAAAAAACTTGCAGCCCAAAACCTTCCAAACAGTCCATGCAAAGCTCCACCCCTGTAGATCATTCATAGTGTTTCAATAGTACTATATTTACTAGCCAAAATGTCTGTGTCTTAGCACGAATTCAGCAAAATGATTTTAAATATGCAAATATAAACTTAGGCAGTTTATTTTAGTATTAAGGAAGGTACCCTTCCTTATCCCTTTAAATATAACAGGACAATTAACAATCTCTCCATGACTCCTTGTTTACACTTCCTCTAAAATCACTGGTAAGACAATGGTGGGCCTAACACATTTTTTTATCTGCTTGTCTATTGTTTTAGTCTTAATTTTGTTCAATTAATATAATTTTATTTCCATGGGGAAAAAAATATATAATATATAAAACACACTCTTTCATATGCATGACAGAAAGTTTTGTATTACAGTGACCGTTTTTAATTCTGCGTTATTATGCAGAAAGCTAGATCTTGCCCTTTAATTCTGTAATAATATAAAGACACCCGTGCTCTTCCACTGAAATACGGACAGTTCTACTTATTTCATTGTTATTGGACATAGGAACTGATTCAGTTATCTAGATTAGTGATTGGTGGATATTGGAAAAAAACAAACTAGTTTTACATCTAAAAAGAACACAGGTAACAAGATCGTAACACGTCACACGTAGTGATATTGCTCTACGTGGGCGTGAAACATGCTACAGCATATCCTACAACTTTACTGCTTATTTCTAATGTTTTAGGTTATACTATTTCTATTGATTGGTCTACATCTATATATATATATATATATATATATATATAGCTGTGAGCATGCAAGCCTTCGGCGCTCCTTGCCAGCAACTGCGATCCTCGCAAAATTTACGTCGTTACGCCAGAAAAATACGAGACCTGTTATGACCCATTACGACCTCACAAAAATCGGCCGCAACACGCGCACATGAAAACCTGAAAAATACAACAATACACACAACAAATACATAAAAAGCTTACTTACAGGAGGAGGAAGCATCCAGGACCTTGAAAACTAAAGTTACATCTCAATTTTACTCAAATTAAAAGAGTTTAGACACTAAAAAATTCTCTAAGCGAGAGAAAAAATGGCCACCGAAGAAAACGAGGCTACAGCAGTCTAAAGACGCAAAACACCACCAAACACCTACGTATTTGTCGAAAAACAACTACGAGATTAAAAAACAAGGACGCAACCAGCGCGACCCCAAAAGCATTACAAACACAATAAATACAAACAACAAACACATAAAAAGGTTACTCACAGCAAGGGGGGGGGCACCCAGGACCTCTGCAAGTGAAGTTACACCTCCATTTAAGCACAAATTTAGAGTTTAGAGACCCAAAAATCACCTAAGCAAGAGAAAAAATGGCCGCCGAACAAAACGAAAATGAGGCTAAAGGTCCCTAAACACGCAAAACACCACCATAAACACGCAAAACGCCACCAAACAGCTACGGATATTCCGAGAAAGTCGCACGACATAGAAAACGAAGGACGCTAAATCAGCCACATTATATACACCAAACACCATTAGCTCACTTACAATTTCATTGCCGTCATTTTTTGACGGGCAATTCGCTAATATTTATATATATATATATATATATATATATATATATATATATACATATATATATATATATATATATATATATATATATATATATATATATATATAATATTGTATACAGAGAAAGATCAAATAAAGGGAATCTGTGTAGTGGTAGTCATGGCCCTTGGGACTATCTTTTTTGGTGTTTCTCCCTCCTCCAAACCCTTTAGAGCATGTCCTTTGTGGATATCAAACAGTGAATCTCCATATTGCATCTTCTATTGCAGAAATATAGGAAGGTCAGCAGCCTCCTACTCGTCCACAATGTCAGTTGACACTTACTCCTGCACTAGAATTTGGACCAATGGTCAAGTTTGTTGCCTGTCCTCCTCACGGTGTGACATGTTCTGAGGAATTGGGGGATGGAAAGAGTCCAACATGGCAGCCTAATGCAAGTGAACAGAAGGATATTAGAGATACATTTTAAACCAATGTGCTGCATATGTACAAACACGCTTTCTTGTCTTATTTGCACTTTAAACTTACGTTAAAGGATATCCATATATTTTTTGTTCCCCATGCGCTACAAAACAAATGTAATGACAATAATTGGCTATTACGGCTCTCTGTAGGGTTTATGCAGCTTATACTTTTAAAGGGCCATGACTTATTTTACCTCTACTGTGTATGTGTATTATAGGAAATTTGGAACTTAATTTAATTGTTATTAACTATTCTGATATATCTAGTTGTGACTGGTTATATATAATCTGCTAAGCACAAACCGTGTAATTGGCTCAGATAGGTGGATCGGGGCTTTTCCATGTTGACTCATGGTTCATCCAACCAGTTCTGTTGGTTTTTTGACTTCCGCACATTATTGGCTTTCGTCCAACTTCGATGAGATGCAGCAATCAGAAGAGGTTAAGAAATACATATCTCTGAGAAAAATAGAAACAGAAGAGTGACTGAGCAGGAAGGAGGGGAAAGAGAAACTAGGAAGAGAAAGTGCCTAATGAGAAGTGCGATATACAACAGGGTGAGGGAGAGGTGGGAGGGTTACAAGAAGAGAGTTCTGTTGAGAGAGCAGACATGTCTTAATGGAGACTTAAAGGGCATGAAGAGAAGAAGAGGGGAAATGAGGAAGAAGAGGTAGAGGAAGATGAATCGATGGAAAATGCTGGCAAGGTATTGGGTAGGTGAATAAGTAGAGCAGTTAAAGGGATATGGAAGATTTCTGGATTATAACAGATACAAAATAAGTACATAAAAGTAAATACGGTATATACACTGGTACATTTTATTTTATTAAGAAGCGCTTATAAGTTCTATTTTTATTGCCTAAAATCAAACAAACAATGCCTGTATGGGTCTGCCCACCGCAGCTTTAAAAGACACTGTATTGGTGTGCTGTGTCTCATACTAACCGATGAATGAGCATTCTGCAACGTGCTGCTGAGATGTGGTCCATGATAGGCTAGGACACTACACTGCACATCCAGTCATACCGAGTCTGTATCTGCATACACAAGCAGTGGGTAGACCCATACAGGGACTATTTGTTTGAATTTTGGTTATAAAAGAGAGCTTATAAGTACATAAAAGTAAATAGATACACAGGTATATTATAAATCTAGCAATATCCAGGAACCTCCCATATCCCTTTAAAGGAGCACTGTATAGTGACAAAATATATTTGTTAGAAAACTTTGACTAAGTCAACTTAGGCCCGGGAAAAGTTATAAAGCTGTGAATCTGTTGGTGAAGGGAGGCTGAACCCTGAAGGAATCCATTATACTCTGGAGAAAGTTGTGTAAGTGTCATGGGCATTTACATTTCTGGAGAGTAGGGCTTGCATCAATTGATGCAACCTGCCTGCATCTTGGCCTGGGAAGGGGGTTGGTGTCAATTTCAATCTGCTTCAGTTATCTAACAAATCCTCCTTCCCCATCCATCCCTTCACTGATCAATTAAAAACTATGATTCTCATGTTTCAGGTCACAGAAAATTATACAACAAATATGGATTATATGACAATATAATGACAATATGGATTATTCTATACATGAAGTCTTAAAAAATTAGAAAAATGTGCTTATATTCATGGTTTATACAGCTTCTATTGTTAGTTTGTTACTTCACAAACAAGTGCTGCTTTTCTTGAACTACAGTAGTCCTTTAACATTAGGCATGTAGCGCTAGATAGAGAGACGGTGCAGAGTAGAAGTCAGACGGCGCGGAGGGACAGGCAGACACCGCTCTATATAAAGAAACTTTGGCAGCTGCTGCAATATTAAAATGCCAGGAGAAGGTTATACATGAAATTAAGAGATAGAGGCACCCGAGGAGAGAGGGGGCTGTGAGAGGCTGATAAGAGTAATGACTAAACATATATGCTGTAGTATTTATGTTATGTCACTTAGGTGTACTCGGGATGCCACCTTCAAAAAAAATGGACATGCTGTAGTGTAAAGCAGTAATGAATATGACTAAAGGAATGAGACACAAACACTGAACAAATAGGCCCTGTATGGGCCTGCCCTCTGCAGCTCATGCAGACAAATACACTTCTGTGCTGTGCCTCATACTAACCTATCTCTCAGTAGCATTATGCAACCTGCTGCTGAGAAGTGGTCCCTGATAGGCTAGGACACTACATTGCACAACTAGCCCTACATAGTCTGTGTCTGCATATGCTGCAGTGGGCAGACCCATACAGGGACTATTTGTTTGACTGTAGTCAGTATATATATTATAGTATATTATATACCTAGTAAAATCCAGAAAAGAAAAGATAGAGCCCCTTATGAAAGACATTCAGTATGTTTTTTCAATGTGTTATTTTTCATATATATATATATATATATATATATATATATATATATATATATATATATATATATATATATATAATATTTCTTAACAAATCATCATTTTTGTCTTTTAAAAAAGTCAGTTTAAATTAGAATTATGTCCATTTATTTTATGAGCACTTTCTTTGTGCAAAAACACTTAGGGACCTGGAGAAAAGCACCAAAGTCTGTATTCCAATCCCTGTGCATTCCCATTCATGTATTTGCAGCAAGTTCAAGGCTTGATCTGATTGACACTGATTGCGCCCTCGCTGAGCAAAAACATTCAGTAAATGCGCCACTGGCAGATGGGCCTCTCCTCTGTCTGTGAAATGGTTAAATTATTTTGGATATTGAAGGTTCCCTGTTTTTAATGTTAAAATAATACCCAAGTGTTGGCATATGTTAATATTATAATATCGAAGTATTCTAAACAGTCCCTGCAAATGTCTAACCTGCCATGCACAGCTCATGCACACAGTGTTTCTATTGGTAGTTCATGTACTAGGCAATCACAGATTGTTTCTCAACCGCATGTTTTGAAATGCGTCTGAGAGACAATCTGTGATTGGTTAATTCATCTAGTACTATAGAGACACTGTGTGTATTCGTTACGAGGGCCTGGGCACTGCCAGGACTGTTTGGGCAGTTTCAGTGAGTAAAAACAGAGCTTTTAAGCACTTGTTAATAAACAGCCTTATTAAATTGCGATTCAGACAATCCTAAAAAATATGCAATTTAATAAGGCTGAAAATGTTTAGATCTACAAACAAACACGTAGGTAGTTTATTTTACTATTAAAAACGGGGAATCTTCCATATCCTGTTAAGGAGTGCTCTTCTAGTAAATAATGTGTATATGCATGTATATAAGTTAGCAAGGGTAAACTTGTCATTATAGTGTTATTTTGGGGTCTTGTTCCCTAACATTAGATATGTTTATTTTGACTTAAAAGCTCACATTAGACTATGGACATTTTTTTAAAGGATAAACTGTGGCTGTCCTGAACTAAATAGATATATGTTCCATATCGGGACCTTATGTGTTACATCTTGTCTGTTAAGGTGGCATTTACCTCACTGTAAGTGCTCTTAATGGTGTGAAGGAGTACAAGATTGTATGTTAAAATTATGTATTTTTATTAGACTAATAACAGTTAGGTCCGTGCAATGTGCTGATTCTCTCTGATTGATAACAGTTTTCCCTGGACTCAGGAATGCACTGACCAGTTAACCCATAACTGGCCTGTTTAGGTGATTCCAGCATTCCATGCTCTGCACATATAGATTTGTTAAGGGTTAATTCACTTTTTTCTTTTGCTCATTGCACAGAGCTGTAGCTGCGGGTCTGGCTGTGGGCAGTTTATTACACACGTAAGCACAGATTTTATTTTATCTGATTTCTCAGTGAAAAATGCAAGTATTTTACAAAATTCATAAAGTATTTCAACATGCTTTTAGGAGATCATTACTGTGATGTGGTCCACATTGTGCTGAATTAAGTGACCCTTTAATATTGCTTGTTAATGTGAAACTGTGATTAGGAGTATCTATTGCGCTTTCTCCCACTCCCTTCTTTCTTGTGATTAAGAGTTGCATCAAAATCCTTGCTAACTGGAATTTTAATTGCACCGGACCCTGAGTTGTACATGATATCTCGGACCTGGATTGGTTCCATGATGCTTTATTCTTTTGTATGACAGTGCAGAACTCACATGGAGCCTGGGAGCCCGGTGTATAATATTTTGGGTCTCCTCTTGTTCGTTCTCTATAGAAAGGAAGGTGTTTGTAGTAATCATTGTGTGTGTGTTTAGTCGTTCAGTTGTATCCGACTCTTCATGACCCTATGGATCACTGCAGGTCCGGTTGTGCTTATCCATAAGCTTTTCTTTGCATAGATACTGGAGTGGGAAGCCAGGTCCATCTCCAATAGACCACTATTTGTCTGACCTCGCTACTATGACTTGCCCCCCTTGGGTGACCCTACATGGTTTAACTTGTATTTTACATTCCACTCCAATTACTTCAATATTAGAAAACGCTTTTCAATACAGGGAGTGCAGAATTATTAGGCAAGTTGTATTTTTGAGGATTAATTTTATTATTGAACACCAACCATGTTCTCAATGATCCCCAAAAACTCATTAATTTTAAAGCTGAATATTTTTGGAAGTAGTTTTTAGTTTGTTTTTAGTTTTAGCTATTTTAGGGGGATATCTGTGTGTGCAGGTGACTATTACTGTGCATAATTATTAGGCAACTTAACAAAAAACAAATATATACCCATTTCAATTATTTATTTTTACCAGTGAAACCAATATAACATCTCAACACTCACAAATATACATTTCTGACATTCAAAAACAAATCAGTGACCAATATAGCCACCTTTCTTTGCAAGGACACTCAAAGGCCTGCCATCCATGGATTCTGTCAGTGTTTTGATCTGTTCACCATCAACATTGCGTGCAGCAGCAACCACAGCCTCTGTTCAGACACTGTTCAGAGAGGTGTACTGTTTTCCCTCCTTGTAAATCTCACATTTGATGATGGACCACAGGTTCTCAATGGGGTTCAGATCAGGTGATCAAGGAGGCCATGTCATTAGATTTTTTTCTTTTATACCCTTTCTTGCCAGCCACGCTGTGGAGTACTTGGATGCGTGTGATTGGACGCGTGTGATGTACCACTGCTTGAAGAAGGTGTCTTCCAGGAACTGGCAGTAGGACTGGGACTTGAGCTTGACTCCATCCTCAACCCGAAAAGGCCCCACAAGCTCATCTTTGATGATACCAGCCCAAACCAGTACTCCACCTCCACCTTGCTGGCGTCTGAGTCGGACTGGAGCTCTCTGCCCTTTACCAATCCAGCCACGGGCCCATCCATCTGGCCCATCAAGACTCCCTCTCATTTCATCAGTCCATAAAACCTTAGGAAAATCAGTCTTGAGATATTTTTTGGCCCAGTCTTGACGTTTCAGCTTGTGTGTCTTGTTCAGTGGTGGTCGTCTTTCAGCCTTTCTTACCTTGGCCATGTCTCTGAGTATTGCACACCTTGTGCTTTTGGGCACTCCAGTGATGTTGCAGCTCTGAAATATGGCCAAACTGGTGGCAAGTGGCATCGTGGCAGCTGCACGCTTGACTTTTCTCAGTTCATGGGCAGTTATTTTGCGCCTTGGTTTTTCCACACGCTTCTTGCGACCCTGTTGACTATTTTGAATGAAACGCTTGATTGTTCGATGATCACGCTTCAGAAGCTTTGCAATTTTAAGAGTGCTGCATCCCTCTGCAAGATATCTCACTATTTTTGACTTTTCTGAGCCTGTCAAGTCCTTCTTTTGACCCATTTTGCCAAAGGAAAGGAAGTTGCCTAATAATTATGCACACCTGATATAGGGTGTTGATGTCATTAGACCACACCCCTTCTCATTACAGAGATGCACATCACCTAATATGCTTAATTGGTAGTAGGCTTTCGAGCCTATACAGCTTGGAGTAAGACAACATGCATAAAGAGGATGATGTGGTCAAAATACTCATTTGCCTAATAATTCTGCACTCCCTGTAATTTATTTTTTATTTCTTTGGGGAAGCTTTGGCTAGAATCAATATTTTATTATATACTGTTCCATTGTAATGTCTCATGATATCATTGAAAACTACAATAAAAAAAAAAAAGAGCAAGTGATTTAAAATGGTATTGTTATATTGAATTAATAATCTAAAGAACTGTAAGTTTGTGTGACCTAAGTTGGCAAGTGTAAAAGTTTATCGATGTATGTATATATACTGTATGTGTATATATTTTATTATCCTACGGCAAAAATAATTTTAACACATAGCAAAAGAATGGAGGGCCCTGTCTTTGATCTAAAAATCAAATGTACATAGTGCTTTCCCTGAAGATGGAAAACTCGCAAACTTACAATATATATATATATATATAATATATATATATATATATATATATATATATATATATAAGAGAGAGAATAAGAATGAGAGGGAGAGAGAGAATGAGAGGGAGCGGGCGAATGAGACGGAGCGGGCGAATGAGAGGGAGAGAGAGAATGAGAGGGAGAGAGAGAATGAGAGGGAGAGAGAGAATGAGAGGGAGAGAGAGAATGAGAGGGAGAGAGAGAATGAGAGGGAGAGAGAGAATGAGAGGGAGCGGGCGAATGAGAGGGAGCGGGCGAATGAGAGGGAGAGAGAGAATGAGAGGGAGAGAGAGAATGAGAGGGAGCGGGCGAATGAGAGGGAGCGGGCGAATGAGAGGGAGCGGGCGAATGAGAGGGAGCGGGCGAATGAGAGGGAGCGGGCGAATGAGAGGGAGCGGGCGAATGAGAGGGAGCGGGCGAATGAGAGGGAGCGGGCGAATGAGAGGGAGCGGGCGAATGAGAGGGAGCGGGCGAATGAGAGGGAGCGGGCGAATGAGAGGGAGAGAGAGAATGAGAGGGAGAGAGAGAATGAGAGGGAGAGAGAGAATGAGAGGGAGAGAGAGAATGAGAGGGAGAGAGAGAATGAGAGGGAGAGAGAGAATGAGAGGGAGAGAGAGAATGAGAGGGAGAGAGAGAATGAGAGGGAGAGAGAGAATGAGAGGGAGCGGGCGAATGAGAGGGAGCGGGCGAATGAGAGGGAGCGGGCGAATGAGAGGGAGCGGGCGAATGAGGGAGAATGAGAGGGAGCGGGAGAATGAGAGGGAGCGGGAGAATGAGAGGGAGCGGGAGAATGAGAGGGAGCGGGAGAATGAGAGGGAGCGGGCGAATGAGAGGGAGCGGGCGAATGAGAGGGAGCGGGCGAATGAGAGGGAGCGGGCGAATGAGAGGGAGCGGGCGAATGAGAGGGAGCGGGCGAATGAGAGGGAGAGAGAGAATGAGAGGCAGAGAGAGAATGAGAGGCAGAGAGAGAATGAGAGGCAGAGAGAGAATGAGAGGGAGAGAGAGAATGAGAGGGAGAGAGAGAATGAGAGGGAGAGAGAGAATGAGAGGGAGAGAGAGAATGAGAGGGAGAGAGAGAATGAGAGGGAGAGAGAGAATGAGAGGGAGAGAGAGAATGAGAGGGAGAGAGAGAATGAGAGGGAGCGGGCGAATGAGAGGGAGCGGGCGAATGAGAGGGAGCGGGCGAATGAGAGGGAGCGGGCGAATGAGAGGGAGCGGGCGAATGAGAGGGAGCGGGCGAATGAGGGAGAATGAGAGGGTACGGGAGAATGAGAGGGAGCGGGAGAATGAGAGGGAGCGGGCGAATGAGAGAGAGCGGGCGAATGAGAGGGAGCGGGCGAATGAGAGGGAGCGGGCGAATGAGAGGGAGCGGGCGAATGAGAGGGAGCGGGCGAATGAGAGGGAGCGGGCGAATGAGAGGGAGAGAGAGAATTAGAGGGAGCGGGCGAATGAGAGGGAGAGAGCGAATGAGAGGGAGAGAGAGAATGAGAGGGAGAGAGAGAATGAGAGGGAGAGAGAGAATGAGAGGGAGCGGGCGAATGAGAGGGAGCGGGCGAATGAGAGGGAGCGGGCGAATGAGAGGGAGCGGGCGAATGAGAGGGAGCGGGCGAATGAGAGGGAGCGGGCGAATGAGAGGGAGCGGGCGAATGAGAGGGAGCGGGCGAATGAGAGGGAGCGAGAGAATGAGAGGGAGCGAGAGAATGAGAGGGAGCGAGAGAATGAGAGGGAGAGAGAGAATGAGAGGGAGAGAGAGAATGAGAGGGAGAGAGAGAATGAGAGGGAGAGAGAGAATGAGAGGGAGAGAGAGAATGAGAGGGAGAGAGAGAATGAGAGGGAGAGAGAGAATGAGAGGGAGAGAGAGAATGAGAGGGAGAGAGAGAATGAGAGGGAGAGAGAGAATGAGAGGGAGAGAGAGAATGAGAGGGAGAGAGAGAATGAGAGGGAGCGGGCGAATGAGAGGGAGCGGGCGAATGAGAGGGAGCGAGCGAATGAGAGGGAGCGAGCGAATGAGAGGGAGCGAGAGAATGAGAGGGAGCGGGCGAATGAGAGGGAGCGGGCGAATGAGAGGGAGCGGGCGAATGAGAGGGAGCGGGCGAATGAGAGGGAGCGGGCGAATGAGAGGGAGCGGGCGAATGAGAGGGAGAGAGAGAATTAGAGGGAGCGGGCGAATGAGAGGGAGAGAGAGAATTAGAGGGAGCGGGCGAATGAGGGAGAATGAGAGGGAGCGGGCGAATGAGAGGGAGCGGGCGAATGAGAGGGAGAGAGAGAATTAGAGGGAGCGGGCGAATGAGGGAGAATGAGAGGGAGCGGGCGAATGAGGGAGAATGAGAGGGAGCGGGCGAATGAGAGGGAGCGGGCGAATGAGAGGGAGCGGGCGAATGAGAGGGAGAGAGAGAATGAGAGGCAGAGAGAGAATGAGAGGGAGAGAGAGAATGAGAGGGAGAGAGAGAATGAGAGGGAGAGAGAGAATGAGAGGGAGAGAGAGAATGAGAGGGAGAGAGAGAATGAGAGGGAGAGAGAGAATGAGAGGGAGCGGGCGAATGAGAGGGAGCGGGCGAATGAGAGGGAGCGGGCGAATGAGAGGGAGCGGGCGAATGAGAGGGAGCGGGCGAATGAGGGAGAATGAGAGGGTACGGGAGAATGAGAGGGAGCGGGAGAATGAGAGGGAGCGGGCGAATGAGAGGGAGCGGGCGAATGAGAGGGAGCGGGCGAATGAGAGGGAGCGGGCGAATGAGAGGGAGCGGGCGAATGAGAGGGAGCGGGCGAATGAGAGGGAGAGAGAGAATTAGAGGGAGCGGGCGAATGAGAGGGAGAGAGCGAATGAGAGGGAGAGAGAGAATGAGAGGGAGAGAGAGAATGAGAGGGAGCGGGCGAATGAGAGGGAGCGGGCGAATGAGAGGGAGCGGGCGAATGAGAGGGAGCGGGCGAATGAGAGGGAGCGAGAGAATGAGAGGGAGAGAGAGAATGAGAGGGAGAGAGAGAATGAGAGGGAGAGAGAGAATGAGAGGGAGAGAGAGAATGAGAGGGAGAGAGAGAATGAGAGGGAGAGAGAGAATGAGAGGGAGAGGGCGAATGAGAGGGAGCGGGCGAATGAGAGGGAGCGAGCGAATGAGAGGGAGCGAGAGAATGAGAGGGAGCGAGAGAATGAGAGGGAGCGGGCGAATGAGAGGGAGCGGGCGAATGAGAGGGAGCGGGCGAATGAGAGGGAGCGGGCGAATGAGAGGGAGCGGGCGAATGAGGGAGAATGAGAGGGAGCGGGCAAATGAGGGAGAATGAGAGGGAGCGGGCGAATGAGGGAGAATGAGAGGGAGCGGGTGAATGAGAGGGAGCGGGCGAATGAGAGGGAGCGGGCGAATGAGAGGGAGCGGGCGAATGAGAGGGAGCAGGCGAATGAGAGGGAGCGGGCGAATGAGAGGGAGAGAGAGAATTAGAGGGAGCGGGCGAATGAGGGAGAATGAGAGGGAGCGGGCGAATGAGAGGGAGAGAGAGAATTAGAGGGAGCGGGCGAATGAGAGGGAGAGAGAGAATTAGAGGGAGCGGGCGAATGAGGGAGAATGAGAGGGAGCGGGCGAATGAGAGGGAGCGGGCGAATGAGAGGGAGAGAGAGAATTAGAGGGAGCGGGCGAATGAGGGAGAATGAGAGGGAGCGGGCGAATGAGGGAGAATGAGAGGGAGCGGGCGAATGAGAGGGAGCGGGCGAATGAGAGGGAGCGGGCGAATGAGAGGGAGCGGGCAAATGAGAGGGAGCGGGCGAATGAGGGAGAATGAGAGGGAGCGGGCGAATGAGGGAGAATGAGAGGGAGCGGGAGAATGAGGGAGAATGAGAGGGAGCGGGCGAATGAGGGCGAATGCGAGGGAGAGGGCGAATGAGGGCGAATGCGAGGGAGAGGGCGAATGAGGGCGAATGCGAGGGAGAGGGAGCGGGCGAATGAGGGAGAATGAGAGGGAGCGGGAGAATGAGGGAGAATGAGAGGGAGCGGGCGAATGAGGGCGAATGCGAGGGAGAGGGCGAATGAGGGCGAATGCGAGGGAGAGGGCGAATGAGGGAGTGGGCGAATGAGGGCGAATGCGAGGGAGTGGGCGAATGAGGGCGAATGCGAGGGAGAGGGCGAATGCGAGGGAGAGGGCGAATGCGAGGGAGAGGGCGAATGCGAGGGCGAGGGAGAGGGCGAATGCGAGGGAGAGGGCGAATGCGAGGGCGAGGGCGAATGCGAGGGCGAGGGCGAATGCGAGGGAGAGGGCGAATGCGAGGGAGAGGGCGAATGCGAGGGAGAGGGCGAATGCGAGGGAGAGGGCGAATGCGAGGGCGAATGAGGGCGAATGCGAGGGAGAGGGCGAATGAGGGCGAATGCGAGGGAGAGGGCGAATGAGGGCGAATGCGAGGGAGAGGGCGAATGAGGGCGAATGCGAGGGAGAGGGCGAATGAGGGCGAATGCGAGGGAGAGGGCGAATGAGGGCGAATGCGAGGGAGAGGGCGAATGATGGCGAATGCGAGGGAGAGGGCGAATGAGAGAGCGAGAGGATGAAAGAGATAATGAGAGGGAGAGCACATGAGAGTGAATGAGAATGAAAGAGAGAGAATGAGAGGGAGAGATAGAGAGAGAGAGACCTCAGTGTTTCCAGTGTGTATTATGGAACCTAGCATGGTATTTCCACTGTCTATAAAAGCACCAAAAGATAAGTCTCTTGTTTCCGAGGACCGGCAGTGAGACAGTCAGATACTACAGAAATAGACATTGTTCAGGCCTACAAATGATGATATATAATACTTAGTACTTTTTTAGATCCTTTTTTTCATATTTACATGTGTCCATGCAGTACACCACATGCGGTGACACATTTTCTCTCCTTACCTCCCTATCCCTATTGTGGGTGCAGGTGACAGATGACATGCCATAGCCTGACTCCCCTGAATGATACTACCTATGTAATACTTTAACTGCTCTATTGCCAGAGGGATTTATATGAAATCCATATGATAATTGTCACATTTTTAATGTTTGAGTCATTTTACTAACCCGTGCACTTTTAACCCTCATTTCTCTCTCTCTCTTTTCTTGCATGTTTTAGCAGGAGCAGATTTCCTATTCACCCCCAGAAAGCCCAGGGCAAAACTGCGCCACATCCTCCCCCGCCCTGCTCCATGCCCCCGGGCCGCGGATTTACAGGATGGAAGAGGACGCTGTCAGGCTGCCCGCCCACCTGCGTGAGTACCTGGCCATACTACTGCACCCATCACAAGGCACACCAGGTGTACAGCTCAAGCAGAGAACTGACAGCATATACAAATAACAACAATAACAATCTATTCTGCCTATTTTGTCTTAAAAAATGGCTTTAAAGATCACCATAGTTTGGGAAAACTGTGTAACAAAATAACGATGTTAACAGGTATACCAGATAGGAATTATAAAAGCTTATTTAAGGAGATCCTTAATGGAGTCTGTCTATAGCTTGAAGGGAGGGTTAGCATATAAGGACTTACTCTTCCATTGAGTTCTACTAACAAGGGATTACATGAAGTGCCAGTCTTCCAACAGTACTGAATCTTACCAACGAAATATTCTAGAAGTATGGAATTAGAACTCTGTGCCACTAGATATCTTAAAGTGACACCCTTTAAATTATTTTTTTGTCAATCAGCCGTGAAGAAACGCGCGTCGGGTTTAGATGACGCTGTCGCACAGACTGGGTAGAGGGTTGTCTGAAAATTGAACGGGGAAAAAAATGTGCATAGTAACAAATCAGAAGCCTTCAGTAATATACCAGTTAGGTAGCTGGATAGAAACTCATGTAACTGAAGATAACCGCAAAATCGAATTATCATAGCCTTTGAGATAAATAACTGGAAATTGGTAAACTGATAAATTACACCTTATAAGGAATATTATTAGCTCAACCAATTTTGTTTGTGATAGAACTGAATATTACCTGAATCCACATTTCTTCACAGATTTCTAATCCTTTAAGGAACATAGGCAAAAGGTCTGTCATCATTAAAGCAAAACACAATACAAAAGTTTTAAATTATTTGAAACTTTGTAAAAACATTTGCACATTGTCAAGTCATATTCTTCAAAAGAGAATACAACAAATATGCACTTCAGTCTTCAGGATTTCCTTATGTTTGCCCAGGCAGGCGTGAAGTGCTTTACTATGTTTAACTCTACCACCTCTGTTGGAAAGCTGTTCCACTTATCTACTACCCTTTCTGTAAAGTAGTACTTTCACACATTAGCCCTAACACTTCCAGTCCAGGAGGCTGATTCTGCTTTAAGATTGATATAATCCCTTTTGTAGAGTCAACAGATAATTGTTGACACTAGCTAGTAAAACGCACAACACCCACATTTCCAACCATACATTAACCCTTTGAGTGCCACTGACTTTTTAGGACCCCAGAGGCAGGATATAGTTTCTATATTTTTGCAATGCACCTGTTTAGGCACAATTGCTGAAAATATTTTTTCCCTATTTATCCATGAAAACTAGTGGGTAATTAAATAATATTTATATTTTGTACTAGAGCCCCAAAATAACCCTCCACTTGGGATCAGATCATGTTTACATTTAAAAAACAGTATTGTTCGAAAAATATATTACACTGTAAACCAATGAAATCCCATCACACACACACATATATATATATATATATATATATATATATATATATATATATATATATATATATATATATATATATATAATGTGTATGGATATGTATTTTTCTTTGCAGTGCTCCTTCAATTATACCAACCGCATGGAATCCGGAAAAGGGCCACCTATTTCCATCCCCCATTTTTAAACCTGCTTTTCTGAAATACATAATTTATTAATTACTGCTGCCAGCCTGACTTACTAATGTGTTCTTGCCAGTGTATGTGCCCAGGGCTTGCCAGGCATGCTGCTAATCCTCCCTATACTACATGTTACTGTTGTCCACACTTTTCCCTTACATAGTACAGTCATACCCAAAACATCTGACCGTTACATCCATATCCTCTCACTTCTGAGGTCGTATGAAAAGGGGAATTCTCAAAAAATTGCATCACTTTAAGGGAAATAACTATTTTTCTGCCTTTTTAATATTTGCATTAGAAACCTAAAGAACCACAGAAGTCCTGTATTTATAGAATGCAATTTTAAATAACTAGACTTCATGTTTTTACATGGACTTATTATTTGCTAATTATTCTTTGTAATTTACATAACACTGTGGCAGCCTCCAAATAGAACTTACTGAAGTTCTTATCTACATCCAAGGTTTCTTCTCGGTGTCCAATCAAGTTAGATATAAAGGATCACTATGGCCATTTTTCTCTATATGGTCTTTTAAATAACTAAACTTGATAAGATACAAACTGTTTTTAGACTACAAAAATAAATAAATATGTATAGCCATTAGATTTTTAACTTTTTAAATGTAGTTATTCTGTATTGTTGGATTCCATTTTCTTGAATGGCTTGATTCTGTTTGCTAATTTCTTAAGAGAGTAGGTCCTTGTAGATGAACGAGCTTTCCATTAGTCCTGTTGAAAAAAATGAGAGCCACATTCCTCTACATTCAAAGCTTTTGCTTGCCCCAGGAAGTAGATCAGTAGAAACAAAATTGTTAAATTCCACATCAACGTAATTGTATATTATTATTATTAAGGTAATACATTTGGCTGTATTTTTCTTTATTTTTTTACTTTCTCAAAGCTTGTCTTCCAAAGAACACGTTTTAACATTTGAACATTGTGATCTTTGAAGTGATATAAGAGCAGCCAGACTTAAGGCCCAGAGTTTGGGGTTTTCTTACAAATACTTACATACACCCTAAAACACTTATGTAGCCTACCAAATTATTGATTATTTTATAACCTTTCTCGCCTCATCCACAATGCTGTGGCATAATAGAGGTTAAAAACTATTTTCATTAGAGTTATAGCCCTCTCACCCCTTTTTCTCCCCCTTCCCAACTAAGCAAGGGGAAATTTCCTATTTGGGGAACTTGCAGTGGAAGGAATTTCCTGCGTGGGACGATGAGGTTTCCTGCCGCAGATCTTCTTGGAAGGAGCCTGTGTTTCCTAATTAGATGACGAACTAGGCAAAAACTGACAGTGTGTGACACTTTAACCCCTTCCGCTCCGAGCAATGCATTACCAGCATTTTACCCAGATATTTCTGCAATGACTGTGGTAGAAAGGTCCTGGGATCCGTCCAAGTAAGATTGTGGACCCCTTCTAAATAACTACCTTGTCATGGTGAAGGGGCTTGTGTACTTCAATGAAGCTTTGACCTATACCATAAAATGTCACCCAAAATGGGAAGGTCATAACAGAGAAGTCAGACAAATTACTGTCCATTGGAGAAGTAACTGACAATCCACTCCAGTATCATTGCCAAAATAACCATGTGCCTGTTGTGCTGTGGTCCATAGGGTCATGGAGAGTCAGACACAACAAAGATTGTGGAAGATTTCTGTATATAACTGGCTTGTGCACTGAAGGACATCCTTAAAGGACCACTGTAATACCCTACCTAGCAAGAGGAACTAGTTAATAAATTAATACAATTTATTTGTAATAATTTATAATAGCAATATTAAATTCATTTTCAAAGATTAAAATATCAGCCTCCAGCTGAAGCTGAGTGTTTGTCTTTACTATGACAAGGTGCAGAGAGCTTGGCTCAGATATAGGTCTAAATGGTTTTAAGAATAATTAGATTTTTTATGAGAACAATCAATCATTGATAGGCTGCCCCAGTAGCAAAAACTCGCTGCCAAGGGACACCTCTTTAATGCAACAAGTCCATCCAATTGAGATCATTGTGGCGGTAGACTTAATAATGAGTGGATACCAGCAGCGGCTGAATCTGGACTTTGAAAGTAAGTTTAATGTTGAATGTTGGATGATTTTAACTGGGAATTTATCATTAATAAAATTAATATTCAATGATTTAAAAATGCAACTCATGTTGTGAGGGTATGGTTTGTATTGGTTCACTCCAGGACCAAGGTTGCCTGTCCCCAATTTATTTTATAATGAACCAAAGGACATTTTGATTATGAAGAAAGTGATTTAATATGAGGCCATATATAACTCCCAATATGGTTCTAACTATACTAGTAACTTGCGCGTCATAAATCACAGTACCATATGTTATCTTCAAATGTCTGTCCTGTCGGCCTCTGTGTGCCCTTTCTCTGTGTGCCCTCTCTCTCTCTGTGTGCGCCCTCTCTCTCTGTGCCCTCTGTATCTCTCGGTGTGCCCTGTGTATCTCTCTCTGTGCCCTCGCTCTCTCTCTCTATGTGTGCCTTGTCTCTCTGTGCCCTCTGTATCTCTCGGTGTGCCCTATGCATCTATCGGTGTGCTCTCTCTCTCTCTCTCTCTCTCTCTCTCTCTCTCTCTCTCTGTGCCCTTTGTATCTCTCGGTGCGCCCTCTCTCTCTGTGCGCCCTCTCTCTCTCTCTGTTCGCTGCCCCCTTTCTCTCTGCATGCCCTCTCTCTCTTTCTGTGTGCCCTCTCTCTCTGAGAGTTCTCTCTGTGCAATATCTCTCTGTGCACTGGTTCTCTTTCTCTCTCTCTATGCCCCCTCTGTTCCCTCTCTCTGCCCTCTCTCTTTCTGTCTGGGATTTCTCTCTGGGTGCCCTCTTTCTCTCTGTGTCCCCCTCTCTGTATGCCCTCTCTGTTTCTCTTTGTGCACTATTTCTCCCTCTCTCTCTCTCTATGCCCCCTCTCTCTCTCTGTGCCCTCCCTCTTTATCTCTGGCGCCCTCTCTCTCTCTGTGCCCTCTCTCTGTGTGCCTTCTCTTTCTCTCTCTGTGTGCTTGCTCCCCCCTTGCGCTCATCCGTGAAATTGTCCCACATGCGCAGTTGATAATATTTAACAGCAACGTGTGACGTTACCTATTGTATCAAATGGAACCTCCCCAAGTAAAATCCTTTCTCCATGGCTGCTGTGCTTCTTTTTGAAGTCAGCCCACAAAAATATTTTTCATATATATGTTCTGCTTTTACGAAACTGGCCCACTGTAGATTGAAACAAAGTTCACGTTTGTAAAGTATGTAACAAACTAGCAATACCCACATGTATGTAAGACAGGAGCATAAAACCATAAAACAAACTTCAGTTTAGCAGACCTGCTTTTGTCATGGGCAGTTCCACCTTAGATATCTAGTCTACAGGGGAGGCTTACTCTCTGTCCAGTCTGATTGTCATATGCCACTTTGTAACTTCAGTCTTTAAATGAAATTGAATCGAGATCTTACCTGAATACATTTTTCCTCCCAGGTGTCTAATCCAGTTAGAAATAAAGGCAAAATGTCTAATACAAACTAATTAAAACAGTTTAAAATTAAAGCTGTTTTTTTTTTTTTTACTTTTTCTTACTATTTCTGAAAAAAAATTTGTCCGTTCAGGTTTTCCATAAGCACATACTAAAAATCTAGATGAATAGTCAGAGTATTGCAGTATATAGTGATCATTTATTTTATTGGACAAACATATTCATAGTAATGTTGTTGTTGTTTCTTGTTTTCACTATCCCAATGCTTAAATAGCATTTTCTTTAAGCATCCTGTACTGGATATTAATGAATGTAATGCTATGAGAAAGCAGGTGAGGCCCTGTATCTCCATATAAGGCCTGTGGTTGCCATGGAGACCAATGGCCGCCAGGACAGGCCTGTGCTGTGTGATAACAGTTTTGAGTAACGAATGTTCGACCACAGGAAATTTCCTGAACCGGAGACACTACTTCCTTTAGAGATGGAGTGCATTATGGGGGAGTCACTGGCAGGGCTTGTTTAATATGCGGGATGAGGGGGGGCGGGGCAATACGTCAGTGCTTTGTCACATGTTTAACCATTTCATTGCAAAGTTACTGGACATCACAACTTTCCAAATGTGCAATAGCCCAACAATGATGTGGTACTGTAACAGGGTCCCCGAGAGGGGCTCAACTACAATATCTGAGTAATCTACTCAACATTTAACCTTGTAGAATGTATATACTGTATATCTATGTATGTAATATATATATATATATATATATATATATATATTTATATATATGTATAGTTGAATAATCAGAGTATTGCAGTGAATAGTGATACCTTTTTTTATTGGACACAGGAATCCATTTTGTGTTTGTTACATCACATCTGGAAAGCTGGATAATGGCAGTGTGAAAGTGGTAGGAGATGAGGGAACAGGCAAAACTCCAGAGCCTTTCATATAATAACTGGTTGATTTATTTTTCTCCTCCAAATTAATCAAGCCCTAATTAGCATACATTACCACAATATGATATCACAAGGAAAATTTTACGTGCATCGCACCAGTTTGTATAAGTTTTAAATTATCATCCTTTTGGCCGTTACATATGAACATTTTATTTGAATAAAAAACGGACAATTTACATTGGTGCCAACATCTTCAGTTGTAGAGGAACCAGTTAACATCATGCCACTTATAGGAAGCACAGGGACAAAATGGGACTGCACATTCCAATAAAAAGGACATAGTAAAATTTAATAATCGCACATTTTTTTCTTGTACAGTTTTGGTTGAGACTTAGTTGAGAGATGCCACTTATTCTGTTTCTGTGCCCCTACAGGTCTGCCACCAATACACTGGTCTAGAGAGGATGTGTCTCAGTGGTTGCGCTGGGCAGAGATTGAATTCGCTCTTCGTTCCATTGAAAACAACACCTTTGAGATGAATGGAAAAGCCTTATTACTTCTAACCAAGGAAGACTTTAGATATCGCTGCCCTCACTCTGGTAAGGTCCTTGTGGAAGCAAGTGTTGCCTGTAGGGAAACTCCGTTTATAGCCCTTCAGTACTTGTATTAGTGTTATATTAGGAGAACTTTACAGATCACGTGTATTGTTTGAACAAAATGTTAATATTGTAGTGTGTTTTTTCTTTTCTTTATCTGTTTAATCTACACAGAATTACCAATTATTATTTAACAAGAACATCCAGAAATTAGGATGAAACATTTTTCTCTGTTAAAAACTGCATGTTCTTGACCCAACTACAGTGGTAACTTGGTTCTCACCCTCCTCAGAACTCAACATTTTCGATACTCAACCTGTCGGGATGAGCAAAAAACCTTGGTACTTATCGCACTACCTTGGTACTTGTCGCGTTTGCTAAAACCAATTTACATTACTCCTTATGGGAGTTTTGTACTCATCCTTTCAACCTTTTTGGTACTCAACCTCTTGTCTGGAACAGAATAAGGTTGAGAACCAAGGTACCACTGTATATAGGGAATTGAAATTACTTAGTTCTCCTTGTGCAAATATCTTGCACATTTCAACTACCATGACAGCCCCCTAGAATAGTGATTCTCAACCATTTTTGTTTGGGGGATCAGCTGGTCATCTTTCAATGCTCATGGGACCAGCTGATCATCTTCCAATGACCATGGGCCCAGCTGGTCATCTTCCAATGATCACGAGACCAGCTGATCATCTTCCAATGACCATGGGACCAGCTGGTCATCTTCCACTGATCACCGGACCAAGCTGATCATCTTCCAATGATCACGGGACCAGCTGATCATCTTCCAATGATCACGGGACCAGCTGATTATTTTCCAATGATCACGGGACCAGCTGATCATTTTCCAATGATCACGGGACCAGCTGATCATCTTCCAATGCTCATGTGTGATCAAAAACATTTTAAAAGGGTGAAGCTTCATGTAACATACTAAATTTTAATTTAGCTTTGCACTGATTTCAACAGAGTAAATTTTAACAAAAAATATGATCCTACATAAGTTGTCTATATCTATGACCAATAGTTATGGTTTGGTTGTAAAGTATTAGACTCTCCTCGGATGACCAGCAGATAAGATCTCAGAGACTGGCACTGCTCCTAAAACTGGCCTTTGAGAACCATTGTCCTAGTAGATAAGCCTCTGTGTGTTTAAACTCTGCACATTTTAAGTGGAAAACCATATGTTATGAAAATATGTTTTTGACTCTGTAGTGTATTTTTTATTGAAAATAATGACAAATACAAAAGTATCAAATGATTAAAAAAAAGAATAATACATAGTAACAAATAATCGATGAAAAAAAAAAAAAAGCATAACATAGCCAATAGCATAACACATTTTAAAATTACTATTATTGTAATTATAACTATTCTTCCTATTATTATTATTATTATTATTATCAATGATGTATTCCTAAATTGTTATGAGTTTTATTTTCCAGGCAGATAGAGCCTCATCAAATATCAAATATGTTTAATTTTACTTTACTAATTACCGTATGTACTGACCCATTTACAATTCCTTTATGCTACTATAAAATGTGGTGGTTGTAAAAAAGGATTAAGCACCCATTTATATCAAAATAAATTGTCACTCAGTTATTAAGAGTTTCTTTAACATTGTGTTATATAGAATTACATTAATTCATGTAAAGTTGGAGCCTTTTTCTTCATGTTGTATAACATTTTAAACAAAAATGTGTTACCTTCTTACATCACATTCTTTATACACATGTATTGTGTAATAGCACAATGATTTACTACACAACTTTTCAAAATGTGTTGTTGCTGGCAAGCTAGTACAAGATGCCCGTCTCAGAATTGTTTCAAACTCTTAAAAAAATGAAATCATGAATGGAACCCATGTCTGCTGAGGCTATTGATCAGATTTGTGTTGCTATGTGTATAAAAGGTCACACAATGGTCAATAGATTGATCAGTGGCCTCAGCAGGTTTTAAAAGCTGAAAACAATGGGTGAGTGTGAAGCGTGTCTGTTATACAATTGTTTATAAATCAATAGATCATCATGTGATCTAAACACCCGTCTCTTTATACAGGTGACGTCTTGTATGAGGTTCTGCAGCATATACTAAAACAGAGGAAATCTCGGCACGTTCATTCTTCCTTATTTCACACTGGAAACAACCTTCACAACCAGAATGAGGCCTTAATATCCCACAATCACCATGACGGTTAGTGTATATACGCTACTAATTCTTATCTTATTACCTAATGAGAACATATATACTACTCTATAAAGGCTGCCAAGGTCCCCTTAATAGTAGTGTCCTGTTTTTAAAGAAATGATCGTAATAATAATAAAAAAATAAAAAAATAGGCTTTAATTTAATACTTATTAGCGAATTTATTAATGGGATTTCTTCCTTATACTTGTTTACTTAAAATAGCTCTGTAGTTCGGGACTACGGTGAAGAATGTAGCAAACTAACAACATTAGCAGCTGTATAAGCCATGTATAAAAAAACATTATTTGGGAAAATCTGAATTTTTGTTAAGTAGAGGAATCCATTTTGTCTTTGCTACATCACTTCCTGAGAGCTAGATCATAAGTGTGTGTTTTTTTATCTATCAATGGAGGGAGGGTTCGGGGAGGAGGAACTAGGGAAAGAGTAGAAGGCTAAACATGCTAAAATTGATAACACACCCCTTTCCCCCCATAGGCCCAAAAAGGCTGCTTGCATTAGGAAATACAAGCACTGCTCTCTAGAAATATAAACATCTCTCTGACACAACTTCCCCAATGTATAATGGATGCCTCCAGCAGCAGCATGATTTTTTTAATAATTAAAAACTAGCTTAATTACATTTTTCCTGCTTAATTATGCTCTTAGCCACACTCAAAGTTTTCAAACCTTTACATTTTTCATTGTACAGCAGTTCTTCAAAAAAGGACAGTCACCTAAGGAGTATTAAAAACTGTCTATACATTTTACTAGTTATTTATCTCAACAGAAAATCATTCCTGCAATATTATGAGAATGTGCAAATTTTTAGCATAGTGTGCTTGATAAGTGTCGGGGATGGGATTTAACTGCATGCTAACACAGAGGCACATAGTTGACACCAGAGAAACAAAGAAGCAGACTGGGTTACTTATTAGCAAATCAGTGCAGCTAATTAGTATTTGGGAGTCAATCATTTGTATTATAATACTTTAATAACAAACAATTTTAATATTTCAGGAATTATATCCTAAAAATTATTCCTATTAGAATGTGTAGGCAGGTTTTCTTATTATTTAAGAATATTTTTAAAACAAGAATTTGATTTCGAGATTTTAATATATTTATTAACTGTTTTATTTTTTTGCATGATAATCAAGTACAAAATTTTTTAAACTAGACTTTTTTTTTAACTTAACTTTTAATAAGGATTTTTTAAATGTATATATTTTTGGACTTTATACAGAATACGTATAAACGATACGTTTTACTGTTTTTCAAAATCCGCTTTCAAAATATTAGGACTTTCTTCTTCAAACCAAAATTTGTGAGTTCTCCTTCAATAATCAGCAATAAAAAATGTCATTATCCCATATTTAACATGAGCAGTTTTAAAGAACTTGAGTTGATAATGGACGTTTTAATTTTGTAACGTAAAAAAAATTACAGGCATTTATGTAATTAATATTATATGCAGTTGTCTTTAACAGAGGGCAATCATTTTGTTTTATTGTTATTTTGGCACTTTAAAAGTATAATTTACATCCATTATAATGGAAACCATATTAACCAATTATTAATCGTTTTTGTTTTCCTTTGCATTCTTACTACGTTCGCCTCCCTCCCTCCTCCCATTTCTGTAGTTCAACCCTCAATATATTCCCCTTTTTGAAGTGACCGGCAGCACTCCGTGAAACACCATATTGCATCTTCTAGTGCACAAGCACTGGCTTCTTTATTTGCCCACTCCATCATATGATGCTGGCCCCTGCTTGCTGTCCACCTTGTCTCATAGCGAAACTCTGAGTGAAGGGACACCAACATGGCAACCACCTAAATATTCCCTAATTCTATGTAATTTGGCTAATAGGGACTTCATTATGCTGTCTGCATTTTATACTTTTAAAGGACAATTGCTTGATTTATCACTGTAGTGTCTATTTAAAGGGACTCTTACATTTTAAAGAGCTTTAAAAACTGTCTATATATTGTACTAGCAAAGTGCCCATTAAAAAATGACGGTCATAAAAATTGTAAGGCAGGTAATGCTGTTTGCCACGCAAAGTAAGTCTTTTGGTCGTCTGAGTACCTTCTGCTCTTATTGCAAGACTCGCGTTGAGCGCCATCGGCGCTCATTGCGAGCCTCTCGGTTGCTGTTTTTTTTGTCATCTGAGCCCCTTTGGTGCTCATTGCGAGCCTTTCCTCTGGTGTACTTTTGCTCCTCTGAGCACCCTCGGCGCGCACTTCGGCATTTATTGCGATCCTGTCGCCTGGTCCTTTTTTTTTTTTTCTCTATATGTATTTTTTAATGATAATTAATGAATTAATAAAATCATTAATGAATATACTTTACCTATTTGTAATTAATATATGCATCAAGCAATATCCGGAAGAGCTAACAATCTTTTTCTGCAGCATACAATGTACATTTGCACTCTTGCTGAGGTGTGTCAGCAATGTGTGAAGTGTGCAGTGTAAATAGGCTGCGTGCGCAAGGAGAAACCGTTTGTTTAGGTGTGTAGTTCCGCATTTTGTAATGGTAATGTTATTAGTTGCAAGTTAGTGTTGTAAAATGGCCGCGATTATGTATGCGTCACGCGGGCGTGGAGCATTTTGCGTTCTCCCTCATAGTGTATTTTATACCTCGTATGGTCTTGTGTAGAAGTCTTATGTGTCTGGCGTGTTTTTGCGTGTTTATTGGTCATTTAGCCTTGTTTTCGTTTTTTCGTCCGCCATTTCTTTTTGTCGCTTAGGCGATTTTCGTGTGTGGAAACTCTGCAAATTTATGGTTCAATTGTCGTGCAACCTGACTCCCAGACGTCGTGGCTGTCCGCCGTGCTTTGAGTGATGTTTTTTATTTAATTTTGTTAATTTTGGAGGTGCTATTGTTGTTTTTGTAGGTGCATATTTTTTGGACCTTGTATATATATTTTTTTTTTTCTAAGTGCTGCGGGTTGTATTTTTTTTTTGTAAGCCTCGCTTTCTTTGTTGCAAGTGTTACGGGACGTAATTTTTTAAGGCGTTTTTCTTTCAAACTGCTACAGGTCTCGCATTCTGAATTGTGTAATTGAGTTTTGTGGGTCATAGGGATGAGTGCCTACGGCGCTCATCTGCACCAGCGCAGTGAGCGCCTTTGGCAGCAACGGTGGCCCTCGCTTCGAAACGTGGACCTGCAAGCGATAGCAACAACCCGTATTGCTGAGAACTATATATGTGACTAGTAGTTCTCTCTCTACAGTAAACCTTTTCTGAAGTATTTAGAACTGATTTGGCAGCACTGTATGCTAATGTGCGGGTCACAGTACTTGATAAGACTGGGAGAGGGGTCTAACTGCCAGATAACATTGTAGCTCTTTATTTTGCCACTACAGACAGACAAGCAGACTGTGATACAAATTACCACATCAAAGTAGCTATTTAATATGCGCAAACCACTCATTTGCATATAAATACAACAACAACATGGAATTTTTCCATGATTGATTCACTTTTGAAAAAAATTAATTCAACATGAGTTTTTCAGGCTCTTAAGAAATCGCACACACAAAAAAACCCCCAGAATCTTAATTTTGGAGTGGCAGAGTCGCTTTAATGTGGTTTGTTACCTGGGAATGGACAATAAGATTTCTATTTAGTTCTATTTAAAAGGCTTGCACTCTGGAGTATAAGTTTCATAAGAAAAACGGAAAGCTTATCGAAAGTCCATACTAAACTGTGCAATGGTAGCACTTTGCTTAGTATAATTGCAGTTATCGTATATTGTACAAAATAGCCAAATGTGCATTTATTTATTTATTTATTTATTTTATGTTGGCCTCTATCAAAACTAGTTCTTCAAGCGTGCATAGTGTAAATATGGGACATCAGTGGTCTTTTTGAAAATATTGGCTTCTCTTAGTATCGCCAACAGAGCTAAATATAGATAGGAAAACAATATATCTGGATGAATAGAGACTCAGATCAGATGCCAATTAATATTCCTTGGATTAGTAATATTAGGCCGGTTTGTATCCATTCAGTGGCAGTGAATCACAGGATCTCCTGCAGCTGTCTCGAAGATGCTAATCCCATTCCCTGGTAAACAAATTCTTATCTGAAAAAGAAAAGTATGTAGAGACAAAATATACAGTTTAAAAAGGGGGAGCACATCTGCACTTATTTTCTTCAAATACTGATTGTATTGCTTATCAGTTATTAAATGAACTCATTAAACCCTGTTTGACTACTATGGTGGATCTTTAAGCATATCCCTGCATGAGCCCAATTGTTTCAGTCATTATGATTAACCCGTCTGTGCTTAAACAATTAGTGTACTGTTAATGGCATTTTTCACTTCATATGTTGCTTTCTGTCTCTCTAGATCATGTTACCCACAGACCTCCCAGGACTCCATGTGATATTCCCCTACAGAGTACCCCTACCATAGAGCTACTGCACCGTTCCCGCTCCCCTCTCTCCATCAACCACCATCCTTCTCCAGATTTAGAGCCCCGCCCACTGCGTTCACCATTAGACAACCCTCATCGCCGTCCCTCCCCTGCCGAGCGCCTACATCGTCTGCAGAGTGAGACCAATCATCATGCTCAGGACCCTTACCCACTCTCCGTATCACCTGCTGAAGCCAACCACTGCCCAACTGAACCCATAAATAAACCAGCCAGCCCACGGCAGGACAATCCACGGGTAATCCAGTTGATGCCCAGCCCTATCATGCACCCACTGCTGCTTAATGCTCGTCATGCAGTGGAGTTCAAACAGCCACGACTGGCAACCGAGGACGTGCAGCCTCGAGAGGGGAAACCTATGAACCTGTCTCACCGAGAAGAAATTGCGTACATGAATCATTTGATGGTGTCTGTGTCACCTCCTGAAGAGCAAGCGATACCTATGGGCAGGATAGCAGGTATGTGACCTATGCCTGACTATAAGTGTATACTTAGATTTTACCCTTAAAGGGCCACAACTGAGGTCCCAATTATGGAATGATAGAAAAATACCAGTATATGAATATTTGTAACTGAAAGTTATTAACAAATGTTATTTAGTAATATAACAAGATTTGTATTTTTATAACTTTTTGACCGTCACTCGGCTCAAGAAGTCTTCCAATGAGACTGATCTTCTTATCCATAGCTAATTAGCTCATCACTGTATTAATGGCTGCCTTTTGCATATGGCGTCCACGGTATCAATAAAGTCAGGACACCTCCATAAAACAAATGCAAAAGGAAGCCATTAATTCAATCATCATTAAAGGTATATATAAGTTTCCAGGGTTTCAAATGTTTGGCAAGAAACAGGCAGCGATTATCAGAAAAATATAGAAAAGTTCAGTGTAATTACAAAGTTAAATGCAGGAAAGTAAAATCCAGCTTTGCACACCCACAGGGAGCTTACATAACCAAGTACACAGAGGAAAGGCAGCCAGGTACAGAGTTTGACCTTTCTGGTAGAGACCACAGGAAGTAACTGCTGCTGGATGGAATCACGTGGTTGGGCGGGGTCTGAGCTCACAGCTGAATCAGAGCACAAGGAGAGAGAGACTACATATACCAGGCTGCTTTGCAACACAGGAACCCCAGAGCTTTATACCAATGTTTTAGCTAACCTCTGCTTTCTCCTGATTGTCCAAAAAAAATTATGAATTTTATGCTAATCTTAGAACTAATGTTCAGGGGTGTCAACTGACAAAAGCTGCTGCTTGCAAACGGAAAAGATTTAGCAAATATCAGGATGTAAATGTTTATTTTGGTATTTTTTCATGCAAAAAAATGTTTGCATACACTGCTGATTCTCCTCTATCCCATGTATTCATAATCCAGGAAATTTAGACATGCCTTTAATGAGTTTATTAGGCACATGTACCAAGGGAGATTATCTCAATAGATCATCTCTGATCTCTCGAGATGAGTGACAGACAAAATGTACTAAAATCAAAGTTGTTTTCTGTTGCTAAATTATTTTTAATAACTTTCAATTGCAAATATTCATTAGATTGCCACTTTATTATCCTACCATAATTGGGACGTCTGCTGGTGACCCTTTAACATGAAATCTGCATGCCCATCTATATATCTATAGCTATAAAATATATATGCAGCTCATCTCATGGTTTGGATTTTACAGAGTGTCTGACTCTTCTCTTGCACTCTTTCTGAGTCTTGCCGTCTCCTTCGCTTCATCTTGCTCTCTCTCTCTCTCTCTCCAGACTGCCGGCTGCTCTGGGATTATGTGTACCAACTCCTGTCCGACAGCCGATATGAAAACTTTATCCGCTGGGAGGATAAAGACTTGATGGTTTTCCGAATCATTGACCCCAACGGGTTGGCACGTCTCTGGGGAAACCACAAGGTATAATCTCTTGGCTTTTTATTTGCTGTTTTCTTTTTTGTGATTTCTACTTTTCTTCTTTATTTCTGATGTGTTTCTGACTTTATCTCCATCCACTTATCTCTTCTTGCTTACTCCCACCCTTTCTTTGGTTTTCCTTTCATTTTTCTTTCTCTCTTATTTCTCCATGCTAATTCCTCTTTAACTCATTTCTCCTTGTAAATTAATTTTCTTTCTATTTTTGTCCTTTCTTATCCCACCATCTCCTGTCTTTTTCCTGCTCCTATAGTCTCTGCCTCGTCACTCTCATATGCTCCCCCCTTTTTCTGTCTCTCACCTCTCACTGATTATTTCTTTATTTGTCTTTCTCTCTCATTTTTCCTTCTGTTTTGTCTCCCTGCGTGTTTGCCTCTTTTCTTCCTTGCTCTTTTTCTCATTGCTAATTCCTCCCTTTCTCTCTTTCATTTTTGCTCACTAATCCCCCTGTCTCTCTCCTCTTCTTAATAATGCCCCTCTCTCTCATGTGTCCTTTCCATCTCTCAGGTCTGTTGTATTCTCACTGTCCATCTTTTCTCCCTCTTTCTTGGACACATTTCATTGTTCTCTTCCCCAATCCCTGTTACTCTCTATTATTTGCCTTTACTAATCCACCTTTCTCATCCACTCTTTCTCTCTTCTTTTTTTCTCTTTCTTTGTCCCTCTCTTTATCCCAGTCACTGCTTCCCTCATTTCTCTGGTTAATTAACCATCTATTTTTCTGTCTGTCTCATCTTTCTTTGATAACCCCCCAACTCTCCTTCCTAGTTCCTCTCTCTCTCCTGCTTTCCTTGCTAATTTGTCCTTCTCCCATCTCTTGCTAATTCTTTTCTCTCTTGTTTCTTCCTGCTAATTCCTCTGTCTCATTGCTGATTTCATCTCTCACTCATCTCTTCTTGCTAACGCCTCCCTTTCATTCCTCCTAGCTAATTTTTCTTTCTCACATCTCTTTGCTAGTTCCTTTTTTGTATCTCCTTTCCAATTTCATCCATCTCTCTCTCATCTTGTCTCTCCTTGCTAATCCCTCTCATTCTCTCTCTTCTTTCCTTGCTAATCCCTCTCTTTTTCTCTCTCTCGTCTCTCATTGCTAATTCCTCTCTCTCTTTCTCGTTCTCTTTGCTAAATCCTCTCTCTCTCGTTTCTCCTTGCTAATTCCCTTCTCTCTCTCGTCTGGCTGATTAAACAGAACAGAACAAACATGACGTATGAGAAGATGTCCCGGGCACTTCGCCATTACTACAAACTGAACATAATCCGCAAGGAGCCTGGCCAGAGACTGCTGTTCAGGTAACTCAATACCACTCCCCTGTGACTTGCACCATTCCCTTCATGGCCATCTACCTGCCACCATACCAACAAACTTTAACTCATTTTATCATTATTATATGTCAGCCAGTAGGTTTAAAGCAGAGGTTCTTAACCTTTTTTTGTGCCACGGAGCCCTGTTACAGTCTGGTGGGACCGACCTTCCTGAAAAAAAATATTTAAAGGAATTTTCATCTAAATTTTCCAGTTTTGCAAGTCGTTAACAAACAATAAAAACAACTCACCTCATTCTAAGTACTGATCAACAAACAATTGTAGATAGCAGATACTGAACAGCAAAGTAGATGTATTTTGTTGCCTAGATTTATAATTGTATGAACAGTTACTTTTCAGGTAGAGAAAATTAAGTTGTATTCATTTTCCGATTTGATCATAAACTCCTTGAAATCTGTCCACAGATATGAAAAGATATATGTTTGAAAGCTTTAAATCTGATTAGCAGGGATGAAGACATAACGCTAGTTTTTAATTAGAAAAATATTTTTTTTAATGTATCTGCTGGCCCCTGCAGGCCTTGATGGTTTGGTGAAGGTTGTTTGTGTGAGAGAGTTTCTAGAAGACAAGGCTTGCATTAATGTAAGCCGCCATATTTTAAGCATGTGTCAATGTCCGAGGGATAAAAAAAACACCTGCATTCTGCAGCCTTTAGGAAGTGATGGAACAAGGACAAGTTATTTTCTTGTGTACATAAACAAAAAAAAATCTAATTTTGACAAAAAAATCTATATGGCCTACATGACTGCTAATGTTAATGGCTACATACTTCAGAACAAGTGTAGTTTCCATTAAATACAGTAATCCTTTAAATACCTGTTTGGAAAAATATGTGTATTCCTGTAGTATGAGCCTAAGAAAATGTAAGTTATTTAAATGTTTTATTCACAATTGTTTTATAATAATGATAAGCTATATAATCCTGTACACATTGATGTGTGTTTTAGTGAGCTGAAGAATATCTGTAAACAAGTATTACTTGATCTAAAAGACTATAATATCATCATTAACATTTTCCATCCTCTCAGGTTCATGAAGACGCCAGATGAGATCATGAGCGGGAGGACAGACAGATTGGAGCATCTGGAATCTCAGGAGTTGGATGAGCAGATGTACCAGGAGGATGAGTGTTGAGGGTCACCCACCAGTGTGCCGTAACTACAGGAGCTGTGCCGTGCAAGGCAGTGCATCAAGAGGACAAGTCCTGGGGGAAGCTGCCCTCCCCACTGGAAGTCTACCTTGCACTAGTATAGTGGGAGCATGTGGAATATACTGTTCAGATATAGGGTTCTGCTGCAAGGCTCCTGATACCCTCAGGAAAGCCTAATGATCGAAAACGAGAAAGTGATTGAAGCAGCTCTGAGTCTTGGAGGAGTGAACCTTTTGAGGATTCTTTCTTGTATTGTTGTAATAGAAGAACTACCAAGGAATTTAGAACTGTTACCACAAATAGAAGATACAACCGATTCCAGGATTTAGTGGGACACTGTGTCCTATTCCACAGCTCTTGTCCTCGAGGACATCAAATCTTATCTTTTATTTTTTTACACCACTTCTTCAAGCTGCTGTAATTGCACTAGGGACATCATATCTTCAGCCTGTGACATCACTTCTACCACTTAAGCCTTTGATGTCTGTTCTGCTGACTGAAACATCAATGTTGACATCCATCTCCTTTGTGAAATGAAAATCCTGTCACATCATTTTAACATATGGTGTAAATTCCTGTTCCATGAGCAGTGGAGCAAATTGCCTCTTCCTAAGTTGACATTTTTTGTTTAAAATAACATTTTCTCATAAAAAAAAACTTTTAATAGTTGGAGAGTGATTCAGATATATTGGTGGAGTAAAATGAAATCGAAGGAACATATTTTCTTTTTTTCAGAAAATTTCTATCATTTACTTTTAGGGTCACAATGTTTTGGTTTTAACAGTTGATTTGTGTTGTAAAAATGAAAAAAATAATTCACAGTGCCACTAAAGAACCAGTTCATTCTGTTTTCTTTTATATATGTGTGTGTGCGTGTGCATGTATGTGTTTTTGAGGTTTTTTTTTATTTTTTTTTAGAAGAAACATTTTGGTTACAATAACCCAGTATGCTCCAGTCCGATTTTTCTCATTCTCTCAGATAGTCCGCAGTAGTCCAACTTGAGACCTGGAAATTCAACATAGTGATCGAGGTGAAATGTTCTACATTCTGCCATTTTGTCCAAACTTCTCTAATTTTATTCTTTCTTTGTTGGCTATATTTGTCATTGGTTTTGCTAGGCTACAGATCACAACAAAGGTTATGTAGTTCTCAAGTAATTCATCCGCATATTCAGTAACAGTTATGTATTTTTCTCCTACATACTGCAGAAATATACATATTTTCGTATAGTATATGCATTTCCAGGTATACCAGTTTGTATAAAGAAATAGTCCATACAACAATGTACTTATCAACTTAATAAAATATGAGTATTACTGAACATGTGGCTGAGTTACACAAGACAACTAAGCAGAGGTGCTCATCAGAGAACGAACCAACCATAGGTTAGTTCTATGGCCATGATAAGCCACTCTGAGGGCAACCTCTTTTAGCTCACTTGTGCCCTTCACAGGGAGAAATATCCTGTAGTATATCAGTCTGGTCCCACTCAGAAGAGTGACCCAGCCCCGAAATACCAGGCAATTCTACCCTGAACAGGAGAAACGGCAAACCGCAGACGCGTTTCGGCCTTACACAAGATTCAGGCAATAGTTAAATGTGATCTCTAGTATAATCAATCAAACTGTATAGGATTGTCAATTGTGTGACTACTGGTTATATAGTCTGAACCGCAACCCATTTCATATTAATGATCCCAATAATTTGTGTAGTTTAGCATGACCTACAATAGTTTCACAAAAATCAAATTTCATATGTTTCTTCATCTTGTGAATGCAAGAAAAACATACAAGTGGAAGGAGAAAACAAGCTTTATTCTTACAATCTTTGTCCTTGATCTTCACTGCAAGAATTCTTTATGCTTAAAGTGATTATGACATTTAAATTCAGCGTCAATTATAATTCATTTGAATGAATAACAACAAGATTATAATGTTATAATTATTTTCTTTAGTGACATTTATACTGATACAATATTTAAAATGCACACTGTTGAGGGAAAAATATCACTTTTGTGGTGTATGTAACAAGCAACATTAGCAGTTGTGAGCATAAAAGCATTTTAAAGAAAATCTTACTTTAATGAAACTGTGTAAAAAATAATTATATATCTATTTAAATGTATACATAAATGATATTATTATCATCCAGACCATAGGTGGAGGACAACTTTTGGCATTCTGCAGAAGGTACAAGACATACCACCACACTATAAACCTGATCCCAAACACATCCACTTTCTAGACACTATTACACATCTTACAGACATCTCTGTACTATAAATCAACAGATCAACGTACCATAAAAACAACAGCTTCCATCCCAAGCAAATAAACTGCACTCATCTACAGACAAGCAACTCTACAGGCTACACCAAGTCTCAGAAGGAAGTTATGAATCAGGGATACCGTGCAAAGTAAGAGAAACCCAGATATTGAGAGCGACCAACATTCCTGGAAAACCTCTTGTGGAATGCAAATAGACACAAAAAGGAAATGGGGTACCCTTATTGTCACCTGCAACCCCCCACTTGAAACTGTTCAAAACATCAAGAAATCCTACCAATGAAAGATTTAAGAGATGTATTCCTGAAACCTCTTCTGCTTTCTTATATAAACCTTCTTAACCTAAACATTCTTATAGCGAGTCCCCCTTTATCATAACCAATGCAAGTGGTACATTTTCTTGTCAGCATAACAATATTAACATGTACACATATGTTTACTGCTGAAAAGGTGAATGTACCCCACTCTCATCTATACCACAACATCTCTGATCGCATTTCCTGCAGGTCACGCAGTGTCGTTTATACCTCATCATGTGCATCAAATGCCCTTGTTCAGAACTGTATGTAGAAGAAACAGAGCAAACATTAAAAGAACTCCCATTGTCCTAGTACAAACAAAAAGACGAGAGACTCCTATTACAGAGCACTTCTGTGAAAAAGGACATGATAGGAAGGACTTGAGAGTAACCATACTGATGGTAACGTTAAGACATAGACTGGAAGATATAGGAATAAGAATTCATACAAAAATGTGACAGTATAACCCATGACTTGCCACACTATCCAACATAAGTTGAATTAAGTTTAAATAATTAACATGGAGAGAGGGAGACACAGACAAGGGTATAATAGATAATCAAGCACACAAGAGAAAAATGTAGGTATAAACATATAAAAGAGGGGGTGTGAGATAGGAAATGGAGGAAGAGACAATCAATTGAGGGAAAGAAGAGTGAGAAACAGGCAAGAGAGAGACAAAGTAAGGAAGAGGAAGAAACAGACAAGAGAGTAAGAGAAAGAGGGTAGGCAAGGAAGTAAGTAAAGGGAAGAGACCAGAAACAATATGGGAAGGGTGACTGTTTAGATGTAGATAAGAGAGAGAAGCATTCTGTACCGATATACAATTTATTGCAAGCTTACTAACCATTCAACTAAATATTAGGAATGTATCTGATGTCAGAAAAGGAATATACTGTACATGGAAACACCAGAGAGCTACGGGACTCATTTTAAGAAGCTAAATACCTATGGGTAACATTACATTTTTTCTATTTCTATTTAAGAAGATTCCCAGTTATCCGGCACCCACGGGGATTGGTAGATGCCGGATAAATGTAGTTTCTGGTTGCTTGAAAGTCACTATTAAAATAGGCCTAGAGGGCTGTTCTAGCAGCAGCAGCTTTCACTCCTCACACACTGCACTGGCTCAGTCACTCATGCCTGTCTGCTTCCAGGTAACATTAAATTGCAGAGACGTACAGTGGGTGAAATCTAGGTGCCTGTAAGCATTTTGTGGCACGACACCCTGGCTCCTGGCATTTGTTGAGCCCTGTAAAATGTCATTTTTATTTAAAGTACAGTATTCATTTTTTTTCTGGTTGCTTGAGAGTTTTGGTTGCTTGAGAGTTCTGGTTAACTGAGAGTCTACTGTATTCTAAATTACAGAAAATGTGAAAACTCCTTTAGATGCTTTTATGAGAACTGTGGTTTTGTAAAGTTTTGGAAAAAAGATGATCTATTGTAGAGCAGGAAGGCACAGATGATATATTTCTAAAGGACAACTGCAGTGATATATATTTTGAAGAATTATCACATATTATTATTGTCGAACTGCGAGTTGTCATCACGCTTTGCGAGCTCGCAGAACTGTGTCCCTCGCCAAGTGACGGACACAGTTCAGCCCGCAAATGTGTCCCTCGTGTAGGGACGGATGCATTTGCAGAGGTGGAGGCTCCCACATCAGCTGCAATGAGCCAAAGTCTCATTGCAGGCCGCAAATGAGGACCTTGCGAAGCGAGTGTCCGCATTTGCGGAGGTGGAGGCTCTACGGCGCCTCAATCTCGGTAAAAAACAACCGAAAAAAGCGGGACTTACCAAAAAAACGACAACGCGGGATGAGGAAATTCGGACTTAGAAAAAAAAAATACGACCTGCGGGACTTTGAAAAAAAAAAATGTACGAGGTCGTAAAAATAAGACGTTAACGGCCGAACCCCGTACATCGAAAAACAGCAAAACACATTAAAAAAAAATACATAGAAAAAAAATCACATACAGCACGGGGGGACAGCCAGCACGTTTGGGAGTGAGGTGGCACGCAAATTTAAGTAGATTTTAGGCAGTTTCGCCTAAACAACAAAAAAATGATGGCCCAAAAAAATGAAAACGAGGCTACACGACCCCGAGGCGCACAAAACACTGCCAGGGACGTACGACTTTTACCCAGGCATGTACGAGGTACAAAATACACTATTAAGAAGGACAGAAAAGGCTTGTGAGGCGCGTAAGACATAGCATATCGTCACCATTTTAGCACGGAGGTGGAGTCTCTACGGGGCCTCAATATTGGTAAAAAACAACTGGAAAAAAAAACAGGACTAAGAAAAAAAAAATACAAGCTGCGGGACTTAGAAAAAAAAAGCGGGATGAGGAAATCGGGACTTAGAAAAAAAAAACGACCATCGGGACTTAGAAAAAAAAAATAAGAGGTCGCAAAAATACAAAGTTAACGGCCGAACCGCATAAATTCCAAAACACAAAAACCACTGAAAAATAACAGAAAAACATAAAAAAAAAAAAACATCACACACAGCACGGGGGGACAGCCAGCACATCTGGGAGTGAGGTTGCATGCAAATTTAAGTTGAATTTAAGCTGTTTCGGCACTTGAAAATTGGCTAAGTGAGAAAAAAAATGGAGGGCGAAAAAATAAAAACGAGGCTACACGACACCAAAGCGTACAACACCACCAGTGACGTACGACTTTTACCCAGGCACGTACGAGGTACGTAATACACTATTAGGAAGTACAGAAAATGCTCGCGAGGCGCGTAAGACATAGAATATCGCCGACATTTTACAGCACTAACTTGCAAACCAAAACATTACGATTCTGAAATGGCGGCTTTCCCGCCTTAAACACCGGTTTGGTCTTGCGCACACTTGCCACATTGACGCTTTCTCCTCAGGTGATGACAGTCTGACTTGACATTTTCTGCTGCCGAAAAATCCAAAGAGATTATTAACTCTTCAGGATATTGATTGCTGGTTATTAATTATAAAAAGGTAAAGTATATTAATTAATTTATTAATTAATTATTAATATATAAAAAAAATATAATAAAAAAACACATATTTTACATTACCTTATTTTATGAAGAAATAAATGCTTTGCTCTTTCAAATACATTGATTCATTGATTAAGGCTAAAAAGGGCCCCCTCGGCTTATACTCCAGTCACTCTCCCCCAGTGTCTCGCAAAACCCCCCCCCCCCGTGTCTCTCTAACCCCCCCGTGTCTCTCTAACCCCCCGTGTCTCATTCCCTTCCCCCTCCTCATCCTCAACCCCCCCTCCTCATTCTAAACCCCCCTCCTCATCCTAAACCCCCCATCCTCATCCTAAACCCCCCGCCATCCTCATCCTCAAACCCCCTTCTCACTTTACCCCTCCTCATCCTAAACCCCCCTCCTCACTTTACCCCTCTAAATACCTCCCTCTCTCCCTTTCCCCTCACTTACCTCCATCTGCAGCTTCTCCTCCGGTCTCCGCTCCTTCCTGCGTCGGCACCCGGTATATGCTAATGACGTGACGTGAGGATGAGGATGGGGGGTTTAGGATGAGGATGGGGGTTGAGGATGAGGATGGGGGAGTTGTGGATGAGGATGGGGGGGTTGAGGATGGGGGGTTGAGATTGAGGAGGGAGGTTGAGGAGGGGATTTAGAATGAGGAGGGGGGTTGAGGATGAGGAGGGGGGTTGAGGAGGGAGGTTGAGGATGAGGAGGGAGGATGAGGAGGGAGGTTGAGGATGAGGAGGGGGGTTGAGGTTGAGGAGGGAGGTTGAGGAGGGGTTGAGGATGAGGATGGTGGGTTGAGGATGAGGAGGGGGTAGAGGAGGGAGGTTGAGAATGAGGAGGGGGGTTGAGGAGGGAGGTTGAGAATGAGGAGGGGGTTGAGGAGGGAGGTTAAGAATGAGGAGGGTGGTTGAGGAGGGAGGTTGAGAATGAGGAGCGAGGTTGATGAGGGTCATAAGGAAGGGGGGAAGAGACACAGGGAAGGGAGAGGGGGGAAGAGACACAGGGAAGCGAGAGGGGAGAAGAGACACAGGGGAGAGAGAGGGGGACACAAGAAAAGGGCACACAAGAGGGGGACACAGAGGGCACAAGAGGGAAACAGGGGGCAGCACATTTCCCACCCTCGGCTTATACTCGAGTCACTCATTTTTCCCAGTATTTTGTGGTAAAATAGGTGCCTCGGCTTATACTCAAGTATATCCGTGTAATTTAATAATTATTAATTAATAAAAAAAAATTCTATTTTCTACTGCACTAAAAAAAAATGTACGGGTATATATTACACTGTATTTATTTATTTTTATTATGCTTAGCTCTTTCTAATACATTGTTTTCATATATTACGCCATTATTAACGTACATTAATAATTAAGAATGACTTAATAACAAAATAAAAGGTTAAGAGTGCCAGATACTCACATTGTGTGGCAAACAGCATTCCCAGCTTTACAATTTTCATGCCGTCATTGTTGACGGGCAAGTCACTAGTAATAGATAATTGCCAACATGTTTTAGACAGATAATAAAGGCAAGCCCCTTGGAGCCCGCAATGCAGCCAGGAGGAGTCTCTAAATTGTGCAAAACGTGTTGCTCATGCTCTCCCTGCCAAGTGTTGTGTGAGGACATCTTCCAGTCTGCAATGTCCTCACCTCTTGTACTTGCCCTTGTGGCGCAATTGTGGGAAGAAGCATCTCTGCATGGGTCTGGTTGGCTACAGAACTTATTCATGATTATATCAACTGCCCCTGACGAATCTCACATCACAATACCTCTAGCTTTTCCAAATATCTTGCCATCTTTCCTAAGGCTGTGTTATCCTACAATTGGCGTTGCCACCCAAAGTAAAGATGATTCATTGTTTAGGCAGAAGTAGTACAAGATGGACCATGTGTACAGTATTTTTTTAAATTATTATAAAATTATTATAACTTTACGAAATATGCCTATATCATTAACCCAGATCCTTCCACACTCCTATGCGCATCATCATTATTGGACTCTTTATATTTCTGTTCTCATTATTCTTTCCCTTTCTCCTCTCATCCTATACTCCTTCCCCCACATGCTCAGTTATTGGACTCCTCATTCCTGAAATCACCAAACGATCCTCTACCTCTCTGCCCCTCTCCCACCTGCCCCAGATTATTCTCTTTTCACACAAAATCATTAGTTGCACCTGTCTAAATTACACTAATTTAGACTTTCCTTACTGTGATTACCCTTGCACCATTGCAGTTCCATTCACCTGTTTTTGCGCACCCATGGCACAGATTTAGCATATGACCTGTTGCACTTCCTAAGCAATAAACTCCCTCCACTCTTTATCTTCTGCTACCAATTGTGTTGTACTCTATGGTACCATGACTGATTATACTGATATGCTTCTTTAGCCTGTTATAACAAGATTCCTTTTGTCTCAATAATCTCCTTGGTTTCCTTTGGTATGCAAGGTTGTGAGCAGCAGTGCTAAACTATCCAATGCTTTGGTTAAAAGCACTGTAAACCCAACACTGCTGCTCAGGGAAGTCTCCCCCAACACCCCTTTTGTATCTGTATGTTTAAATCTATATTGTCATTAACTTTTCAACCAATTTAGTCATAACACGTTGTTTTCATTAACCCACCAATAGTACTGTGAAATAAATGGTAGGCCCCGTAGAAGGTCTTGACCCCTTGCACGCCAAGCACCACCCTCCTGAGGTCTTCACAACTTTCTTGTGCATCTCCTTGCATATCCGGAGCTTTAAAGTATCAGCTCCTGGATCCTGCATATTCCATGGATGTCCTGCAGTCTTCTGATGCAGCTCCTTCACTGTCCTGGAGCAGACTGATGCCATAATTTTAAAAGTTCCAGGTAATGGTGACTTGCAGGAAGCCACAGTTCTGAAGTCTGATGTCCACCTACGGAGGGATCAAGTACAGAATATTTGGATATAGGGTCATCCATGCATTGGGACTCCCCACTAACGGGATCTCAGGGATCACATGCCCCTACTGTGCAGATGGGGATTTTTCCCTAAATGTATTATTGAATGTTAGAGAAAAATAACAAACCCCCTGAAATCTATCCATGGATCTCTTGTGACCAGTGGAAACGAGTAAAAGGTGTGTGTCCAATAATTAGGATCACAGTATTGGTAAGGCTGCTCTTATGGGATTCCATAAAGTGTAGTGTCAAGAGAAATGGTGGCTTCTTTGGGAACTGGGAGAGTTTCTGTACACACATTTAAAATGTCACCAGCTGCCACTGATCTGCCAGAAGATTGGTAATGGGTATGTCCCAGAGTGGTAGGCTGTACTCTGCTTTTAGCATGCTTACAATTTCAAATGTCATTGTGTAGGGTTAACAGCATCATGGGCAACATGATTGCGTGTAACGATGAGGGTCAGTTGACAATATGCTGTTTGGTTGACAAGCATGATTAGGTTGTCCTCCCAAAAATATTACAGCCCATGTTAAAAAAAGTCGGGGCACCCTTGGTCTACATATTTTCATATTGTAACTCTTCTTGCAGGCTCTACCAATTTTATTTCTATTCAGTATTTGGTGGAGATGGACTTTTGGCCTTATTGGTGAGTTTACCTGTTAGCATTTGACACTTCCACCATACATTCTGAGGAGAAGGTGTTTTCCTGCATGATACTAATCCCATTAACACTCAGAATAAGAAAATTATGGATTTGTCAGGCCATATTCACAAGCAGGGATTGGTAAAAGTAATACTTTTTCTAAAATGCTTTTCTACCTCATTTACAAAGCCTCTGATGTTGTTAGTTTATGACATACTGCATATACATATGGAGTAAGTGTTCAACCAAAACATAAAGTACTGATCTCATGGTGTGATAAAGAGATTTTAACCTGTTTTTTATTTAATACAGACTACCGTAAAAGCTTAGAATCTGTTTTGGTTCTTCCTTTAAAATAGAAGAGCTTGCAGGTATACCAATTTGTATAAAGAAATAATACATACAACAATGTACTTTTTAACTTAATAAAATATGAGTATTACTGAACATGTGGCTGAGTAACACAAGATTCAGGTAATGTTAAATGTGATGTCTAGTAAAATCAATGTAACTGGATAAGATTTGCAACTGTGTGACTACTGGTTATATAGTCTGAACCACAATCCATTTCATATTAATGATCCCAATAATTTGCGTAGTTTAGCATGATCAACAATAGTTTCACAAAAATTTAATTTCATATGTTTGCTTTATCTTAGAAATGCAAGAAGATCCATACAAGTGGAAGAAGAAAACAAGCTTTATTCTTACAATCTGCGTCCTTGATCTTCACTACAAGAATTCTTTACGCTTAGAGTGTTTACTCTATGAAATGTAAATGTATATATGAATTAGCAGAACTCACACGACTTAATCCTTTTCAAAAACAACTCAAAGCACAAAGTCTCTATGGAGTTGAATTATTATTTTGCTTTATATTCAATCAATTAGAGAAGATAATAAGGGAATTTCCTAATCGATCGCAGGGTTAGCGCTTGCAATCATGGTCGGATCTTCCATTGGGTGAAGGAGGCTCTTGCCTAAGGGTGCCTCATTATTAAATAAGTGTTTTATTTCTTAATCTGTAATTTTTAAAATATGTCTGCATCGTCATACTACAATTGTATATCAATAGCGGGGTAGTGATGCCCTTGTGCATGGAAGCATTGAAACTTTGTATGAACCAGAGGTGGATAAAGTACTGGCACTTCTGGGCTCCTGTGAAACGCATGGGATGATGCTACGGTCACTTGCTGTGTGCCTCCCCTTCTTATTTGCCCTGTGTCTCAGTGTTCAGCTGTGCTTAGATATGGAGAGGAGAGAGAGGAAGCATGGGCTTCTTATCTCCAGATCTAATTATTTATTATTTATTAGTGTGGGAGGAGGTGCTGGCTCAGGCTGACAGGATTGCAGTTTTTAAATTAGAAAGATTTTTTTTTTTGGGGGGGGAGGCACAACTGCTGCAACACAGTGTGACAGTTACTACATACTGTATATATTGAGTTGTTCATATGTGTATCTAATGCTGAATGTGTGTGTGTGTGTGTACCATGGGTGTAGAAATGGGATTTTTCTGTGTTTGTATGTATGTATAAATAAACTATTTTATGGCCTGTGCATACAATGAGCTGTATCCCCCCCCCCCCCCCCCCCAGAATTATCCTGGCTCCTACACCCTTGGGGCCACATTCAATTGCGATTTGGCCAATTGAATAGGGCTCAATATAAGCACAGAGCACATTTTTTTTACAGAAGTCTTTAGTTAGTAAACTTCTATCCAAAAGCAAGGTCTTCACGAGCTAGAAACTTCTTAAAAAAATATGCTCTGTGCTTATATAGGGACCTATTCAATTGGCCAAATAGCAATTGAATGAGGCCCTTGGTGTGTACAATATGTATTTGTAAGTATGTATGTGTACTAAATGTGGTATGGGTGTGTGCATATATAGACCTGTATACATATGTATATGTATCTATGTCTGCATAATTCTGTGTATTTATGTACATAATGCTGTATTATTGTATGGGTGTGTATTTTATATATATAAAATGATGCACATGTAAGGGTCTATATAGTTATGTACACGTGTATATATATATATATATGTATATATATATATATATATATATATACTAGCGACTTGCCCGTCCTTTCCCCCTCTCCCTCCCCTGTTTCTCTTCCTCCCTCTCCCTCCTGTGTCTTTTCCCCCCTCTCCCTCCTGTGTCTCTTAACCCCCATCTCCCTCCACTGTGTCTCCTTTCCCCCTCTACCTCCCCTGTGTCTCTTCCCCCCTCTCCCTCGCCTGTGTCTTTTACCCCCCTCCCTCCCGTGTCTCTCCCCCTGTGTCTCTTCCCTCCTCCCTCCAGTGTCTCTCCCTCCCCAGTGTCTCTTCCCCACTCTCCCTCCCCTGTGTCTCTTCCCCACTCTCCCTCCCCTGTGTCTCTTTCCCCCTCTGCCTCCCCTTAGGTACATAGTTACATAGTAATTAAGGTTGAAGTCCATCAACTTCAACCTTTTAAGATCTCCTCTGATCTGCAATACATGGATTAGTTATTAATTAATTCATTGTTATTAATTATTAATCAACTATTTAATTATTTTTCTTTTCTTTTTTATTAATAATTAATCCAGATGAAGGCAAATTAAAAAAAAAAAAAAAGTGAATCTTAGCCAATCGTCTCAAAGGGAATTTTTTTTTATTTCCTTCCTGACCTCAGATACTGGCGGTCGGATTTCTCCCTGGATCAATACTATCTCTAATTATCCATGATAACCCTGAATTCCCTTTTTAATTAGAAATAAATCCAGTCCCCTTTTAAAGTTATCTATCGAATCCGCTGTCACCACCTCCTTTGGTAGAGAATTCCACAGATTAACCACCCTTACTGTAAAGATCCCTTTTCTTTCTTTAAGGTGGAATGTTTTTACTTCTAACCTCAAGGGATGTCCTCTTGTCAGTTGAAAACCTCTTGGCACAAAAAGCTCCCTTGACAAATCTTTATACTGACCCTGGATGTATTTATATAAGGTAATCATATCCCCTCTTAGACTCATTTTTTCTAGAGAAAAAAAGTTTAATTGAGTTAGTTTTTCTTCATAACTTAGCCCCTCCATTCCCCTTATTAGTTTTGTTGCCCTTCTCTGTACCTTTTCCAGCTCTAAAATGTCCTTTTTATGAAGTGGTGCCCAAAATTGTCGTCCATAATCCAAATGAGGGCGTACTAGGGATTTGTATAGTGGCAGAATTATATTTGCTTCCCTGGCTTCTATACCCTTCTTAATACATGCTAATATTTAATTTGCCTTTGCAGCTGCTGCTTGGCATTGAGCACTGTTACCTAGGTGGTTGTCCACAAGCACTCCCAAATCCCTTTCAGTATCTGATACCCCTAGATTTGCTCCATTAAGATTATAAATTGCATGGCTGTTTTTCCTTCACGTGTGTCTCTTCACCCCCCTCTCCCTCCCCTGTGTCTCTTTACCTCCCTCTCCATCATCTGTGTCTTTTACCCCCCCCTCTCCTTCCCCAGTGTCTCCTTTCCCCCTTCCCTCCCCTGTTTCTCTCCCCTCCTCCCTTCAGTGTCTCTCCCTCCCCTGGGTCTCTTCCACTCCCCTCTCTCCCCTTTGTCTCTTCCACCCTCCCCTCTTCCTCCCTTGTGTCTTTTTCATCCCACCACCACACAGCCCCTACTCACAGGCCCCAGCTCCCGACAGCAGGTCACCGCTCCCCCTGCACCGGACAATGCCGCCATAGCACAGTCCTGCCGTGCTTCCTCCTCTAAGTCCTGCTCGCCATTGCAGCATAGGGCAGGGGAGCCGTGCTGGCCTCGCGGGAGTAGTTCGGTGAGGTGGGAGTTGTTGTGTGAGATGGCTGGTGTGAGTACCCCAGACTGGAAGGCTGCACTGCCGGTTCCTCTCCTGCTCGTTCCTCCGGGTCTAATCCGCCGGCTGCTTTGTGACGTCACCACGCAGTCTTACGCAGCCCTGCAAAGAGAGCCTAACTCCTACAGGCCTCATTGCGCATGCGCAAAGCGCCTGCTTTAGCAAAATGTTTTGCTGCTCACAACTATATATGTGACTAGCGAATTGCCCGTCAAAAAATGCCGCCAATAGAATTGTAAATCAAGGAATGATGTTTGGCACACAAATTAAGTGTTTTGGTTGTGTGAGTACGTTTTGCGCTGATTGCGAGCCTTGTGGTGAGCGCCTTTGGCGCTCATCATGTGGCTGGCAATGAGCGTGTTCGCCGTTTATTGCGATCGTGTATTGTGGTGTTTTTTTAAATTTTGGATATATGTATGTTGTAATGATAATTAATTACAAAATAAATGAACTGATAAATTAATATAGCTTACCCATTTGTAATTAATATATGCAGCAACCAATGTGCGGAAGAGCTAACAATCTGTTTTGATGTTCCTGCAGCATACAATGTAGATTTGCAGTGTTGTTGAGTAGAGATGTAAGTGTGAGCAATGTGTGCAGTGTGTAATGTAAATAGGCTGCGTGCGCGAGGAGAAACCGTTACTGTAGCTGTGTACTTCTGCATTGTGTAAGTTAGTGTTCTAAAATGGCGGCGAATGTGTATGTGGTACGCGGGTGTGGATGATTTAATGTCCTTGCTAATAGTGTATGTTGTACCCCGTACGGCTTTTTGTAAAATTCGTATGTGCTTGGCGGTGTTTTGCGGCTTTAGGGGTCGTGTAGCCTCATTTAGTTTTTTTCGGCGGCCATTTTTTCTCCCGCTTAGGGGATTTTCGAGTGTCAAAACTTTTTAAAGTGGACTGAAATCGAGGTGTGTTCCAGACGTCATGAGTCCCCAGCCCCTTGCTGTGGGTAAGGTTTTTATTTTTTGTATTTTGTTGTATTTGTTGTATAGTGTTTATGTATATTTATGTACATGAAGGCGATCATTGCAGCCAGTGGCGCCGTCACACATGCGAGTATCGCAAAGCAAGGCAAAGCAGCCACGTAGCACTTAAGCTGCAATGAAAATGCCAAAGGCGCTCATTGCAGCCAGCAAAGCAGAACTTAGGCGAGCCTCGCAAAGAGAACGTCGCCAGCGGCGCAGCACTGCTCAAGCGCGTAACTCTAAAAACCCACCAAAACAAAAAAAAATTACAAACATGTATAACACACTCACACACAGTAAAGGGGGAGACACAGGAAGCCTGGGAGTGAGGTTGCAAGCTAATTACACACATATTTGGCATTTTTGGTCACTCAAAAAAAGCGAGGAAAAAAATTATGGACGAAAAACGCAACATTTTAGAAACAGCATCAAAATGAGGCTCAGCAATGCCAGGCTCGCCAAACTTACAAAATACACAATGCTGAAGACACTAACACTTACAACAACAACGCCAGGCACACTGGACTTTGAAAATAAAACTAACGGCAGTCACTGCGCGCCACGCAAACATTCAGCACATATACAGAGGAGAAAGACACACGTAAGGGACAGGCGGGAGATGGTAGAAAGAGACAATGAGCACCATGAGCGGGAGAGGCTTGCAATGACCGCTGAAGGTGATCAGTGCAAAGCAGGAAACTTGAAGTACACGGGGGGGAGAGGCTCGCAATGAGCGCCGAAGGGCAATTAGGAAAAAAACACGCTATAATGTCTTAATTTCTCTGTTTGATGTGGTGACATTGAATTAAATATTTTCTTGTATCTGTCTATATCTAGCATATGGTACAACAGATGTGTAACGTTCACAAACCAACATTTTATTCATATGCATTTATTCCCTATGTAATTTTATGATGCTAAAAATAGTAAATACCGTATATTATGTTTAAGAAGTTAAAGCAAAATAGAGAAAATAAAGTTTTAGTTCAGCTGCAAATGTTTTGTCATGATCATCTATTTAACTAAAAGTATATTAGATTTTATTATTTTGTGGTTCTGGATGTGCCTGGATTTTTGGGATCAAATTGTATGCAGAACATTTATGGATGTACCATGGGACTTCAGTAAGTTCGGTATTTATTTAATCTGACTCATGGGGTAGATACACAGTGTTGCATCGGGCATTACTCAGACTCATTGAGGACCTAATTATAATACAAGTAATTTAATAAATCCCATGGAGACCTGAGTAGCGCTAATGTGTGATGAGCCACTGTAGATCACAGCTCATTGCACGTCCTCTTAGTAAATTCCTCCAAATGTCTTAAAAGTTGCTGCTGATATACAGGTGTTTCCCGGGTTACACTGATTTTGTGCTTATTTTCTATCTTGGATTTATGCCTTTTAGTGTTCTTGCAGCTAATGGTACACTGGAATTTTTCCTTTAGATTTCATGTGATTAGGAAAACTAAATGACCACTGTTCTAATCCACCACTTGAGAGCGTACTATAGCTTGTAGCCAACTTTGCAAAATATTGATTTTTATATATACACAGTAGACCCTTGATTCTCAACCTCCTAAGAACTCAACTTTTTCTGAACTTGATGAGTCTAACTGAAAATATATTGCCTTGGAACTCGCCGTTTTTCCGAACTCAGCTCTCTCGAGACACCTGGCATCCTGTCTTTCCAGAAATGGAATAAAGTTCAGTACTATGGCGTAGTGTAGTTAGTGTCTGCAAGAGCCACAGAGCACTGCAAGAATCAAAGTACAGCCTGTGTCTACAAGAATCAAAATGCAGCCTGTGCTTATAAGGACCAAATCTTGTGTCAGTGCCTTGGAAACAAGCACTATGTACATTTGATTTTAAGCTCAAAAACAGGGCCCTCAATTCTTTATAAGGAGTGAATTTTGTTTTTGCCATGTACCTAACCCCTGTACAGCGCTACAGAATATGTTGGTGCGTTACAAATAAAGGTAATAATAATACTAAGTGTAGACTCTACCTATAAGAACCAAAGTGCAGCCTGTGCTTACAAGAACCAAAGTGTGGACTGTGCCTATAAGGACCAAAGTGTGGACTGTGCCTATAAAAAACAAAGTGCAACCTGTGCTTACAAGAACCAAAGTGTAGCTTGTGCTTACAAGAATCAAAGTTCCAAGCAATAACCTCTCTCCTTCCTCTACATCGCCACCGATTTTTTTTTAATCAGGGCCAATCATTCACTAGCTCTGCCACTGACAACAGAGATAAAAAAAATAAATTAAAATACAAAAAAAAATTATTATTAGACAGCACAGCCCCACCCAGTGGAGGGCCCTGGTACAATGTACTGACTGCATCCGTGGTAGTTCCGCCCCTGATCCTATCTTTTTGAGAATGAACCAAAATTACCCTTTAATAAGGCCATCAATTTTTCCATTTCAGCATATTTTTAAATATTTTGTAAACCTTTTTTGTGGAGGGAGAGTTTGTTGGTTACAGACCTCGGTCGCAACTCGCCTTGCAGCCAGTGTTATTTGGGACACTAGAATGTTGTCTGGATCTAATAGTATAAGATGTCTGGATCTAATAGTATATCTGTCTGGAGATATCTTGCAACTAAATCCCTTGTTTGATTCCAGAATCTTTGCAACTTGGGGCATGTCCACCAGTTGTGGCCATATGTACCTATTTGTCAACACCCTCTCCAGGAAGTTGGTTTTGTGGTTTTATCCATTCCAACTTACCTGCACCACCTGAATAAGGTTTTATAACCCTGCTCCTTATAGTCACACAAATGGATAGCTTGATATGTCCTAAGATATCCTGACAGTCTTATTAAACTATATGACATTCAATATACCTTTCCCACTTTATATTTAAGGGACCTTGAGTAGTTGGTGTGTTGCCATGGAATAAATTGTAGCATGCAGATATTAACGGCCATATTCTATTAGCTACTTGCAAATACCTTGAACTCATGAATTTGGCTTCAGTTTTTTTAAATGTTTATATGCATTCTATTGACTTAATTAAGGATTCATTAGTGTAATATCTGCCGAATATGTAGCAATATTAAGAGTGATTTTAAGTGTGTATAAATTTACGAATTGGGCAATAGAATAGGGCCCTAAGTGTTTATCGTTTCTGTAACCATTGCATGGCTTTGCAAAATCTGTCAGCGGTTGTTTACCTACTTTCTAATCCTCTGATCTTTGTATGGTTACAGACCAACTGGTAGCTCTATGTTTTATAGTGTTGCGGGTGTCGTCCTGGTGGGAACTCTTTCTTTCTGAGAATTTCTGTCGATGGGGAGGATGTGGACTTTAGCTTATATTTGTCTCCTAATCAATTTCAGATTTTAAGTTGTGTAAAATGGTAGGACACTCTATGGAAATACCAGGTCTATGCTCTTTTGGTAGCCAGATATAATGAGAATTGTAATTGTTCTTAATAGATCGTTTTCTATGTCCATCTGTATTTTTTGTCCTGGGAAGGCGCCAAGCTTTGGCTTGGTAATATTTCTTTAGATCCAGAAGGGCTAATTCTCCTCTGTTGTTGTTTAGTTGTTCAGTCATGTCAGACTCTCCGTGACCCTATGGACCGCAGAATGCATGGCACATCTGTCAGCCACTGCCCCCCTGAGCTCCCTTAAGCTCATGCTTCAATGATCTCATCTATCCATCTTCACCTCTGCCGGCCCCTTCTTCAAATGTCTTCAATCTCTCCCAGCATAAGAGTCTTCTCTAGGGAATCCTATCTACTCACGATTTGGCCAAAATATTTTAGCTTTCGCCTCGTGATCAAACCTTCCAGTGAACAGTTTTGCTTGATGTCCTGTAGTATTGATTTATTGGATCTTCTTGCAGACTCTAAGCTATTTTCTGCAAGACCACAAGTCAAAGGCATCAATTCTATGGCGCTCAGCCTTCTTTTTTGGTCCAGCTCTCACATCCATATGTTACTACTAGGAATAATTTAGTTCTAACTATGCAGACATTTGTTATAATATCTTTACTTTTTAATAGCTTTTCCAGACTTTCCATAGCTTTCCTCCCCATGAGCAACATCTCCTCTAGGTTTAGATAAATACATATTTGCTACTCTAGGGCTTCCATTCAATTGAGTAAATTGTAGCTACTGGAGCCCTTTAATGTAGCCCATAAAATAATTTGCTATTCAATTGGTTTGGACTTTTGCTATCCACAAAAGTCCAACCCTTTTAAGCCTTTGATCTTTCAAGCCCGTAAATCTTACAATCGCAAAACGCTATTCAATTGCTACAATTCCTCAAGACCGCAATTGTTTTCACACCCGTCAATGCCAAATGTAGAAGAAAATCCTATGAGTACCAGATAGGACTCGCAAGGGGATTAAACACCTGATCGTAGCACTGTAAATGCAAATAAAAAATCAATACTGCTCTTTAAAAGGGGGAAAGCGATGAAAGACATTAGAATTAATTGCACAACAGTCTCAAGCTCGCAAATTTGCAATAAAAAAATATTTATTTTACATTTAATTTCAGTGTTATATCAATCTCAGTAATCAAGGAGTAAATACATATCAGGCCACCCACATGGACTAGAACAGTATCGACATTCATTTTTATTATTTTGTACATTGCCGGATTGCGAATCTGATCACATATGGGCGCATATCGGACTTCTAAACGCTAAGTGATTGACGTTTACTCTCCATGTTTTACTGATGACGATCTCATTTACTATTGGCTGTTTCTAAATCGGTATTAACGGCCTTGCTTAATTGATCATGATAATGCTCTGAAATGCTACATATGGAAGCATAGTTTACTGTTTAGGATTTCCCTTATGTAGTTGCGGGCTTGTTCAATTGAATCACTCTGTAACTGTTGCAAATTCCAGACTTACGGACGGTATGAAGGTAACTGCGGGATTGCAATTGAATGGAGTCCTAGGTATTTATGCCCCCAATCAGTATTATCAATAAGAGCCTGTAAGATCTAAAGGTCCATCTGGTCTAATGGTATTGGCAGTGATAAATAATATCTGCTTTCTAATGTATGTAGATGTCTACATTGTTTATTGTACTCCTAGCGCAACAGAATCTGCTGGCACTCTAAAAATAAAACATTTTAAAAACATTCTTCAACAGTAAAGATACAGGACCTAAAATAGACACATTTTCAAAATCTCAAACATTGTGTAGAGACTTGCACGCTTGACGGATCAGTACATAACTTATGATGCCTGTCTGTTTTCCACGTGGGCATCTTATCACTTTGAATCTCTGCTTACCTTAATCAGTATTACTTATGACTTGATAAAGAGAGGTTATTTTCCAGAACTGCCTTAACCCACATGGGCATGGAGCTCACCAGAGCTTCACAGGTTGCCACTGGAGTCCTCTTCCACTCCTTCATGATGACATCACGGAGCCGGTGGATGTTAGAGACCTTGCACTCCCCCACCTTTCCATGTTGAAGAATGTGATCATCTTTATTTCAAATGCTTTTTTCTCTTGGATGTTTTTAAATTTCCTCTGAGTATTTTGACTTTTAAGTTTTGGATGGAGTGATCATTCTGGCTAAAATGGTGTCCCACTAGGCTACACTAACTTGTCTTTTTATTGAATGTCTGTGTAAATTCATCCTTAAATGCATTTTTTCGCTGATTTCTCCAATGTAACAGCCTGTGTCATATAAAGTACATTGTATTATATAAACCACATTAGACGATGTGCATGAATACGATCCTTCGTTGTTATAGGTCTTGTTGTTATGTGTGGCTGTGTCATCATTACAAATGTGTTGACATAATTTACAGGCACGTTTGTTACAAGGTTTAGTTCCATTTTTTATATTCAGTTGTTCATTGGCCAATTATCTGCTGACAAGTTTTTGTTTCAAGTTTGGTGGTTGTTTAAATGCAAGGATGGGATGGTTTGGGAATATGTCTTTTAATTCAGTATCTTTTGTTAGAAATGGTTGTAAATCTTTGATTATTTTCCATATTTTCTCTAAAATTGGATGGTATGTGGTCACTAGAGGAATTCGTGAAGTATTTTCTTTTGTTTTGTATCTTAGCAGGTGTTCACGGGGTATTTTGATGGCAGTGGTTATTTTTTGGGTAATAATACCCTTTTGTTCAAAAGATGTTTTAAAATGTTTATCACAGTCTCCAGTGTTTGAGCAAATGCAATGGTATTTAATAGCTTGACTATGGATGAGGGAGAGGGGGCAAAGAGACAAGGGAGCCAGATAGTGGCGGGTTGGCCGAAGCCTGCAATGAGCGCCAAAGGCGCTCATTGTTGGGCACGTAAAGTTGAGGGGGATAATGAGCGCCGGAAGAGCTCATCATGAAGCCCACAAGTTTGAGGGGGAGAGCCTCGCATCGTGTGGCAAACAGCATTGCCAGGCTTCAAATTTTATTGCCGTCATTTTTAACGGGCAAGTTGCTAGTATATGTACAGTACATATATATATATATATATATATATATAAAATCCAATATAAATAAGTAATATATATACACCAATATAAATATTTTCTTACCTGCTCAATGCTGCACTCCCCTTCATGGGCAGAGGAGGGGCCACGGCAGGCCAGAGAGCAATGACGAGGGGCGGAGTGAGGCCACAGGGGGCTGAGCAGTGGCTGGTGACCTTTCAAGTTGGGGGAGGGCGGAAGACAGAGAACTGGCACCTCCACTTACATTGACTCCACCCCATAGTATAGACTCCTCCCCTTCACTCCAGGTTGACCCCTATATATCCCAACCAATAAAATACTATAAGTAACCCCCCAGGCATCTAAAATAATCCCCATCACTCATGGGGGTCTATACAGACGCCCATGAGCCTCTCATTAACCCTCTCAGTCCCATAACAGTCTATACAGACCCCTATGGGACAACAATTAACCCCATTAGTCCAAAAGGGGTTTATATAGACCCCTATATGACACTGTTAACCCCTAGAATAACACTATATGTGCCATGAGGGTCCTCCAGGACCCTCATGACACCAAGTCTAAACACTACACTATTAACCCCCCTCTACCCTATTAACTCCCCTCTACACTATTAACCCATACACTACCTACCTAACACCCTAATAAAATCCCTGTTACCCCACTAATTACAACAAAAAAATCCTAAATTACTGAAACAAAAAAATACATTACAGAAAATAAAAAAACCTACATTACACAAAATAAAAAACATAATTTAGTGAAAATAAAAAAAAACAGAATTACACAAAATAAAAAATACATTACATCAAATCAAAAATACTATATTACAGTTTAATAAAAACATACATTATATACACTAAGAACCCTCTAATTACACCTAAAACAACCCCTTTCCTAAACCTACAATACCTCTCTCTTCCACCTCTCTCTCGCTACCCCTCTCCCCTCTCTTCTCTATCCCCCCTCTCTCTCTATCCCCTCTCTCTCTCTATCGCCCTTCATCTCTCTATCCCCCTCTCTATCTCTATCCCCCTTTCTCTATCCCCTTCTCTCTCTATCTCCCCTTCCTGTCTCTCTCTCCCCCTCCTTTCTCTCTCTATCCCCCTCTCTATATAACTATCCCCTTCTCTATATAACTATCCCCCTTTTCTCTTTCTAGCCCCATCTCTCTCTCTATCCCCCTCTCTCTATCTCCACCTCCCCTCTCTCTAGGGGAGGGGGAATCTTGGGTTCCAGCCAAGCGGTTTCTCCAAATCAAGTTGCTCTGTTCATTCTATCCCCCTTTTTCTCTATCTATCCCCACCTCTCTTTCTATCCCCCTCTCTCTCTCTCCCCCTCCTCTCTCTCTATCTCTCTATCCCCTCTCTCTCTATCTATTCCCCTCTTTCTCAATCTACCCCACCTCTCTCTTTACCTCCCCTCCTCTCTATCTCTATCTTCCCCTTCTCTCTCTCTATCCCCCCCTCTCTCTCTCTCTATCCCACTCTCTCTATCTCCCCCCTCTCTCTATCCCCCCCTCTCTCTATCCAACTATCTCTCTCTCTATCTCCCCTTTCTCTACCCCCTTCTCTATCGCCTTCTCTCTCTATCTCCCCTTCATGCCTCTCTCTCTCTCTATCTACCCCCTCCTCTCTTTCTCCCCCCTCCTCTCTCTCTCTATCTCCCCCTCCTCTCTCTCTATCTCGCCCCTCCTCTCTCTCGCTCTCCCCCTCCTCTCTCTCTCCCCCCTCCTCTCTCTCGATCCCCCCTCCACCTCTCTCTCCCCACCTCTCTCTCTCTCTTTATCTCCCCCTCCTCTCTCTCTCTCTCAATCTCCCCCTGCTCTCTCTCTCTCTATCTCCCCCTCCTCTCTCTCTCTCTCTCTCTCTCTCTCTCTCTATCTCCCCCTCCTCTCTCTCTCTCTCTCTCTCTCTCTCTATCTCTCTCTCTAACTCCCCCTCCCCCTCTCTATCTCCCCCTCCTCTCTCTCTCTATCTCCCCCTCCACTCTATCTCTATCTCCCCCCTCATCTCTCTCTATCTCCCCCCTCCTCTTTTCATATCTCCCCCTCCTCTTTTTCTATCTCCCCCTCCTCCTCTCTCTATCTCCCGCTCCTCCTCTCTCTATCTCCCTCTCCTCCTCTCTCTATCTCGCCCCTCCTCTCTCTCGCTCTCCCCCTCCTCTCTCTCCCCCCCCTCCTCTCTCTCGATCCCCCCCTCCACCTCTCTCTCCCCACCTCTCTCTCTCTCTCTCTCTCTCTCTCTCTTTATCTCCCCCTCCTCTCTCTCCCTCTCAATCTCCCCCTGCTCTCTCTCTCTCTATCTCCCCCTCCTCTCTCTCTCTCTCTCTCTCTCTCTCTCTCTATCTCCCCCTCCTCTCTCTTTCTCTATCTCTCTCTCTAACTCCCCCTCCCCCTCTCTATATCCCCCTCCTCTCTCTCTCTATCTCCCCCTCCACTCTATCTCTATCTCCCCCCTCATCTCTCTCTATCTCCCCCCTCCTCTTTTCATATCTCCCCCTCCTCTTTTTCTATCCCCCCCCCTCCTCTCTCTATCTCCCGCTCCTCCTCTCTCTATCTCCCTCTCCTCCTCTCTCTATCTCCCCCTTCTCCTCTCTCTAGCTCCCCCTCCTCTCTCTCTCTCTCTATCTCCCCCTCCTCTCTATCTCTATCTCCCCCTCCTCTCTATCTCTATCTCCCCCTCCTCTCTCTCTCTATCTACCTCTCCTCTCTATCTCCCCCTCCTCCTCTCTCTTCCTGGATGGAAAGGGCAGAGCGGGTCATACCCGGCTGGAGAGGACAGTGCGGGTCAGAACCCGCTGGAGAGAGCCGCGTGGTCGGGCCCAGCTGAAGAGGGCCGCAGGAGGGTAAGAGAGGTGGGGGGGGGGGCGACACAGGGGTCGGAGAGGGGAGCTGCGGTGGGGCCCAGATGAGGAGGCCCGCATGAGGGAGGGAAAGTGGCACAGGGGTGGGAGAGGGGGTAAAGAGACACAGGGGAGAGGGAAAGGGGCAAAGAGACACAGGAGAGGGAGAGAGGGGGAATGAGACACAGGGGAGGGGGAGAGGGGGAACATGGTGGCTGAGTTCGCAGATGTCCATTAGGGGCAACACAGGGGGGTCGATGGGGCCACAGGGCCTGCGGTGTGCACAAATGGTGCCTGGCAGTTGTTAGGGGCCACAGTGGGTCATAAGGGGCCACAGGGGATCCACAGGAGGTCCTCATGGGCCTCATCAGCCACAGGGCCTGCAGTGGGCACAGGGAACGTCTGGGTTTGTGGGGGACCACAGTAGGTCATAAGGGGCCGCATGGGGCCCACAGGAGATCCGCAAGGGACACAAGGGGCGGCGAGGGCAAAAGGAGGGCTGTGGGGGCGACAGGGAACTCGTGGGGGCCACAAGGGACCCGTGGGATGTCCACAGGGGCCACAAGAGGTCTGCGGGCTTCCCTCTGAGGCAAGTGGCCTCCGTGCCTTGCACCGTCTGCACCAGCGGTATCTCCGCCTCTGACTCTGATTATTGATCAAAAATATACTATAAATATGACACCTCAGGATAAGGATAATGTTTGCAGCTTGGGTGCCCTCTCCTGGAGAATAACCATGATCACCTGATTCAATTCGAAGCCTGCATCTCGCGGTGTACAGGCAGTATGTATGCAAGTGTGCTGCAGGCTTGAACGCTGATAAAATTTCACTGCTATGCCGAACACCGAAGCAGTAAACCAGGCACTCAACCGTAGCAGTTCAGGGCGGGAACATGATCAATTAATCAAGCCTGTAACAACCCATTTCGAAACAGCCAATGGAAGTTACATGTCAATCAGTTAGGTTCGGGGGTCCGATATGCAAACCCTCAAAATATAAAATAATAAAAATGAATGCCAATACTGTTCTAGTCCATATGGGTGGCCTGATGTATTAACTCATTGATACCCGAGATCGATATAACCTCAAAATGACATAAAAAAATATGATTTTTTATTGCTGATTTGCGAGCTTGAGACTGTTGTGCAATTAATTATAATGTCTTTCATCATTTTCCCCGTCATTTATAGTGCTGCGGACAGGCGTTAAACCCCCTTGAGGGTCCTTTCTAGCACTCATAGGATTTTCTCCTACATTTGCCATTTACGGGTGTGAAACCATTTGCAGGCTTGGGGAAATTGAGCAATTGAATAGCGATTTGCGATTTTTGCGATCGTTACTCTTGCGGACGGGAAAGATCAAAGGCTTCCAGTGACTGTAAGTTCCGGGTTTAACAACCGCAAGGTTTTCAAGTTTGCAACCCATAAACCGTTTGGAGCCTGCAAACAGCCGCCAATTGAATAGCAAATTAACTTACAGCCTCACTTACGGGCTCCAGTAACTTACGATTGCTCAATTGAATCGGCTCCATTATTTCACGTATGGGTCCATTTGAATCAGAACAGTTTCAGGACTTTATGCTGCTCTTAACTCAGTCAAAAAAACACAAATCAAATAGCTCATATATTCTGACAATTATGTCCTACCAAACAAGCAACACCAACTCTAATCCATCATAAATAGCAGTAAATATCAAGTGGGAAAGTTGTAAAAACTTATTTTCATATGATGCTCTTTTTACTATTTCAAACTTGTTTTGAAATGTTTTATTGTTAGGTTTTAAAGCCCTCATAATGTCAATTTACTTATGGCCTAATTCAAATGCGATTTGGCCTATTGAATAGGGCTCTTTATAAGCACAGAACATATCTTTTACAGAAATGTTTAGTTAGTGAAGACCTTGCTTTTGGATAGAAGTTCACTAACTAAAAACTTCTGTAAAAAAATATGTTCTGTGCTTATATAGAGTCTTATTCAATTTGCCAAATCACAATTGAATGAGGCCCTAAGTAAATTGACATTTTGAGGGCTTTAAAAACTAACAATAAAACATTTCATTCTATCCAAAAAGCAAGGTATTCACTTACTAAAAACTTCTGTAAAAATATGCTCTGTGCTTAGAGCCCTATTCAATTGGCCAAATCACATTTGAATGAGGCCCTTTATCCCCAACTCAGCTTTACTGGCTAATAGAGTATATTGAGCTCTCTTGTCCTGAAGGGTCCATAAATTATAAGCTCCCTGTAAATGCTTATGTCCCCTTCGGGATCGCTACCTTGTCCTGTGAAGGGGCTTGTGTACCTCAATGAAGCTATGAGCTATACAATGTAGGGTAGGTCATAGCAGAGGGGTCAAACAAATCACCATCCACTGGAGATGGAACTGGCAACCCACTCCAGTATCTTTGGCATGAAAATTGTATGGATAAGCACAACCAGAGACATAACAATAGATGTGCCTGGCATGCTGTGTCCATATGGTCACCAAGAGTCTGATACAACTGAAGGACTGAACAACAACAACAACAAATGCTTATGTACTCTTTTCAATGCAATAATACATTTATGTTTTTATGGGGTTAGTATGTCAGGAGAGGGGTCCCCTGGTGGCCCAGTGGTTAGGATGCAGGTGCTTTCAACACAGTATCCTGGGTTCAAATCCAGCCAGGGAACCAAGAGGTCACACTGGTCAGTACTCAGATGGGAGACCACCTGGGAATACCAGGATCTGTAGGCTGTGGCCCACTGGAGAAGGAACTGGCAACCCACTCCAGTATTTCTGCCATGAAAGCCAAGTGGATCAGCATGGTGTGTTGTCCATGAGGTCACAGAGAGTCAGACACGACTGAGCGACACCATTTACATGTTACATGTCTGGAGGAGCCAAAAAAGCAAAGGAAAAAGCTGATTTTTTGTTGTTGCTGCATTTACAGGTGCTTGTGATTTTCTGTCCTTTCTGCAGAGACAAATAACTACAGGCAGGGGTGAGGAAGGACAACTTGAGGAATAATTGGGTTAAATAAATTATTGTGAAATAGTGAGATGTTCTCAGTGCTCTGATGAATTCTATGTCACTTTAAGTTAATCATCTAGATAACCTTATGCATAACCCAGTCATCATTAAATCCTTAGTCTGAATGTGCCCATACCACTTCTACCACTTCTAACACCCTTTTTGTAAAGTAGCACTTTTAGAAATAAAGATCTGCAAGTTCTCAGTTCAAATAATTATTCTTACTGTTTTTTTAGAATGTGCCAACAAATTTTGTAGCAATAGGTAAAGTAAATACAAAAGACAGACAAGACAACAAATATATATTGGCACCCAAATCTGGATTTCCCATTAGGTACAGCAGGCACCTGCCTAGGGGCGCTGGTCTGCTGAGGCACCAACTGCCTGCACTTAAAAAATGTTTCAAAAACTCATATAATTTGCAACTGCTTCCTCAGAAACCATCCAGGAAGTCTTGCGAGTCTCTGTCTTGCAAGTCTCTTGCAAAGTTCCTCACTGATTCTCTGATTTATGCCGCTAATCTATCCAGTTTGTCTCTAGAAGGAGTGTTTTACTTGTGTTTTGAAATAAATACAAAAATAAACAGATTTGCACCTTTTCTCTCACAACCCTCTTCTCCATTATCTTGCTCCTCAACACTATCTTCTCTCCTTACAAACCTCTCATTTTATATCTACAGTAACCACTCCTTCCACACCCTCACCCCCATTATCTCTCTTTCTTCCTTTCTCAGCTTCCAAACCCATCTCCTCCATTATCTCTCTCCTCACCTCCACCTTCTCTCTCCTTACACCCCCATCTCCATGATGTTTATTTTCATATCTACACCAAACACTCCTCCCACACCCCTCACCTCCATTATCTCTCTTCTTTCTTCCTTTCTCTGCTTCCAAACCCCTCTCCTCCATTATCTCTCCCCTAACCTCCCCCTTCTCTCTCCTTACATCCCGATTTATTTTCATTTCTACACCAAACACTCCTCCCACACCCCTCACCTCCATTATCTCTCTCCTTTCTTACTTTCTCTGCTTCCACACCCCTCATTCCCATTATCTCTCTCCTCACCTCCACCTTCTCTCTCCTTACACCCCCATCTCCAATATGTCTTTTATATCTACAACACCATATCTATCTCCACAGCCCTTACCTCCCTTTCCTCTTTCCACACCCCTCACCTATGTTATCTCTCTCCTCACTTCCACCTTCTCTCCCCCATCTCCATTATGTCTACTTTTATATCTACGGCACCCTATCTCTCTCCACATCCATCGACTCTCTTTTTTCTCTCTTTATCTCCTTTCTCTCTTTCCATACCCCTCACCTCCACCCGGTTTCTCCACCTCCTCTCACTTCACCGTGAATAGCTTTTAGAATTTTTCAAAAATAGGAAAAGTAAACAACTACAACCGGTCAATGCAGTGGGAATGTGTATTTTAAATCACATATTATAATTGTCTATAATATCATCACATATATAACTGCGAGTTGTCATCACGCATTTATGGAGGTGGACATAAAAGGCCGCAAATGCATTTGCGGAGGTGTAGGCTCTACGGTGCCTCAATCTCGGTAAAAAACAACACAGAAAAGCGGAACTTTAAAAAAAAATAAATAGCAGAGGGACTTAGAAAAAATATATATATGACCCACGGGACTTAGAATAAAACAAAACAACACGGGATGAGGAAATCGGGACTTAGAAAAAAAAATACGACCCGCGGCACTAATTACGAGGTTGCAAAAATACGAATTTAACAGCTGAAACGCTTACATCCAAAAACAACAAAAACACTGAAAAATAAGAACAAAACATTAAAAAAAACTCACACACAGCACTGGGGGACAGCCAGGACGTCTGGGGGTTAGGTTGCACGTGAATGAAAGCCGAAAGTCGGCACTTGAAAATCGGCTAAGCGAGAAAACAAAATGGCGGCCCCAAAAAATGAAAACGAGGCTTCACGACCCCGAAGCGCGCAAAACACTGCCAAGGAGGTCCGACTTTTAAAAACAAGAAATAAGACCTGCGGGACTTACAAACAAAATAAAAATACAAGGTCACAAAAATAGGAAGTCAAAGGCCAAACCGCGCACATCGAAAAAAACACGAAAAGCACTAAAACAATAAAATACAACATAAAACAAACATCACACACAGCACGGGTGGACAGCCAGGACGTCTGAGAGTGAGGTTGCACGCCAATTTAAGTCTCATTTAAGCAGTTTCGGTACTTGAAAATCTACCTAAGCTAATCAGTGCTAATTAGAAAGCCTGTTTCTTGCAATGGCTGATCACTTTGAGAGTCTTTTTCTCTCCAATTTTACTGGTGCGGCTTATATTTGAGTACTATCTTTTTTCTATTTTTTCCCCTTGAACTTTACGGGTGCGGCTTATATGCGGGTGCGGCTAATATTCGGATCAATACGGTATATTACTTTATTAATTTACTGTACTCAAATATTTTTATATTTCACACTGTACTTATATATCTGTCTTCGCGATGAGTGCCTAAGGTGATCGTTGCAAAGCAGGACACTTGAAGTACACGACGGGTGAGGCTCACAATGAGCGCTGAAGGTCCACAAAGGAGCAAAAGCCTTACATTGTGTGGCAAACAGCATTGCCATGGCTTCAAATTTGACTGCCGTCAATTTTGACGGGCAAGTCGCTAGTATATTGTATAATAATAGATTTCCTTTCCTTGAAGCAGGTCATTGAGAAGTGATAACTGTTGTCCCCTGTATGCCATGCTCGCTACATTGTTGCCACGGTGGTGAATTTTTTTTTGCATTATTTGGTTAAATGATCACAGTAGTTGAAGAAAAGAGACAATTGTTTGGAAGTATGTACCAAACGAACAATATTAGTAGCCATCTAAGGGCCTCATTCAATTGCGATTTGGCCAGTTGAATATGGCTCTATATAAGCACAGAGCATATTTCTTTACAGGAATTTTTAGTTAGTGAACTTCTATCCAAACTCAAGGTCTTCACTAACTAAAAACTTGTGTAAAAATATATGCTCTGTGCTTATTTAGAGCCCTATTCAATTGGCCAAATCACAATTGAATGAGGCCCTAAGTCAGGGAAATAAAATTATTCTTTGGGAAAACCTACATTTTGGAAGACTCTGTGTATGAGTATAGGAATCCATTTTGTATTTGTCACATCACATTATAAGAGTTAGGTGATGGCGAGGGGGAGTGTTTGAAGTTATCAGTGGAAAGAGGGGGGGGGGGGCAGACTTTTGTATGATAAAAGGATACGTTTAAAATTGACAGCACTCCTTTTTCCGCTCATCTTCCAAGAAGCACACCCCTTGCATCATTCAATACAACCACAGCTTTCCAGAAATGTAAACGCCTCTCTCATACACACACACTTTCCATCCATAAACACTTTTTTTTCTAATTAAAAACTATTTATGTTTTCCTGATTACTTGAAGGGACTCTGTCAACCCAATAGGAAGGTGATTTAGTTTTAAAGAGCATTAAAAAATGGCCATATATACTAGCAGTTCTTCTCTACAATAAATTATTTCTGAAAAATCTGGAATTGATTTTACTGCTTTTGTATGCAAATTAATGGCTCAGAGTGCTTGATAAGGGTGGGAGATGAGTCTAGATGCCAGATAACATTGAGGGTCTTTATTTTGGCCACTACAGAGACAAACAAACTGTAGTCCTAATCAGCACATCAAAGCAGCTAGTTAATATGCATGAGCCGCTCTTTAAGAATAACCAAAAAAAACAAAAAACAACTTGAGACCCTTTATGCTTTTATTCAGACTTTTATTTTATACCAATAGGGAATACATTTGACAATAAATATAATTTGAATGGTTTTATATATCACAACGGCGAAAATAAAAACTGGTTAAAAAATCCAGGATTAACATACAAGTTAAAAGAGGACAAAAATGTATGGAAAATGATTACCTCTTAACTATTAAGAATGAATATTTTGAAGGCCCATAATAGGGGGGTAGTCATTGTATCATTCTGCAGTACTGTGTCTTTGTTTAGAGAAATTGCTCAATTGTAAGTGTGCACCAAAACATGAAAAGTCCTATTTAAACATCCCAAACTGAATTTATGCCATGCAAGGAATAGAAGCAAATTTAAAAGATAAGGGTCCTGTAATGGAAATACACTGGCCAAAGTTGCTACCAAAATGGATTATAACAAGGCTCTTTGTTCCTTAATTACGTCCCTCTTTCAAAGTAGCAGACTGGAAATAGTCATGAGCTCAAAGTAATAAACTTAAAGCAGTCTGCAGCTTGATATGAGGCTACAGTTTAATTCCAGACAGTATAATAAAGGTGTATGGGGTGATAAGACATACACTGGCAAAATCTATATAAGGTAAGCGCTGGTAATAGTCACCACTCATAAACAACATGCATAAATTTGGGTGAGGGCACACAGACACCCTCACACTGTTAGAACGCGACTACTGCGTGCTCCTGACGCGTTTCAACGTCACTGGACGTCTTCCTCAAAGGCAAACACAGGTTGCTGTGGCGCCCGTCTATTTATCTGGTTCCCATAACCATGGGAACCTAGTGCTAGCACATGTGGGTCTAGGAGAGTATGGGGAATGATCCCATGCTCTAAATATGGTAAAAGAAACAGATCAATGCTCAGAAAAGAACTAGAGTTACGAAAGGGATGCCAGGTTAATGTATACTATAATAGGAAGAGAGTATGCATGGAACTATAATGGAGAGAAAGCAACGGATAAGAGTAATTACTGTAATACAGACTTGCCATCTATGAGACTAAGTAATACTTAACATACTTGTCATACATATTGACCAAAATAAATACCAAAGGAAAGATTACTAGTGACCTAAAGGACACACAGTGGAAGGACAAACTAAAGAATTTATATATATATCTTGAATATACTAGCTGAGTGAACTACAAAGTGAGAAGATTAGTCCTTAGTGATGGACTATGTCAAAGCATATGTAGATATGCAGATACATGTGCTGAATAGGAAAGGAAGTGAATGTCTAAATTGTGCTAACCAGTAAAAATAGATGCTGATGTAAAGCTCCCTAGACTAGGGAGGTTATTACAGAAGGTAAAAAATAATAACCTTATACAAGGGTTATAAATAACATTGTGAGAGTCCATAATGGACTTATATTAAAAAATATATATATTTTTTAAGGACTACTGTACTTTGGTAAAAACATCACATTTGTTAAATATGTAATAAAACTAGTAACTTCAATTGTCTTCAATTGTCTTTGCTGTCTGTGTGCCCTATGTCGTTCTCTCTGTGTGCCCTCTCTTTCTGTGCGCCCTCTCTCTCTGTCTGTATGCTCTCTCTCTGTGCGCTCTCTCTCTCTGACCTCTCTCTCTGGAATAGGGGAGATAGGATTAAGAGTAACCAGGGGAGATGTGTTTCCAGGGACAGAGAGGATGGAGAGTGACCATGAGAAATTTGTCCAGAGAGTCAGAGAGGGTGGAGAGTGGCCAGGGAAGATGTGTCTAGACTCTAGAGGGGCATAGAGGATGGAGTATGACCATGGGAGATGTGTCCAGAGAGGTAGAGAGGATGGAAAGTAACCAGGGGAGATGTCCAGAGAGGCAGAGAGGGTGGAGAGTGACCCGGGAAGATGTGTCCAGAGGGACAGAGAGGATGGAGAGTGACCAGGGAAGATGTGTCCAGAGAGGCAGAGAGGATGGAGAGTTACCAGGGGAGGTGTCCAGAGAGGCAGAGAGGATGGAGAGTTACCAGGGGAGATGTGTCCAGAGAGGCAGAGAGGATGGAGGGTGACCTGGGGAGATGTGTCTAGAGGGACAGAGAGGATGGAGAGTGACCATGGAAGATGTGTCCAGAGAGGCAGAGAGGATGGAGAGTTACCAGGGGAGATGTGTCCAGAGGGCAGAAAGGATGAAGAGTGACCAGGGGAGGTGCCAGAGAGGCAGAGAGGATGGAGAGTGACCAGGGGAGATGTGTCCAGAGAGGCAGAGAGGATGGAGAGTTACCAGGGGAGGTGTACAGAGAGGCAGAGAGGATGGAGAGTGACATGGGGAGATGTGTCCAGAGGTACAGAGAGGATGGAGAGTGACCAGGGAAAATGAGTCCAGGGGGTAGAGTGGATGGCAAGTAATCAGGGGAGGTGTGTCTAGTGGGGCAGAGAGGATGGAGAGTTACCAGGGGAAGAGTCCAGAGAGGCAGAGATTATGGATAGTGACATGGGGAGATGTGTCCAGAGGGACAGAGAGGATGTAGAATGACCAGGGAAGATGTGTCCAGAGAGGCAGAGAGGATGGAGAGTTACCAGGGGAGATGTGTCCAGGGGGGCAGAGAGGATGAAGAGTGACCAGGGGAGGTGCCAGAGAGGCAGAGAGGATGGAGAGTGACCAGTGGACATATGTCCAGAGAGGTAGAGAGGATGGAGAGTAACCAGGGGAGATGTGTCTAGACTCTAGAGGGGCATAGAGGATGGAGTGTGGCCATGGGAGATGTGCCCAGAGACGATGGAGAGTGACCAGGGGAGATGTGTTCAGAGAGGATGGAGAGTGACCAGGGGAGATGTGTTCAGAGAGGATGGAGAGTGACCAGGGAAGATATGTCCAGAGAGGTAGAGAGGATGGAGAGTAAGCAGGGGAGATGTGTCTAGATTCTAGAGGGGCATAGAGGATGGAGTGTGACCATGGGAGATGTGCCCAGAGACGAGGGAGAGTGACCAGGGGAGTTTTGTCCAGAGAGGCAGAGAGGATGGAGTGTTATCAGGGACGATGTGTCCATGGGGCTGAAAGGATGAAGAGTGACCAGGGGAGGTGCCAGATAGGCAGAGAGGATGGAGAGTGACCAGGGGAGATGTGTCCAGAGAGGCAGAGAGGATGGAGAGTTACCAGGGGAGGTGTGCAGAGAGGCAGAGAGGATGGAAAGTGACCTGGGGAGATGTGTCCAGAGGGACAGAGAGGATGGAGAGTGACCAGGGAGGATGTGTCCAGAGAGGCAGAGAGGATGGAGAGTTACCAGGGGAGATGTGTCCAGGGGGCAGAGAGGATGAAGAATGACCAGGGGAGGTGCCAGAGAGGCAGATAGGATGGAGAGTGACCAGGGAAGATGTGTCCAGAGAGGCAGAGAGGATGGAGAGTTACCAGGGGAGATGTGTCCAGGGGGCAGAGAGGATGAAGAGTGACCAGGGGAGGTGCCAGAGAGGCCGAGAGGATGGAGAGTTACCAGGGGAGATGTGTCCAGGGGGGCAGAGAGGATGGAGAGTGACCAGGGAAGATGTGTCCAGAGAGGCAGAGAGGATGGAGAGTAACCAGGGGAGATGTATCTAGACTCTAGAGGGGCATAGAGGATGTAGTGTGATCATGGAAGATGTGCCCAGAGAGGATGGAGAGTGACCAGGGGAGATGTGTCCAGAGAGGCAGAGAGGATGGAGAGTTACCAGGGGAGGTGTCCAGAGAGGCAGAGAGGATGGAGAGTGACCTGGGGAGATGTGTCCAGAGGTACAGAGAGGATTCAGAGTTACCAGGGGAGATGTGTCCAGGGGGGCAGAGAGGATGGAGAGTGACCAGGGAAGATGTGTCCAGAGAGGCAGAGATGATGGAGAGTAACCAGGGGAGATGTATCTAGACTCTAGAGGGGCATAGAGGATGGAGTGTGACCATGGGAGATGTGCCCAGAGAGTCATGTTTGCATACACTACTGATGCATTTATAATCCAGGAAACATAGATATACCTTTAAAGGTAAATGCAAGTGAGCTGGCTTATGAATGCATCAGAGGGGAATCAGTAGTGTATGATTACATTTATTATTGTACTATGTTTTTTTAGCATTACATAAAAAAAAAAATCAGCAATGCTGTATGCAGCCAGCTAGATAAGGCTACTACACTGGGTCCTTAAAGGACCATAAACTGACATTCAAGCAAACATGCTTGAGCTGTTACACAGTTGTTACATAGTTACATAGTAATTGAGGTTGAAAGTCCATCAAGTTCAACCTTTTAAGATCTCCTCTGATCTGCAATATGTGGATTAGTTGGGAATTTGATCTATTTGTCTGAATCCTGCCCACTCTGGGGGTTCTTTCCTTGACTAGGTCCTATATTGGATCGGAAAGTTTACGTCTCTCTAGTAGTAATTCTTTCAGAAACGAGTAAAGCTTGGAACCAGTAATTTGTTCAAGGAGAACTAGCAATGTTATGTTGTTCCATCTAGATCTGTTTCCATTATCATCTAGTTTCCCTTTAATTTGTTCTATATTTCTGTCCATATTGTTTTCCAATTGGAAATTTGACCAGTAGGTTTCTGCTCTATTTCCATTAGACTTTGTATAACATCTGTAATCTTACTTTGGTGAACAGCTAGTTGTGCTTTCGGTTCAACAAACTCTTAAAAGACCATTGCAGTTCAAGAAAACATGCACTTGTTTGTCAAGTATGTACCAAACATTAAGATTTGTGTTTGTTACATAACATCCTCAGAGATAAATCATGAGGTTGTGTGTCTTGGCTATTAGTGGGGGAGGGTGGGAAAGGGGGGAACTGCACGTTTTTGCTTAGATAATTGGATATAGCTGATATTAACTCCACATCCTTCTCCCTCTCTGGCCCAGAAGCAGGAGTCACATCAAAGGATGGAACCATAGCTCTCCAGAAAAGACCCCTCACACACAAGTTCCAAGTATCATGGATTACATCAGGGTCCTGAAGGCATCAATATTTTTTTTTTCAAATTAAATTAAATTGCCTTTTTTCCTGACTAATTTTTTTCTTAATGTAGAAATTTCATGTTTTCTGGTAGAATTGGAAATAATTTGGCAGCTACCGAATCAACTGACTAGTGAATAATGATTGGTCCAGTCTTTTCTCTCTATGTCTAGCCATTGGTTTAGGAGTAGGCTGAATATAACAATCCAAAAACATAACACAATTATGAATACAATAGAACAAATACAATATGCAATCATGGAATAACAATACAATAATGATGTGATTTATATATTTTAGAGACGGGAGGCAACAAGGTTGTGAATTTACAGATTATCATCATATTGGTGTTTTTGTAGTAGAAAAGGATAAAGGCAAATCTAAGTTTCATGGGTTAATACAATTCAGCAGTCCATCATTTATGTATGCAGCACATTTCATACAACGTTTAATTTTGTAATAATATCTGAAAATCACTATAATGATTATGTTGACACCCAAGCCCCTGACACCCCTCCCCCCCTAAATCAGCATGCAGCATTATGGGAGCAAGTTTAGCTCATTACACACCTTCTGCACCTTCCTCATACAATAGGAGAGCACTAAGAAACCCCAGAGAAAATTCAAATGTATCAGCTTCTGTAGCCTCCTCCTGATTGGCCAAAATGAATTATACATTTAATGCTAATTTAGCCTGGGTTTCAATGGGGTGTTTACTTTAATTTTAAACTGTCAGAAATTACAAGACATTTTGCAAACTTCAAGGTATGTTTTTAAATGTTTATTTTCATATTTTTTCATGCAAAACATGTTTGCATACACTACTGATGCATTCATAATCCAGGAAACATAGATATACCTTTAAAGGTATATGCAAGTGAGCTGGCTTATGAATGCATCTGATAGAGGGGAATCAGTAGTGTATGATTACATTTATTATTGTACTATGTTTTTTTAGCATTGCATAAAAAAAAAAAATCAGCAATGCTGTATGCAGCCAGCTAGATAAGGCTACTACACTGGGTCCTTAAAGGACCATAAACTGACATTCAAGCAAAAATGCTTGAGCTGTTACACAGTTGTTACATAGTTACATAGTAATTGAGGTTGAAAGTCCATCAAGTTCAACCTTTTAAGATCTCCTCTGATCTGCAATATGTGGATTAGTTGTTAATTAATTATTGTTATTTAGACATACACCCTCTTCTTGATAAATTCTGACAAATTATAATTGTACTGAAACCAAACATTTCAGCTTCTTCTTCCTATACTAATTTGTCTTTTAGGTGAATGAGCATTTATGCTTGATTTATGGTCCTGCAATGACCTGCAACGTTTTTGAGGAAGAGAAAGTACATGGGTCCTCATTCAATTGCAATTTGGCCAATTGAATAGGGCTCTAAATAATCACATAACATTTTTTTTAAATAAGTGTTTAGTTAGTAAACATTTTACTAACTAAAAACTTCTATTAAAAAATATGCTATGTGCTTATTTAGAGCCCTATTCAATTGGCCAAATCTCAATTGAATGAGGGTCATGGTCTGTGCATGTGTCTCTGTGTGGGTGAGTGCATGCAATTCACTGGGGCTGGGAGAGATAACAGGAGGCAATTCCATGGGGGTAGGGGAGGTAATGGGGTAAAGCACTGGGGCTCGGATAGATCACAGGGGCAATTTACTGGGGCTGGGGGAGGTGATGGGGTAAATGACTGGGGCTGGGGGAAGTATCACCTGGGATGTAGATAAAACAATCAGTGAATGAAGGGACACAGACCTTGTTCTGGTTATTATAGAAATCTAAAGGAAAGATGCCGCTCAATTCACAGACCAAAAAGATACAATGTATTAGTTATGCTGGGATTTTCAGGGTGTGATAGTAGTTTTTTTTAACAGTTTGCAAATGCAAGAAATTCAGCAAACTTTAGGGTAACTGTTTAAATGTTTATTTTACTATTTTTTCATGCAAACATTTTTTTTTCATACACTACCAATTCTCCTTTATCAGATGCATTCATAATTCAGCCAATTTACATACACCTTTAACTGTTTTTTGTTTTTTCAACAAGGAGAATATAGTTAGTTGTGGTAATTTGTAGAGTTGATCACTAGGTGGCAGCAGAGGCGTGTGCTGATAAATAAATAGTTGAGAAAATGAAACACAAGAGTTTAATTATGGTCAGTATTAAAGGGCCAGTAAGCAATTTCCATGCTAAAGGGATATGGGAGATTTTTGCATTTCACGAGGAATATATAGCTATGTATCTATTTGCTTTTATGTACTTTATTTTATTAAGTGCTTAAAGCTCAGTTTATTCTGTCTCAAATCATACACTTTCATATACCTCTTGGGGTCTGCAGCTCAGGGAGCTCATGAATACACAGACTCAGCAGGGTGTATGAATGTGTATATATCTATATATACTCATAAAGTCCATAACACAAGCTGAGATCCCACTCCATGCTGATGATAGCCAGTAAGCTTGAAACAGCTGTACATGGATAGGATTCCCAGCTTGTGTAAAATCCAGCCTTGGCTTTGCATAAAAGCTGTGAAATGCAGCGGGCATAAGCTTAAAGGAAGCCATGTTTGGTAATGGCTATGGATTGAAGAGCGAGGCATTTGTGGGCACATTTGCATGTCCCAGCTCAGCTTCCCAGAATGCAGTGGAATAACTTTTTCTCAGAATTCTGAGGTTCTTGCTCAACTTGCTTAAGACATTCAAATGTGAACACAGATGTACAATTTTTTTACTATATATATATATATATATATATATATATATATATATATATATATACATATACAAGTTTGCATACATGTATGTATCAGGGGCGGAAATATCAGCGGTGCAGGTCTTTTCCCTCTAGGGAATTTTTTTTTTCTTTTTTAATCGAGGGCCGCAGTTGCTGGCAAGGAGCGACAAAGGTGCTCCTTGCCAGCAACTGCAGACTTTAGGCCCACAAATGGGGCCCCACGCGAAGCGAGGGGCCTCATTTGCGGAGGTGGAGGCTCTCACGTCGACCGCAAAATTTACGGACTTAGCAACCACAAATACGAGCCGACGGACTTTACGACCTTAGCACCCGAACCCCGCGCACTACACACTACACACATTGCTGACACTTACACATCAGCTCCACAACAGTGAAAACCGAAATTGTATGCTGCAGCAACATGAAAACAGATTGTGAGCTCTTCAACACAATGCTTCCTGCATATATTACTTCAAAATAGGTAAAGTATATTCATTTATTAATGTATTAATTATTTCATTAGCATACAAAAAACGACCGCCAACACTGTTCATAGCACACAAACAATCAACAGCCCCGCAATGTGCCGTCACGCTGTGACGTCACGTCATTAGCATATACCGGTAAATAGCATAAGACACGCTGCGGGGGAAGTATTAGCAGCAGAAGCTGATGCTGGAAAGAATCAAGAGGGGAGAAAGGGATGTAATTGCATAGGGGGTAAGGAGGAGGATGGGAAGGAGGAGGGGACGGATGTGAAGGAGGAGGATGAAGGAGGATGGGAAGGAGGAGGATGTTCTCCGGTGTAGTGAGGGTGGAGATCACCGGAACCGGTATATGCTAGTGAACATCCTCCTCCTTCCCATCCTCCTCCTTCCCATCCCCCTCCTCCTCCTTCCCATCCTCCTCCTTCCCAGCCTCCTTCATCCTCCTCCTTCCCATCCCCCCTCCTCCTTCCATCCTCCTCCTTCCCCCCTATGCAATTACATCCCTTTCTCCCCTCTTGATTCTTACCAGCATCAGCTCCTGCTGCTAATACTTGCCCCGCAGAGTGTCTTATGCCATTCACCGGTATATGCTAATGGCGTGACGCTGTGACGTCACGTCATTAGCATATGCCGGGTGCCGAAGCAGGAAAGAGCGGAGGCCGGAGAGAAACTACAGAGGAAGGCATGTGAGGGGAAAGGGGGAGGTATTGAGAGGGGTAAAGGGGGGTTTAGAATGAGGAGGGGGGTTGAGGATGAGGAGGGGGGAGGGAAATAGACACAGGGGTTTAGAGAGGCACGTGGATTAGAGAGACACGGGGAGGGTTAGAGAGACACGGGGCGGGGGTTTAGTGAGACATGGGGGGTTTAGAGAGACATGGGGGGAGTTAGAGAGACACGGGGGAGAGTGACTCGAGTATAAGCAGAGGGGGCCCTTTTTAGCCTTAAAAAAAGGGCTGAAAAACTCAGCTTATACTCGAGTATATATGGTAAGTTAAAAAATAAACTGTTTGAGTTTGAGACTGTTATGCAATTTATTCCAATGTCTTTTCATGCTTTCCCATGCTTTTAAAGTACACTAGTATGTGATTAATTGCTGTTACAGATATCAGAAGAACTGACTTTAAAACCCTTTGTGATTACTATTTACTATTCATACAGCCACAATAAATTAGAAGCCCTTAAGGGCAACATGAGACCCGCAACGGCTGCAGGCTTGAAATTTGGCCGATTTACAGAGCTATTAAATTAGAACAGGGCGCGAGCTACGGGCAAGAGACGCAAACCTTTTTTGCGCACATTGAATGTGTGGCTTGAACGTGATCAAACGCGTAGTTAGAGGTTTAGAGGGAGCCAATGGCAAAATAGATCTTCATCAGGACATTACTGAAAAATGGAGGTTGGATTTCAAAGTTTCAATTCCGGGTTTCCATCGGACCCGCATTCCAGAAATAATGCAATATTAATAAATCAATAAATATTATATTCTAGTCCATTCGAGTTCCATTAAATGTATTAACACATTGATTGCCGGGATCAATATAAAATTGAAAATAAACATAAAATAAAGTATTTCATATTGCCGATTTGCGAGCTTGAGAATGTTGTGCTGTTTTTCCAAAAACCTAACATCACTTTCCCTTTCATTATAAGTACAGTAGTGTGTTTATATATGCATTTACAGTGCTACGGATAGGACTTTACCCCCCTTGCAGGTCCTCTCTAGTGCCCGTTGCTTTTGGCTCCATTTGCGGGTTACAGGTTTGAACGTCCGTGAATTTGTTGCAATTTAATATCGATTTTGGAACGTAACAATTTCAGGCTTGACAGATCAAAGGATTTGCAGGCGTGCAGTTCAAATTTTCATGTTCTGTAGAGATTTCTCGCTCCTAACCCACAGATGGTTTGCTTTACAGGGCCAATTTATTAGCCGCAAGTCTTGCGGGCTACGTTTTTACTCGCTGAGGGAATTTAATGGGGCTGATAATATCTATTTCAGAAATCTGAAACCCTTATTAGTTGAGAGTCATCAGAAGGCTTGTCAGTAGTGATTGTGGATACTAGGAACTAATATTCTGGTGTTTAAAATATATATTTTTTAATTACCACAGTAGTAGACACTGCTAGAGTATAGAAGCTGACATGACTACAAGCCAAAGATTTAGCTATGAGAAGCGTTGTTCTGAATTATGAGATCCACAGATTCCTGTTCACTGAAATTAGTTTTTTTTTGTTGCCAAAAACTGTTCTGAATCATTGAATGAGACAACAACTCCCCCTTCCTCCACTCCTTAATAGACAAAATTAACAAACCGCATCGTGGAATCCCTTAGGCATAAGTAGAGTAGGCTAAAATTAATATTTACTATATTTTATGCTCATTAATATTCACAAACGTGTCATTTTTCCTAAACAACATTGATCCCTGTACTCATATCTGTATATGCATTGACTCCTCTTTAGGAACAAGCCTTGGGTGTTCAAGAAGATGGAGAGGTAGAATAAATAAGAAGAGGACTGCTTAGTCACTTCAAGTGCTGATGCATCATTATCACACTGATACACTCCAGAAGGCATCTCATCTCCTGGACTCTCTAATTATGTTCTTTATGGCAAGTGTTTACATAAACATGCATTACTGTAGTTAAACAGCACTTATCCTTATTGATATTGTATTAATTTGAAATAAAATTATACAAATGTTCACCTTTCTACAAGACAAGCTCTCTGTTCCTTCTGAGATTACGGCACACTCAGATCTTTTATTTGTATCTGTATCTTTTTATTAAAAAGAATCAGACAGAGATGACCGGAACGTCATCAAATATACCACAGAGGGAGTCATTTGCAAATAATGGGTGACTACCAAAATATAGGTCTCTAAAGCTTTAGGAGTCAGCCATTATCAATCTGAGAGCTGGCTGCTCAAGCCCAGCGGGCAAACCCTTTCCCCTCCAACTCCACCAGAAGAGGAACCCAAGGCTGCTGGCAGACCAGAAGACAGCAAAAGAAATAACAGATGACATCACAGGTCTGAAGAGTTACAGCGGCCGAGGATGACTTGGAAATGGTGTCAGCAACAAGAGAATTATATGCCTCCTCAAGATAGTTGATGATCTAGAGACCTGCAGCAGGGAAAATAAGCTGCATGTCATTGGCATCCTGTAACATTTTAAGGAAAGAACTACAAATCCTATAGCATGGCTCCCACATGAACTGGAAATTCAAGTACTAAACATAAGGTGGGGGAACCTCCCTGGTGCAGCTATTGAATAAAGGGCTTTAATTTATTTCTGCCATCCATCCATAATAAATTAAGAGCCTTTACTCCAGGCCACTGACAGTGGCAGAGAGCACCTTTTCTGTTGTGTGTATTGGTGCTTTGCACCTGCTGCACCAACAGTAGCTCCAGCTGTGGCTCCTCGCTAACCTACAGTATTCTCCTCTTTCAGGACTTCTCTGTACAGGTGGTGCAAAGGTGTTGAGATTATACTAACTATTAACTGCAAACCTGCTTCTCTATGGCTTCCTTGACCTGCTTGAGAGCGACCTACCAAGGAAAATATAGTTTGTTGAGGACTCGCAAACTTCATCTGAGTATTTCCTCATAGACTAATAAACAGAGACTTGGTGCATTGTGTAATAATTCTTGTACTAGCTATGCTTTATAGTTTACTGATTCCTTCCATTGTTTGTTTATTATGTTGAAGTTATAGTTAATGTTTCTGTTTACATGGCACCTAGGTGCCCTAGTTCTTTAAAAAAAAACAAAAAAAAAAAACGCATGCACCTAATCCAACTTAAAGCCTTCATTTTCCCTTTTCTTACCTAAGCCTTTGACCCTTTACGCTCTGGCTGCTCCTTTGGACAGCAAAATGCAATGTAGGTTATGTGACCCCTTCTATCACTTCCTACCCCCAGAGACTTCAATCAGTTGATATGACCAGTAAATCCATAATTAATCTCAACCAATCAGTTCCTACTAAACTGAAAACTGCTGTCTATGTAGCATCTTGGAATGCAGAAGGCTTAGATTCTTATATCAAAAGATAAAATAGTGAGCAAAACCTACACTCCCTAAAACCCAACATCTCGTGCCAAAAAACCCTTTGGTCTAAGGTTTGCCTAACCACTTGCTGATTGAAGAACTGTACTCATTTTCCGGTAGGAAAATGCTGGGATTGGATGGTTTAAATGTTGAGAAATGCAAAATCTTAACTCTGCATTTAACTAAGATCTACAAGAAGATCCTATGGATGACCACCCCATAAGACTTTAACACAAGAATAGTGCTCATAGATAACAGTCCAGACCTTCTCACTTGCAACTGAGATGTAAAAATTTGGACTTTTATCATGGCCAATAAACATCAGCCCATATTACAGAGCATAACCTCACCCTACCAAATCAATGCATTTAAATTGAATCTGTTTAACATTCACCTCAAAACAAACGGAGACCCCAATAATATTGGGGTTAATGAATTAAAATGGACTAATTCTTCATTGTGGCAAAAATCTAGAAAGCAGAAATACAATGCCTTGCAAAAGTATTCACCCCCCTTGGCATTTTTTGTGTTTTGTTGCCTCACAACCTGGAATTAACATGGATTGTTTTAGGATTTGTATCATTTAATTTACAGAACATGCCCACTACATTGAAGATGTTTTTTTTTTATTATTGTGAAGCAAACAACAAATAGGACAAAATAACAGAAAAAGTCAATGTGCATAACTATTCACCCCCCTAAAGTCAATACTTTGTAGAGTCACCTTTTGCGGCAATCGCAGCTCCAAGTCGCTTTGGATAAGTCTCTATGAGTTTGCCACATCTTACCACTGGGATTTTTGCCCATTCCTCCTTGCAAAACTGCTCCAGCTCCTTCAAGTTGGATGGTTTGCGCTTGTGAACAGCAATCTTTAAGTGTGACCACAGATTTTCTATTGGATTGAGGTCTGGGCTGTGACTAGGCCATTCCAACACATTTACACGTTTCCCCTTAAACCACTTAAGTGTTGCTTTAGCAGTGTGTTTGGGGTCATTGTCCTGCTGGAAGGTGAACCTCCATCCTGGCCTCAATTCACGCACAGAGTGGTACAGGTTTTGCTCAATAATATCCCTGTATTTAGCCCCATCCATCTTTCCCTCAACTCTGACCAGTTTCCCAGTCCCAGCTGCTTAAAAACATCCCCACAGCATGATGCTGCCACCACCATGTTTCCCTGTGGGGATGGTGTTCTTTGGGTGATGTGATGTTTTGGGTTTGCGCCAGACATAGCGTTTTCTTTGATGGCCAAAAAGTTCAATTTTAGTCTCATCAGACCAGAGCACCTTCCTCCATATATTTGGGGAGTCTCCCACATGCCTTTTCGCAAACTCAAAATGTGCAATTTTGTTATATGTTGAAAGTAATGGCTTTCTTCTGGCCACTCTGCCATAAAGCCGAACTCTATGGAGAGTACGGCTTATTGTCGTCCTATGTACAGATACTTCAGTCTCTGCTGTGGAACTCTGCAGCTCCTCCAGGGTTACCTTAGGTTTCTGTCCTGCCTCTCTTATTAATGCCATCTATGCCCAGTCCGTGAGTTTTGGTGGGAGGCCGTCTCTTGGCATGTTTGCTGTTGTGCCTTCTTCTTTCCATTTGGTCATGATAGATTTGATGGTGCTCCTGGGGATCATCAAATAATTGGATACTTTTTTATAACCTAACCCTGACTTCTCAACAACATTGTCCCTTACTTGTTTGGAGAGTTCCTTGGTCTTCATGGCAGTGTTTGGTTTGTGGTGCCTAATGCTTAGGTGTTGCAGCCTCTGGGGCCTTTCAAAAAAGGTGTGTATATGTAATGACAGATCATGTGACTCAGACATGTGACTTAGATTGCGCACAGGTGGACATCATTTCACTAATTATGTGACTTCTGAAGGTAATTGATTGCACCAGAGCTTTTTATGGACTTCATCACAAAAGGGGTGAATACATACGCACATGCCAATTTTCTGTTTTCTATTTCTAAAAAAATAGTTTTATGTACCGTATATACTCGAGTATAAGCTGACCCGAGTATTAGCCGAGGCACCCATTTTACCACAAAATATTGGGTAAAATGATTGACTCGAGTATAAGCCGAGGGTGGGAAATGTGCTGCCCCCTGTGTCCCTCTTGTGCCCTCTGTGTCCCCCTCTCTCTCTGTGTCTCTTCTCCCCTCTCCCTTCCCTGTGTCTCTTCTCCCCTCTCCCTTCCCTGTGTCTCTTCTCCCCTCTCCCTTCCCTGTTTCTCTTCCAACCTCTCCCTTCCCTGTGTCTCTTCCCCCCTCCCTTATCACCCTCCTTAACCCCACTCCTCAACCTCCCTCCTCATCCTCAACCTCCCTCTAATCCTCAACCTCCCTCCTCAACCTCAACCTCCCTCCTCAACCTCCCTCCTCATCCTCCCTCCTCATCCTCAACTTCCCTCCTTATCGTCAACCCCCTCCTCAACCTCCCTCCTCAACCTCCCTCCTCATCCTCCCTCCTCAACCCCCCATCCTCATCCTCTCTCCTCAACCCCCCATCCTCAACCCCCTATCCTCAACCCCTCCTCCTCAACCCCTCCTCCTCATCCTCAACCTCCCTCCTCAACCTCCCTCCTCAACCCCCCCATCCTCAACCCCTTCCTCAACCTCCCTCCTCAAACCCCCATCCTCATCCTCTCTCCTCAACCCCCCATCCTCAACCCCCCATACTCAACCTCCTCAACCCCTCCTCCTCATCCTCAACCTCCCTCCTCATCCTCAACCTCCCTCCTCAACCCCCCCATCCTCAACCCCTTCCTCAACCCCCCACCCTCAACCCCTTCCTCAACCTCCCTCCTCAACCCCACCATCCTCAACCCCCTCCTCAACCCCCCCATCCTCATCCTCAACCCCCTCCTCAACCTCAACCCTCCTCAACCTCAACCCTCCTCAACCTCAACCCCCCCTCAACCTCAACCCCAACCCACCTCCTCAACCTCAACCCCCCTCACCTCCAACTTCCCTCCTCAACCCCTCTCCTCCACCTAAACCCCGCTAAATACCTCCCCCCTCTCCCCTCACTTACCTGCTTGTGCTCTGGCCTCCGCTCCTTGACACGGCGCGCATGTGACGTCACATGTGCTCCGTGTCATTAACATATACCGGGTGCCGGTACCCGGTATATGCTAATGACGCGGCGTGCATGTGACGTCACATGCGCGCCGGGTCAAGGAGCGGAGGCCGGAGCACAAGCAGGTAAGTGAGGGGAGAGGGGGGAGGTATTTAGCGGGGTTTAGGTGGAGGAGGGGGGTTGAGGGGGGTTTAGGTTGAGGAGGGGGATTGGGGTTGAGGAGGGGGGAGGGAAAGAGACACGGGGGGGTAGAGAGACACACGGGGGGGTTAGAGACACACGGGGGGGTTAGAGACACACGGGTGGGGGGTTAGAGAGACACGGGGGGGGGGGGGTTAGAGAGACACGGGGGGTAGAGTGACTCGAGTATAAGCCGAGGGGGCCCTTTTTTGCCTTAAAAAAAGGGCTGAAAAACTCGGCTTATACTCGAGTATATACGGTATATATTTTTCTCATTTCACTTCACCAACTTAGACTATTGTGTTCTGATCCATCACATAAAATTCAGATTAACAAAACATTGAACTTAAGGCTGTAATGTAACAAAATAGGTAAAAAGTCAAGGGGGTGAATACTTTTGCAAGGCACTGTACATTTATTCCAATCTATTGTTTTACTTATTTTCTGCACACTGCCCCAAATTCTAGAGAAAAATGAGGGAGGTAGCCATGACTGTCAGAAACATTGGGCAAACATTATAGTTAGAGAGACAAGCTTTCAAGAGTTGTAGCTCTTTTTATCATGTCAAATAACATCTGCCACTAAAACCCTCCTTATGAACTCCTGTTACAATAGAAACATCATCTACATTTCAAATATTTTCCTCAGTATGGCTTCTGACTTGATAAAGAGAGGTACAACTCTCAAAAGCTTATCACTCTAACTATAATGTTTGTCCAATAAAAAAAGGTATCACCATATACTGCAATATTAGGAGTATACTATAAATATGACCTTTCAGCAGACCTTCTTACTACATTTTAAAAGAGGTGCAAGTGGAGAGCATCTATTATGAAATGCCCTTTAAAATATTATACTATGTATACAGCCGTCCCATACTAAGACACAAGTTTAGCTTCATAGTCGCTCCCACTTGTCAGCTTTGCAAGTTGCCTGAAGTAGACATTTACCATTGTGTCTGGGAATGTCCAAATAATCACAAATATTGGAAAGCAGTAAACTCACATTGCAGATACACATTGAGAATATACCACGATATTGTCCCTAGATTGTCCAATATTTGGGATACCCATCACTAGGGACAAAGTTAGTCAATAATGAATATAAATTCCTCCTCCACAGAATAGCTATTCTCTCTCAAACATCATAAATAACAAATTAATGTCTGAGCTAAAAGAGGTTGCTCTCAGAGTGGCTTATCATGGCTATAGAACTAACCTATTAAGGTTGGTTTGTTCTCTGATGAGCACCTCTGACTTACCTTTTTTTGTTTATGCAAATTACCCTTAGGGTTTAGTCTCCCTAAGGGTAATAGGGGACTTCAGACGTGGACCACTTGCTTACTGTGCCTTATGGAGTTCAGCTGCACCTCACTGACGAGGCCCATAAAGGCCGATACGCGTCAGGGGTTTGCTGTTTCTCCTGTTCAGGGTAGAATTGCCTGGTATTTCGGGGCTGGGTCACTCTTTTGAGTGGGACCAGACTGATATACTACAGGATATTTCTCACTGTGAAGGTGTTACATATTTTAATTTCCTCATTATGAAATAATTAGGTAAGAATATCATGATTATAAAAAGTATATCAGCTTGTATATTACTAGAATGTTTAAGTGTGTCATCTGTAGAATGTTTACGTTAATGTTCTTTAAAACATCTGTATCCTGTTTCCTCCCTTTGTCTCTGGGTCTACAGAGCACAAATATCTATAGGAAGCCGGAAATAGATAAGGATCGTTTTGCTGACACTTTTGTATTTAACACTATTTTCTAACTATGTTATTAGCTATGACGTGTTTTATGCTATATAATGGGCTGCCTGCCCAAAATTAAACTCAGAGATTATTCTGATGACACTCTGACTTCTGTGCATTATTTTCTCTCATTATATCTTGAGACTCAGATATAATAATATACACACATCAGAATACATGATTACTCACTAATCTGATCCTATCATTTTGGTCCTTCGAGCGGTGGTTGTTTCCCTTATCATTCCTCGGACGAAGCAAAACTCCTTTTACCGTGCACGGGGGGGGGGGGGGGGGTGGGGGGGGGGTGGGGGGGGGGGTAAGTCACTGAGGACTCCCTTACCTTGAGAAAGACCTCAGGCCTGATATATACGATCAGTTGGACCACAGAGGCAAGGTGTTTTTCCGAGGGATGACAAGGCACAGCTTACAACGAACTGACAGTGAGTATATGAATTTCTGTTGCATTTTGCATATGTGTGTATGTCCCAGGTCCTTGCCTAACAGTGATATTAGGTAAAAGAGTTGTACAACTAGGTTTCTAGCCTAGTAATAGGTAGAAGGGTTGAAACTTACCCATAGGGAGGTAAAAGAGTCATTATCCTGAGGAAAAGACTATAAAATAAGTTCTCCGTACGTAACAATATTGAGAATGCTTACCATGAAAAAGGGGTAAATGAGTCTGACTTTCACATGAGCTCTTGCAAGAAAATATGTATGTGTGTGCATGTTACCATTTTGTATGATTTAAATACCGGTACCGGGTGTATGTATGTTTGTGAGGGGTGTAACACGGATAACAGTTTCTTGGTTATTATATATACCTGTCAACATTCTGTATATTTCTGTGTACTTGTGAGTGTATGTATATATATATATATACATGTATTCTTTTGTGTTGTTCTCAAAATTCTTACCTGAAACTATCCACTTTTGGTAGTGAGTGGTCACGCATTATCCACCTAGTCTCCGAAGGGCTAATCCTGTGACTTGCCTGTGTTTATGGAAGACGCACAAACCAAAATTTGTGGCAGTTGAGCACGACAGGCATCTATAACTGCTTGAATTTCCATCTTTCTCATTCTTTACTTGGTTATACAATGTTGAAATATTTTGTCTGCAGTTTCTGTGTATTCATAACTTCTTACTAAAATACTCTGTAAGATTGTGTGTATGAAGCCCTGGGTGGGAGCTATACTTGTAAGGGATACGTCCACAAAGGCACCACCCGGTATATGGTGAGGTTGGACTTTGAGTGGTCTACCTGTCGGCCCTGAAGGTTGGGTGGCAAGGTTTACACTAAAGGGAACTGCACAACAAGACTTCCCATCAGAAGCTACGGGCTTTATGGGTCCTTGATGTGCCGAGTATATGTGGTGGTATTTGAGGTGTGGCGTGCGAGAGGTAGCGTGAACGACTCTCTCTCTATGTGAACCAGGTTTCCACACTCGGGTGTGGAGAAGGCGGATGGTCCAAGGTGTGGGAGATATACAGATTATTTCTGGAAATGTATAAAAGGTCTGTTGGTTGTTGTATGTATATGTAATGCTATGTATATTTCCATGTACCTGTGATATTATTTTTTGTGTATATCTATTAACTTTAATTGATACTATAGGAGTTCAAGATATGTATATATGTGGGTATATATATATATATATATATATATATATATATATATATATATATATATATGTATATGTAAAGATGGATAGGCTCTCAAGGGCATAAATCGCACTGCCAGGAGTGTGGTTTCTAGACCCTGCAGTTTTCAAGGTTATCTCTACAGAAATGTTTAATATGCAAAGGGTTTCTGGTGTGCATCTGTAACTTATGTCTGGTAAAAACACACTTATGTGTGGGAATTGTGCACACTGTATTCTAGAATTGTTTTCTTATGTGTATTTGTGTATATATATAAAGTTTCTGTGTCTTTGTAACTTTACTCAATGCTTTACCTTTGGGCAGGGAGTTGACTGATCTGTATTATGTGAAGATGTGCAGGGTCTGGCCAACCCCCCACAGTCAGCATAGCAGACCACTCCGCTTCCTACTCCAATTTTCTCTGTGTGTGTGTGTTAGTTTTTTTATGTAAAATATGTCTGTCTGTAACCTTAAGGGAACATAGCAGAAGGGAGGAAGTGTGGTTGCTGTAAAGAGAGACAAAGGCATGTTATTATAACCCCTTTTAAGTGATGACAATGCTCACCGCACCCACTGGATACACAGCATCTACTATACTATCTCTGCTGGAATCAGTGCCCTGTATCCACTACTTCTTGGCAATATTAATCCTTATTACAAGGAAGGAATAGGAGACGTTCAAACTTTATTGAGCTTTACTATATACAAAGAAGTATAGGAAAGGAAAAGTAAACGCAACGTTACTTAATTAAGGAAATAAAAAATAAAATAAAAAAAGTAAATACATTTTCTATACTAAAAATAAAAAATTGTTGAAGATGAAAACAAAAAGGCAAATGTGTATCACAATGACGGTGCCTACGGGGGGAGGGACATGTAATGTTAACCACCTCTCTCCTTCGGAAGAGGATATGTTTATGTGTACACAGAAAAGACTTCCACAACTGACCGCCCCTCCAACTCCTGGGAATATGGTCACTTATAGTGATGATGTAGAGGACGAATTTGATGATGCCCGCAAATACCTGCTTGCCGCCACCGCTCCAAATCCACCTCCTCCAACACCACCACCTTATGAAGGACGGCCCGCCAGCACCAGGCGGGCACCAGATCGTCAATACGGAGGTAAGGGAATAACATCTGTGCCATTTTATCCCTTAATTGAGGTTCCCAATCCTAGAGGGGGGAAATGTGTTGCCACCCACAATGCTAGTATACCGAGCATGGACAGATGCAGATGTGAGGAGAGCTGTAGAAGGAGTCCCCCACCCAAATGACAATATGGGAATTTTCAGACTTAAGTTCCAGCGATTGCAGCAAAGTTTTAAATTAAATGGTGTGGAGGTTGTACGGTGTCTGAGGCAGATATTAGGGTCCGATTGGATCCTTAGTGAAGGTGACTGGAATCCACTGGACCCAAGGGGGGAGCCATTGCAATATGGATCACAAGAACTGACCCAACGAGTAGACACTCTAATAGGCAGAATAGCTGACAGACGCAGACTGGACTAAGATAAACGAGTGTGTACAGAAAGATGATGAAAGTGTGGAACAATATATGGGGAGGTTGCGGGTAGTATTTGACAGCCATAGCGGGGTAGCCAGACCTAACCCATATGATGATGCTGGACCATATGCTCAGCAGCTAAAAATAAATAAATGACTTTGTGATACAACACCAAATTACTTACAAAACATGTCCCCTTAGGGAAACCATAGAATATGCTAGACATGCAGAAGAGCAGTGTAAGAGAGCAAATGAAAAGAAACAGATAAAGCAAGATAGTAAACCAAAGGAGGTGTATTTGATGACTTCTGTTGATGGGAAAGCGCAACCTATAACTTTTGCTTTCTTTTCTGGTGATGGTGGAAATAACCAAAAACGTGGAGAGAGAGGAGGTGGACGAGCTCGAGGTGGAAGCAGAGGAAAAATTTTATGGAAATTGTTACGTATGTGGCAAGGCCGGCCACTTAGCACGTTACTACAGAAACAGAAAGTACCAGGAGGAAGAGGGAGCGGATGACGATGACCAGACCGACAAATGACTAGAACCAGGTTGTACCCTTCCTTTACAAATATTTGCTGAACAAGAATTGCTTGAATCTGAATTGTATGAGTATGGTAATAATGATGCAAATTTGCCAGAAATAAATGATGTGTTGAATTTAGAATCATGTATAGACTTAATGGCTCTAGCAGAACAACCAGTCATTAAACTAGATGTAGAGGGGGTAATGATAACATTTTTATGCGATACAGGAGCATGTGGGTCAGTATTGAGCGATGATGGCACATGGACTAGTTACACGTCGTCACAAAACATACTGGTTAGGTCAGCAGCAGGACAAACAAATAGCGAACCTATATCATGCCCACTCACAGGGAGATTGTTCAACGGCCAAACATTTGAGCATCCTTTTCCTTTTATACTCTCCCCTAGATGCCCGATAAATCTCTTGGGTAGAGATCTGATGCTGAAATGCAACATTAGAGTGGTTTCTACAGAGTAAGGCATGAAAGCATACATGGGGGACATACCTGTCGATGTAAATGTAGTGCAGGGGATGGGTGAACCACATTACTTCTACACATTAGACATGGTGTTGAAAGGGCCAGGACAAGTATCCAGCACTTTGGTAGCCATGGCTAATGACCTAGCTCCATCTTCCAGTGTAAAACAAAGCACAGGGTCATCACACTGCACTATGAAATTTGAAAGTACACCGGGGAGGGATGTGGACTATGAAAAACATTTTTCAAACACACCAATACCAGAATAACCTTGGATTACATATACTGGACAGAAAATGGGTATACAGGGGTGGGAGTAAAATTGAATGATCAAGACCAGCTACTCTATGCAGGACACACAGTGCCACACATATCACTGGCTATGCCGGCTGGTGGAAGGTGGGTACAGGTAGGAGGGATGGTAGAAGAGGCTCAGACAGATAAAACACCATGGTAGTACTTGCCCTATGACCTCGGAGTGCAGTACTCACCGAGCACGAAAATATATCGGAAAAGCCTGAACTGGGTAACTGAGACAAAGAAAGGAATACACTTACAGTCATCCAGGTGGGAGAAAGTTCTTCTGTTAGAGGAACCATGACACAACACACAGATACTGTTCACTCAGGAACAGGAGGCAGCATTAGAGAGCCTTCCGGACACCTTATGGTCCACAGGGCCCGCTGATGTAGGCCTTATAAAGGGGGTAGAGCCAGGAAAAATCACCCCAAAAAGTACTTTTCAGCCACATCAGAGACAGTATCCTCTAAAACCTGAAGCAGAGAAGGGCATAGAACCCATTATAAAAGTTTTGATTGAGAAAGGGATTATAATAGAATGCCCAGGATCCCCATGTAACACCCCACTTTACCCAGTCAGGAAGACAACCGGAGCTTGGAGATTAGTGCAGGATTTAAAAGCAGTAAATAAAGCTGTAATTCCCCGAGTACGCACGGTGCCAGATCCACATACACTCCTAAATGACATGCAGCCAGATAACACACATACCTGGCAGAAGAGGGACATAAGGTTAGTCGGGATAAATTACAGCTCTGGAAAGCAGAAGTGAAGTACCTGGGATACCTAGTGAGCAGAAAGGGACGATCACTAGACCCAGTTAGGAAAAGGGCCATACTAGAAGCCCCTAAGCCGGTCACAAAGAGACAAGTTATGTCTTTCTTAGGGATGGTAAATTTCTGCAGGAGTTGGATTCCCAACTATGCAGAACTTACAGGGCCCATACAACACCTTATTTATGCACAATCAATGTCAGCTAATGAAAAGGTAGCGTGGACACATGAAGCTGAAGCAGCATTCATTCAGCTTAAGAACACAGTAGTGGGAACATCTGTATTGGGATTGCCAGATTACAGCAAGCCATTTGTACAAACTGTTGACTCAAGGGGAGGCTATATGACTTCCGTCGTGACTCAGAAACATGGCCTGCGAGACCGACCCTTGGCTTTTTACTCAACCAGGTTGGACCCTGTAGCCAGGGGACTTCCGGTTTGTGTACAGGCTGTAGTGGCGGCTTCCATGGCAGTTCTGGTGTCAGCAGCCTTAGTCCTGTTCCACCCTTTGACTCTAAGAGTACCACATGCTGTATCTGTCATTCTACTACAAAATAAGGTTTCATACCTTTCCCCTTCAAGACACTTATCATGCATGACTATACTTCTGTCACAACCACACTTGCACATAGAAAGGTGCACAACACTGAACCCATCAACGTTAGTTCCCATCCAGGAAGATGGCACACCACATGCATGTACTGAAATCATAGAAAAAGAAGTCTCACCAAGAGACGGCCTTAGAGATGTTGCATACACCGAGGCTACACTAACTCTGTTTGTAGATGGGTCATCAAGTAGAAACAAAGATGGTACAAATGCAACGGGATATGCAGTAGTAATACAAGAAGAAACTATAAGAGCAGAAAAACTTCCATCACATTTTTCAGCACAGGCAGCTGAGATCGTGGCCCTTACTGAAGCTTGTAAAATAGGAAAGGGACAAATAGTAAATATATACACCGACAGCCAATATGCATTCTCAACTGTGCACATATTTGCACAATTGTGGAAAAATAGAGGCATGGTCACATCTACTGGCAGGCAAGTCACTCATAAACAACTCCTTTTGCAGTTACTTGAAGCCATTCAACTGCCCTTGAAGATTGCGGTATGTAAATGTGTGGCTCATACCACGACCAAAGACGCAATTTCAATAGGAAATGGCAGGGCAGATACAGCTGCAAAGCAAGCGGCTCAAACGGGAAAAATACACATTTTTCTCTTACACAGCTACACATCTGTGTATTTCGTAAACCACATTGACAAGAGTATTCTACAGCAACTACAGGCAAATGCAACCTCACAGGAAAAAACATACTGGTTGAAGAAAGGGAGTAAACTGAATGCTGATAATATTTATGAGAGTATAGAAGGGAAACCAATTTTACCAAAATCACTATTCAGATATGCAGCTATGTTGAGCCATGGCATTAGTCATGTCTCAAGAGGGAGTATGGTAGACATGGTCAGCAGAATATTTTCAGCCTATGGATTAAACACCTATTTTAAAAATTTTTGTGCAGGGTGCCTTGTTTGTGCACAACACAACCCTCAGGGTAACTATCACCCCATAAGAGGCACATTCCCAGAACCAACATACCCCTTCCAGACAATATGTATGGATTTCATTGAACTAACAAAGTGTGAAGGGAAGAAATATTGCCTAGTGATAATTGATGTATACTCTAGGTGGGTGGAAACGAAACCATGTGCACACCCTGACGCAATCACAGTGGCTAAAACCTTAGTGACACAAATAATTCCTAGGTTTGGTATACCAGAGAAAATATATAGCGATAACGGCACACATTTTGTGAACAGAATTATCAACCACTTGCCATAGTTATAGATGCAAATATTAGAGAGGAGCTAAGATCTGTCAAAGTATCTAACAGAACTCACAGCCCTGGGTTCAAAGAAGCTAAGTGATAATATAGGGGATACAGATGTAATATTTTCTTTTTCTGTATATATATATATATATATATATATGTATATATATAGGTGTACATATATATATATATATGATGTTTAAATCTGGTCTGGAGGTATAAGTTTCCCCCGTTAAGAGGAAAACATGAGGGGAAAGGAAGTAAGAAGGAGTATTATCAGAAGTGTGTTATGAATTGCGATTGTTTGTCTGTTCTGTACTTTGTATTTACATTCTGTTTTTGTACTTGTATTCTTTTGTCTGGAAAAAAAAAAAAAAAGAATTATCAACCACTTGAGTAAAGCATTACACATAGAGTTGAAAAACCACTGTGCGTACCACCCACAGTCAGCTGGATTAGTGGAGAGAACTAATGGTACCATTAAAAATAAATTGAGGAAAACGATGGCAGCGACAGGGAAAAATTGGCTTTACTGTTTACCATTAGACATGCTAAACATGCACATGCTTCCAGGCAGGAAGAAGTTAACCCTATTTGAAATATTGTATGGGAGACCATTCCTACTACCAGAATTTAGACCATTTATCTCAGAAGATGAGAACATGAGTGAAAACTTAGCAGACTATATGAGAAAAATGTTAAGTAAGAAAGATATTACCTCCATCTCTCTCTCTCATCCACAGCAACAGCAGGGACCCTGCTTGGTACAACCAGGCCAGTGGGTCCTAATTAAAGTAATCAAGCGTAAAAATTGGGCATCGGCCAGGTGGGAAGGACCGTACCAAGTTCTGCTGTCAACACCCACTGCCTTGAAAGTTGCCGAACAAGCCCCCTGGATACACCTGACTCACTGCAAGAGAGTAAAAGTGCCAGAGCTTGAGCCAGTTGATTCCTAAAAATCTGCTAGCTGACTCATTGCGAGTCAGGCTGGGCTACAAAGGGGGGGAAACTCGTCTCAAACCCAGTGAAGAACCGAATGGTGCAGGTTTTTGGGGTTCTCAACTGGCCCAAGAAAATGTCCTGGCACCTGTTTAAAAGACCTAACTGGTGTGGCCTAAGAATCTCACTGACATGCCTCATCTTGATAACTCTTTGCATAGTAGCACCCATAATCATATGGGAAGAAGTAACAAGACCCAGAGGCAACCAGACGCAATCTGTTGGAGAGATGTGGATGCACAGAATGAAAAGAGACATGATGGAAGTCAATCTAACTGGCCAAGTGACCCTAGTGTTCAAGGAAGGGCAGATAGGAACCACCCAAATAGACCTATGTCAAGTACTAAGATGTGGACTTTCTGGAGGAAGACGTAGTGGAGGGGTGAGAAAAGCGCCAGTATACTTGTGTATAGCCTCTCCGTATGGAAATGAGAGATGTCCTAGCTGGAAACTGGCCTTATGGAATACAGGAGCTGACTGGGGTTACTCCCCACCTAATCACATGAAGTGCAAAAGTACAAAGAGACGCTTAAAGCTGACACGGGGTGTGGAGCCATCCTCCTGCAGCCAAAATCAGCTATACAAAAGTGTGATGAAGGGAGACATACTTTTGGAATCTACACCTCAGGCAGAGGTAACAACATGGAATATTTGCATATTCAGGTACTGCAAAAAGAGGAGCCCAGAGAGACTATTGAGCTCACCAAGGTGAGCCCTGTGAATAGGACTGTGCCCTCACAGATCATCTATTTGGAACGTGTTCCACTGCCAGACCGTCAATGGCAATGTTACCATTTAAACTGAACCTTGCTTTAAGACCTTTGTTTAATACATTTAGAGGAGGGACTGTTACATATTTTAATTTCCTCATTATGAAATAATTAGGTAAGAATATCATGATTATAAAAAGTATATCAGCTTGTATATTACTAGAATGTTTAAGTGTGTCATCTGTAGAATGTTTACGTTAATGTTCTTTAAAACATCTGTATCCTGTTTCCTCCCTTTGTCTCTGGGTCTACAGAGCACAAATATCTATAGGAAGCCGGAAATAGATAAGGATCGTTTTGCTGACACTTTTGTATTTAACACTATTTTCTAACTATGTTATTAGCTATGACGTGTTTTATGCTATATAATGGGCTGCCTGCCCAAAATTAAACTCAGAGATTATTCTGATGACACTCTGACTTCTGTGCATTATTTTCTCTCATTATATCTTGAGACTCAGATATAATAATATACACACATCAGAATACATGATTACTCACTAATCTGATCCTATCAGAAGGGCACAAGTGAGCTGAAATATCCTGCTCTCAGAGTGGCTTATCATGGCTATAGAACTAACCTATTAAGGTTGGTTCGTTCTCTGATGAGCACCTCTGACTTACCTTTTTTTTTTTTTTTTTTTTTTTTTAGCTTTGCAAGTTGTTGTGTCTAGGACTGACCAAATAATCACAAATATTGGAAAGCAGTAAACTCATATTGCAGATACACATTGAGAATATACCACGATATTGACCCTAGATTGTCCAATATTTGGGATAGCCATCACTAGGGACAGAGTTAGTCAATAATGAATATAAATTCCTCCTCCACAGAATAGCTATTCTCTCAAACATCATAAATAACAAATTAATGTCTACTCATACTTGCAGACTATAGACTTTTTGTACTAATAAATGTAGATTGGATTGACTCCCTCAAAAAATAATGCATCATCTCCCTCTCTTCTAAATGTTTTCCTTCTCCCATGGTAAAATCCCTCTACTGGCTTCTGATTGAGTCAAGAATAGCCTATAAAACTTTCCTTGTTTGCTTCCAGGCTATTTACTCCACTTTATTTCTCTCGTCTCATCTCTTGCTATACCCAGCTTATCTTCCTTGCAGTGCTCAGGATGTCCCCTCACAGTCCATACATTTCTTTATCAGCTAAAATCTTTCTCACAAGTAACCCCACTCCTCTGGAACACACTGACGCATAAAGTCAGAGAAATCACTAATCTCAGCTTAAACATCACCTCGTTACATGTGCTTTCCAAGATTTCCTTTAGACAATGCGATTGTGCTGGAGCTAGGGAAAGGAGGGCCTCAGTGCAAATAAAAAAAAAATATATGCCCCCAGGTGCCAACTCATTCTGAGCCACCTTTTTCCTCATACCCGGTGCTACTTGCAAAAGACCCCTTAATAAAGCAGCTCCCTGCCTTAAATGACCCTCCTCCCATAGCCACTGGCCCCTCTTAATTTTTCCAACTCCTCAAGGCCTTTTAGAGGAAAATTATGTTCTGTTATGTAGCAAGAAATCATCCATTTGTGCTGTAGCCATGTTTGTTTGTATTTGTAATACAAGGGCACATGTTGTAATCAGTTTCTAATAATTTCTATTTTTTCCTCTGTATGTATATGTAAGAACAGTATTCCCCTACTCACATAGATAGGTATATAAGTCTAATGCAATGATATATGCCCAGACCACTCCATATTTTCACTCTTCTTTGTGTTGAAGGTGGGATTATGTAGAGAAAAATTATGTTCTGTTATGTTATGTAGTGATAAATCATCAATTTGTACTGTAGTCAGGTTGGTTTGTGTAATAAACCATTTATTTTGTATTTGTAATCTGCAGAATATTATTGCTTCCCTTGCATATAATCTAATATAATAATATAAAATATAATCTAATGACTGATGTTTTTGACACTTGCATATGCCGGTCCGGATACAGCCAGAAGACATGATGCGGGGGAGAGATGAGCACTGGCAGCTCCTTGCATTGTTTTGGATGGATAAAAATAATCCCATTATGTAATATCTGTTCCTGTCCAAATCATCCGTCTGTTGGGCATATGTGCACACAGAGGCAAGAATTTACACAGACCCAAAAGTTCTGGTATAAAACTTCTTGTATTCTTCCCAACGAACGAACCCCCCCAAATACAACATAGCAACTTATATAATATAACTTGATCAGATATAACAATCGTACGACTCATAGTTAGACAGTGAGTGAGTTATTGATTGGTTGACAAGGTAGGAAGGGTCCTTCCATATTTGGTCTCGGATGTTGATGTCATTATGGTCAGTTTATGTGAAGCTTCTGATTGGCTCTGGAAGGTGGCGGGGCTCATATCCTTATTTGGTCACGGATATGAATGTCATCTGGGAGCTCCCGGATAAGATTCAGTAGCCATCCTAGGACTCCCAGGATACAGCTCAGTAGCCATCTTAGGACTCTCAGGATATAGTTCAGTAGCCATCTTATGACTCCCAGGGTACAACTCAGTAGCCATCTTATAACTCTCAAGAAATAAAGAATAAAAGCAATTAGTGCCTTATCTTATGATATATTGTAAGGAAAGGAATGCAGCATGGACATAATATACATTGTCATGATTTTCGTCCACAACAGTCCCCCCTAAAATGCTATATTATGATACATACTACATTTATATTCTATTCTTGTAGATATGACAGGTTAGATGTATTATATCTTCCTCTTCTAGAGAGTACTACATAAAATGTCTGAGTAAAGATATAGGTTTCTTCTTAGTAAAACGTATTAATTAAGGTACAAAGTCATATAAACAGCATATAAATAGTAACAGTCCCCCATAGAGACTATGTGTATAACTGTCCCTGTGGGTGAGGTGTATGAATGTAAGAAAGCCCTAGCACATCTGCACCAATGAACGCCCGTTCTTCTTTGTACGTTAGAGTTGCCATGGCTTGTCCATGACCCCTCTTGCCACTGTCATAGGCGAGTCAGATGCTATCCCTGACCCCTTGTTTCAGGAACATGTTGGACAAGGGGTTTATGTAGAACTTTCATTTCTAGACATAATAGACCGTAACATCTTATGTGACTCCTTATAGTCATCTTCATAAATTTCTTGGTGCACAAAGGTTGGTGTGATTCCAGTAACTGACTTCTTTAAATATATATATATATATATATATATATATATTCGGACACAGGGGATAGTACAGCAGGTAACAAATGCAAGAATTATCAGTATTGAAAGAAAGACAATTCCAACCTGTGACAATACCTGGTGCCAGTTATTCATCCACCCAAACCATTTATCCCAATAGTCTGTGGTTCCAGAATTCTCCTTCAATTCTTGTGCCAAGTTGTTTATTTCTTTAATGGCTAAAGTAATCTTACCGTTTGGACCCATATTGTCAGGTATGTAGGTGCAGCAGTTGGCAGCGTCGGGGAGCATTTTACACTCCCCCCTTTTTAGCAAGGATCATGTCTAGTGCCATTCTATTCTGGAAGGCCATGTGTGATGTGGCCTTTAATTGTTTTTTTTTTCAACTCCTTGCAGAGCATGTCTTGTGTAATCCACAAACCTTTGTTGGTTATAATATATATAATTGATTCAAGCAACATTTTTATTTACACCAATCATTGGTATCAGTGATTCAAATCCTGCCGCTATCGGGTTTCGGGCCTTTAACTCATTAGGCACCCCCCTTGGGACTCCAATAGAGTCTATGTACACATGTGGGTCAAAGCTACCTTGTGGGGAAGACACCTTTGTTTTGTGTCTAGATGTTGTCAGTAGGGTGTGTGGTGAGGTATCAGTTTGTATAAGCACTATGTGCACTGGCATTATGACCTTTATCAGGGTACACTCACCATTCCAGATACCCTCTTGTCTTGATCTGAGCTTCATGTCCCCACATATCCAATATATGTCTCCCAATGTTTGTGTCTGTTCTGTAAACTGTGAAACCAATACAATATATAATGCAGAACCCTTGCTTAAACCTCTTTAGGTTTCTCCATTGAGGTGTACTCCTTGTATAGCATGTGTAATTACCTGGGTATTATTATTTTATTTTGGAAGGCCATGTGTAAGACGTAAGGAGAGAGGTGATAGGAAGGTGTTTGTAGAGGGGGTAAGTGAGAATGAGGTTATGGGGGAAGGAGGAGGATGATAAGGGGGAAGGAGGGAGGACAGCATCAGTGGGGCAGGCGAATCCTGCAATGATCGCCGATGGTGCTGATGCCGGGGGAAATGCGGCGGGCTGGGGGCTGGAGGAGAGAGAGGGGCGAGGAGAGAGTGCTGCATCCTAGGGGCCTCGGGATGAGCTCCTGTGGCGCTCATCACCACCCCTGCAATAAGCTCCTTCGTTGCTCATTGCAGCTAAGTCTTGCGGGCCTCCAGCCCCGCAACTGCGTCCCTTTGCGAGGGCTGCAGTTGCGGGGCTCGCTATGCGAGCCTCGCAATGAGACAACTCGCAGTATGACAAGTATATTGGTGATATGCGCAAACCATTGCATATTTTCTCTTGGGAGATTGCTGCAGGTGCTCCAAAGCTTGAAATAAAAAGAAACCTGATTAACATCACTGGTTTCAACTCTTTCCTTGGGTGAGGTCTGCAGAGACGCACTGACGGGAGTATTTCCCCAACAGCCTTTTCCCAGAGCAGCTTCTTTACCCTTCACAAGACTCTTTACCAAAGCAGCACTCTTTCTGAGGCCCTTCCCCCTTCCTAAAGCAGACTCTCTCACAAATAACCCGTTCCATAGCAGTACCCATCTTGAAACCATTCCTCAAAGTTGGTTCCCTCCCAAAAAACCCTTCCCAAAGCAAATCCCCTCCCTAAGACAAAACAGATCCACTACCTGAAACCAATTGATGACTGTATGTAGACATTTATCTGCAAATAAACACAATATTCAGTGGCACTGCACCAAAAACTCTAGGCAGCCTGTTGCCACCTTGAAATATGCTGGGCTAGGCCTGGGACCAAAGAGAATAGGCACAGAATCACTACTGAGTGTTGATAGAATTTGCAAATTTAGATAAATAATAAAGTAAGTAAATAATAAAATACACTGTTTTACTTTAACATTCATTTTATTTAGCAAATTTGTGTAGTGAAACATACAAACATTTTGTTTCAGGTAATTATATATATATATATATATATATATATATATATATATATATATATATAAGAAATTATTACAATTACATATTGTATTTACTTTTCTATGTTACCCTCATTAGTTTTTCATTCAAGTAAATCATTTGTTAACATTCACATAAGATTTTATACATCTGAAAGACTTGGATACATAGAGCCTCATTCAATTGAGCAATTGTAAGCTACAGTAGCCCGTAATGGAGACTGTAAGTTATTTTGCTATTCAATTGCCATCTTTTTTCGAGCCGCAAATGGTCTACGGGTTATGGGCTAAAAATCCTTGCGGTTGTTACAACCATAACTTACAGCCTTTGTTCTTTCACGTCCGCAAGAGTTACGATTGCTAATAACGCAAATCGATATTCAACTGCTACAATTCCACAAGCCCGCAAATGTTTTCACATCTGTAAACGGCAACTGTAGAAGAAAATCCTACGAGTACTAAAGGGGTTAAAGATAAATCCGAAGCACTGTAAAAGCAAATAAAAAATCAATACTGCATTGTAAATGACGGGGAAAGCGATCACAGACATTAGAATTAATTGCACAACAGTCTCATGCTCGCAAATCGGCAATAAAAATAATTTTATTTTATGTTTTATATCAGGGTCAATGAGTTAATGCCTATCAGGCCAACCACATGGACTAGAACAGTATCAACATTCATTGATATCGGGCCTCTAAACGCTAATTGATTGACATGTAACCTCCATCTTAGACTAACCTAATGATGATGGTCTCATTTTCTATTGGCTGTTTCTAAATGGGTAGGTACTGCCTTGCTTAATTGATCATGTTCCTGCCCTGAAATGCTATGTTACGAGTGCATGGTTTATAGTTTAGGCTTTCGGCCCGTAACATGCAGGCTTTTTAAGTTATTAGCGTTGAATTGCAGACAAACGGCTTATATACTGTGAGATGCAGGCTTTGAATTGAATGAGGCTCAAAGTTTTTGAGTGAATAAGTTTACAAACATAAACATAAGCTTTTCTTTTGGGAAATTATTTAAAATAGGCATTTATCATTAATAATAGTTATATTCAATGATTTCAAGCAACATTTAATATTAAATTGATTTATAACCAATATTTTATATTAAACTTACAACAGGTTCCACTACTGCTGGACTCCACCCAACAGAAGGTGAAATACCAAAGAGGCTCTGGCTAGTAGGAAGCGCAGAATATACTGTATATATTCTATGTATCACAATGTGCATCAACATTGCTTGCAAACATGGAAGTGAAGTTGTGGTCTGCAAATTAACTTCTTGCCACCCATCTAAAATATGCTGCAATTATAATACATCAATACAACTAGAGTAATTCTTAGCAATTAAATAATATTTCAATTAAGATAGAAAAATCAAATAATTTCTGGAAAAGCAGCAAAGAATATAATAAACATTGTAAAACTGTATTTAAATGGATAATATATTAGAATAGTACTGTGGCATTACCATTTTTATTCTATAATGTGTAAAATGTTATAATATGCTATTTATATGTTTGTATATATTCATTTTAATCCCCGATTCTAATCCATCCACCATCGTGTACATAGAAGACAGCATACAAAGGCTCTGTGAAGCTGGCAGTGAATGTGTGTAAGTGTTTGATTGGTTTAGATAATTCATAAAAAGACAATATCCCACCCTCATAGTCCAGGTATACTCCAAGACCAGAGCTACATGAATATGAATTTATGTCTTCTTCATCGTTGTCATGTTCTGCTGTAAGGTCATCGTCAGAAAAGTTTATGCACCAGGACTTATTGTTTTTTCCTGCATATGATATATTTCCTTTTCGCTTTACACTGTTATATGTAAGTCCAACAGACCAGTTCCCTATATCGCTGGTTTGTACTTTCAAGTAATGTTTTCCAGTAGAAAATTTCCTGGTACTTAAAACTTGGATTGTTGTAAACCTTTCAGGATGATGGGGCCGTGACTTCTCAGAACTGCTATAAGAGGCTTTTCTCAAGTCTTGTGATAATGCAATGTAAAGGTTGGCTGTGTTAACATTCAGTATCATGTCTGAGTCGTCGCACACATGGAATCCTCGCTTCTCTTTCAGTTCCGGAATAGTTTGAAGCAATTTGAAGAAAGCATCTTGTAAAGTCACTGCAATCCTTTCCTCATTCAGATCCACATGACTTAAATGGTGCCTTGTATTTCTATAATGATCTTTTCCAGGAGCAGTAATATTGACACTGTCTTTTAGTAGGGTTAATGGATCCGGGTTGCTGCAGAGCTCTTTAGTTTGAAGTATTTTCTTGTACAGATCCTTGGTTTCTATTTCCAGTTTCTGAATTTTATCAGTGAGAGGGAGGGAAATCTTCTGTTCCTGTCTCATGAGCTCACTGAGGATCTTATTCTCTAAGGCCGTCAGCTCCTCTCTTATATCGTTAAACAGGGCAGTGATTCTGTCTTTTATGCCAGCTGCCTTTGCCTGCACTCCTTGTTTGGTTACTCTTAGTCTCTGTAGATCTTTCTCAGTCTCATCTTTCTTTAAAGTTATTTTCTTCAAAACATCAAGCAATTTTACCTTCATCTTCTCAGATGCATCATTTAGCAGCTCTACTTGGTGTCCATTGTGATTTCCTTCCAGGCTGCAGGTTCCACAGAGAAAGGCAGAATCTTGATAGCAGAAATATTTGAACAGCTCATTATGAACTGAACACTTTTGTCCTTCCATGGACGCAGTGGGTTCAATTAAGACGTGAAACGATGACTTGCTGTGGGCACCCAGGTGAATGTCACATAAAGATGCTTCACAAAGCAGACACGTCTTAACAGCAAGCACAGGAGAAGACACACAATAAGTACAGAAGACCTCCGTTACCTTTGGCTTTGGCTGAGTGGATAGAAAATGTTCCACTATGTTACACAGCTTCAGGTTTCTCTGCAGTGATGGATGCTCGTTAAACACAGCTCTGCATTCAGGACAAGTATAAATTCCAGATGTTTCTCTCCCACTGTCCAGTGAGCTAGTAATGCAGTCTTTGCAGAAGTTATGTCCACAAGTCAGCATTACAGGATTTGTGTAAATGCTGAGGCAGATGGAGCAACTCAGCTCCTCACTCAGACCAGCAGATGCCATCTTGAAAGACTGTGAGGAAAAATGAAACTTTCTGTGTGTTCATAGTATAAAGGGTGTGGCCATAAAGAGAAACGAAACTATGCTATTTTTCAGCAGGAAGGGGTGTTGTTTTTGTCTGAGGCCTTGATAAGGAAAGCTGTACAAATATGTTTCCAGTGTAATACAGTCTTACCAGGCATTCTATGAACTAAGCTTTTACTTTGTATAATGCTGCGTACCATATGCTTTTACAATAGAAACTGAGATCTTAGTCATATACCGTATATACTCTAGTATAAGCCGACCCGAGTATAAGCCGAGGCACCTATTTTACCACAAAATACTGGGTAAAATGAGTGACTCGAGTATAAGCCGAGGGTGGGAAATGTGCTGCCCCCTGTGTCCCTCTTGTGCCCTCTGTGTCCCCCTCTTGTGTCCCCCTCTCTCTCCCGTGTCTCTTCTCCCCTCTCCCTTCCCTGTGTCTCTTCCCCCCTCTCGATTCCCAGTGTCTCTTCCCCCCTCTCCCTTCCCTGTGTCTCTTCCCCCCCTCCTTATTCTCAACCTCCCTCCGCAACCCCACTCCTCATCCTCAACCCCCTCCTCAACCTCAACCCCCCCATCCTCAACCCCCTCCTCAACCCTCCTCCTCAACCTCAACCCCCCTCCTCAACCTCCCTCCTCATCCTCAACCCCCCTCCTCATTCTAACCCCCCCCCCCCCCGTTCTACCCCTCTAAATACCCCCCTGCCGGCACCCGGTAAATGCTAATGTCCTCCTGACCAATGCGGGCAGTGCCGCCCTTTCGCGGGAACTCAGGCGGGGCTAGAGGCCCCTTCGCCATGGGTACATCTGGTCAAGGGGTCTGCCACTCATTCAACGAGGGCAGCTGCAGGTGGGAACCAAACTGCCGTTTCAAGCACGACTGTTCAATTTGCAGAGGGGATCACGCGACCTCTAAATGCAGCAGACAAAAGAAAGGGTTCAGGGCTGGAGAGCCCGCTCAAAAAGGGACGGACCCCCATACCGTTGGGTGCAATGCTGCCGTGGCGAGAACGCTAGGGTAGGTTGCTGGCTAAAGCTGGGGCAGCCGTCCTACTACGCAAGGGTTTCCGGGAAGGGTTCAAGATTCCGTGCACTCTCGCACCGCCTGAGTTGCGTCTCCGGAACATGAAGTCGGTGAAGGAGTTTCCCGGGGTGGCGTCTGATAAAATCCGGACCGAGGTAGAACTGGGTAGGATGGCGGGGCCCTTTCCCTCCATTCCTTTCCAGGGTTTGGTTATTTCCCTTCTAGGCATAGTGCCGAAGAAGGAAACAGGAAAATTCTGCCTCATCCAGCATTTATCCTATCCTCCGGGCGGCTCGGTCAACGACGGGTTCGACAAACAGTATTCGTCAGTGTCTTACGCCCCTTTCGATCGGGCCACGGACCTGGTCAGGCGGGCGTTGGGGCTAAGATGGCGAATGTGGATATCGAATCTGCTTTTTCTTTTACTACCAGTGCATCCTTAGAGTCATCGGTTCCTTGGCCGTTTTGTTGACGGGCAGTACTTCGTGGACCTTTGTCTACCCATGGGATGTTCTATTTCTTGTTCCTATTTCGAAGCCTTCAGTACGTTCTTGCAATGGGTAGCGCACACCGAGTCAGGTTGCCATGGGATTACCCATTACCTCAACGATTTCCTTTTTGTGGGTCCCGCGGGTCTCGCCACATGCAACTTCATACTGAGGACCTTTTCAAGGATATGTCAAGATTTCGGGGGTTCCCCTGGCAGACAAAAAGACGGAAGGGCCGACCACGGAATTTAAGTTCCTGGGGATTCGGATCAATTCGGACAAGACGGAGTGCATCTTGCTGATGGAGAAAGTGTTGGATCTGTCTGCAGAACTGGCAGCCCTAGTAGGCGCAAGAAGAGTGTCACTGCGGCGGCTGCAATCCATTTTGGGAAATCTAAATTTCGTGTGTAGGATCATTCCAATGGGCCGAATATTCAGCAGAAGAATGTTGTTGGCTACGGCTGGAATATCACAGCCGCATCATTTTATAAAAGTGTCTGGGGCTATGAAGGAGGATGCACGAGTGTGGATGGCATTTCTATGGAACTTCAACGGGAGCACCATGATTCAACCGAGAAGGTTACGAACAGGCAGCTCAACCTTTATGCGGGATCAAGTGCGGCCGGAGTGGGAGCCTATTTTAGAGGCGCGTGGTGGCCCGCATCATGGGTTCGGGGAGGGCTTACAGACGATGCTACGGTTCTGGAGCTGTTTGCCATCACCGCAGCGGTTCATCTGTGGGGCAGGGGCTTCGGGAACCGTCATGTCCTTTTTCAATCAGGCAACCTGAACACGGTCCGGGTAGTCAATAGCTTGACGACGGCATCTGGGCCGTTGATACGGCTCATACGGCATTTCGTTCTTTGTTGCTTATGGGCGAACATCTGGGTGAGGGCTGAGAGTGTTCCCGGCCTTAACGTTTCTCAGTTGCAGGTAACCCAGTTCCGAACACTAGCGCCAGCGGCGAAGGATCACAAAGAGGACATACCTTCAGAACTCTGGGAGCTTTGGGTGGTAAGGTAGCTGGTTACGTCAGACAGTCAGTAGCGCCGAAGACGTGGGTGGCCTACAGGAAGGTATGGAACAGGTGGAGCGACATGGTTGAAGAAGCCGGTGGCGAAGGTTCGGAAGAGAAGGCCATAGGAATTCTGCTGTGGTTCTTGCTCCGGAGCGCAGAGAGAGGTGATTCCAGGGCGACCGTGGCCAGGCAGTTGGCAGCACTGACATTTATATTCAGGTTGGCAGGGCAGAAGAACTTAACAAGGAGTTTGTGGTTTGCCGGGTGGTCAAAAGCATGTTCAAAGGGGAGCACCAGATGGACAGGAGGCGCCCGATCACTTTCTCTCTGCTGCTACGCCTGGGGGAGGCGTTGGGTATGCTATGCAGGGACTCCTTCAAATCCCTGCTTTTCCGGAGCCTTTTCCCTAGCGTTCTTCGGGGCCTTCAGGATTGGTGAACTGGTCTCGGAAAACAGGCACGGTTGGGGGGGGGGGGGGGGTTGCTGGCAGAGGACATCTGTCTGGAAGGTGACAGATTGTTGGTATGGCTAAGGAGGTCAAAAATGGACCAGGCCGGAAAAGGAAAGGAAGTGGTCATGTACGGTCATGTGAGGTTGTACTTGGAGAAAAGGCCACCAGGGCCAGGTCCACTGCTATTGCATGCCAACGGCCAGGCCTTGTCACGGTTTCAATTCGAAAGGATGTTATAGAAGTCCTTACGGCAGTTAGGCCTGGACCCGGCGGACTTCGGCACACATTCGTTTCGGATCAGGGCCGCTACGGAGGCAGCAAGGCTAGGTCTGCCTGAAAGCATGGTTAAAAAGAATGGGAGATGGGAGTCGCAACGTTTTAGGTCCTACAAACGGCCAGAACAGGTCATCTAATTGGATTTTGTTTTGTGTGTTGCAGAAAATAAACAGCTGTGGATCGTCGGCTGTTCCTACATGTATTGGGCTCACCGGTTAGCTGCAGTCACTGGAGACTATGTCCAGCTGGGCTTCCTGGAGACGAGCGTGCAAGTACAATGGCTTGGGTTCAGCGGCTTCAGATGGACACATGTGAATGGCCTGTTGGAGAGCAACGCTCAGTATCACGGTAGCCCACACATTTTAATTATACACGCTGGGGGCAATGATTTGGGAGTGATACCTATGAGGAAAATGTTAAAAGATATGAAGAGGGATGTGAAGTTTTGGCTTTAACAGTTCCCAGGCTTGTTCATAGTGTGGCCTGAAATGATCAAAAGGAGATCATGGCGGAATGCAAGGGATCCGGTTTCGGTGGATAGAGCAAGGCAAAAGATAAACAAGCAGTTTTGTAAGGAACTTGGGTTTCATTACCATTAGGCATTAAGAATTCGAAGGCGCAGACGCCGATTAATTTTTTCGCCCTGATAAGGTTCATCTAACTGAGATAGGATTCAAAGTGTTTATTCTGGAGCTTAAGGATGGGGCTAGGTGGGTCTTAGCTTTATTGGGAGAGCAAGAGCGGGGATCACTGCCTCAGGAGGCATCCATCGCCTGCTCTGTGGCGGGAGGTGAGTCAACCGGCCCACAGGCTTAAGTGGGCGTTGCCCTGCCTCATGGGCGTGCTTAGTAAAGCACTGGGAGGCTCTGGGCGCGCGTCCAGGGCGTGAGGTTACTGACCGGGCCGGGCTCCTCCTCCGGGATGTTTAATTGAACTATGATGTTAATTATGTTAATTGGTTATTGGATTATGGTTGCTTTAATAAAGCTGTCGCCCGTAATTTTCCCAAGAAACACTTGGTCAGTGCGTTTATTTATCTAAACGCCTAATGGATCTTGCCGGGATCATGGCCGGCGCAGAGGCAGCCCCAGGCACGCTGGGTTTGATGCATCGCTGCGTGACCCGGCGGAGCCTGGGTGCTTCTGATTGGCTGGAGGAGGAGGATGGGACTTCCGCCCGTTTTGTGGGCTTCCTCCTCACTCCGTGCCAGCCATTGAGCTGATTCCCTCCCTCCCCTTTGAGTTGGTGGTTAGTAAAAAAAAAAGAAAAGAAAAAGTTGTAGATATATTAATAAGGTATAGTCGAAGGGAGAGTAAGGTTGGTTGAGCTCAGTTCAGGTGGCTAAAGTTTTTTTTTTTTTTTTTTTTTAAAGAAATAGGAATTTAGGATTCCGAGGTTAAGACGCAAGTTAGGAATAACTTTGGTTGGCGGGAGGTGAGTCACCAGGCCCAAGGGCTTAAGTGGGCGTTGCCCTGCCTCATGGGCGTGCTTAGTAAAGCACTGGGAGGCTCTGGATGTGGGCCCAGGGCGTGAGGTTACTGACCGGGCTGGGCTCCTCCTCCGGGATGTTTAATTGAGCTGTGATGTAACAATGTTAATTATGTTAATTGGTTATTGGATTATGGTTGCTTTAATAAAGCTGTGGCCCATAATTTTATTTATCTAAACGCCTAATGGATCTTGCGGGGGTCATGTCTATATGTTAAGCCTGAATAAGCTTATAGTCAGAGAAGGTATTTATGGTGGACGTAGTGATAAAGTTGAATGTTTGTGGGTAGAGTTAAATAGTGAGCAGCAAATTCCAAAAGAATATTACTAGGAGTATGCTATAACCCCCCAAATATCGCTGAAAGTGAGGAAATACAATTATTGTTACAGATTGGAAATGCAGCTAAGCATGGGCAAGTTCTAATAATGGGAGATTTTAATTACCCTGAAATAAACTGGATAAATGAGACCAGCAGTTCAGCTAAGGGGAGCAGGTTCTTGAGTACACCCAGGGATCATTATCTGGCCCAGGTTATACAAGAGCCTACTAGAAATAAAGGCACCTTAGATTTAGTCATCACAAATAATATTGATATAGTATCAAATGTTGGAATAGGGCATCCTTTGGAATACAGTGATCACAACACAGTCTCATTTGAGATTGAATTAAAAAAACAAAATTTTAAGGGGCCAACAAAAACTAATTTTAAAAGGGCAGATTTTAAAGGTCTAAGGGCAGCAATACAAAGTATAGACTGGGACAGAGAACTGACAGGTAAAAACACTGAACATAAATGGACAACATTTAAATCCTTACTAAATATACATACACATCGGCATATACCATGTGGGAATAAAAGTAAAAGGAGTAAATCTCATCCAATGTGGCTTAACAATGATTCAAAGATCAAGATACGGAGTAAAAAACAGGCATTTAAATTATACAAGCAAGAGGGGAGAGACTGCTTTACGGGAGTACAAGGAAATCAACAAGGCTTGCAAAAGCGCTATTAGACTGGCTAAAATATATAATAAAAAATTAATTGCAAAAGAGAGTAAGACTAACCCTAAAATATTTTTTACGTATAGTAATGGGAAGAAGGCGAGGAAGGAAGCTATAGGGACATTACAATGTGACACAGGCCATCTGAAAATTAGTGACCAGGAAAAGGCAGATGAGCTAAATAGGTTTTTTTCTTCGGTATACACAAGGGAGGTACCAGTGGTTGGGACACTGCAACATAATGGGGCTACACTACCTTTGCCAACTAATTGGCTAACACAGGAAATAATCCAAAAGAGGTTGTAAAAAATAAATGTTAATAAAGCGGGGAACTGGGTTCTGTAACAGCCAAACCATTATATTAAATTTTTCAAGATTCACTCAACACAGGGTTTCTACCAGATGACTGGAGAAAAGCAGATGTGATACCTATATTTAGAAAGGGAGCAAGAGCAAATCCAGGGAATTATAGACCAGTGAGCCTTACTTCTGTAGTGCGAAAGCTTTTAGAAGGGTTAATAAGGGATACTATACAAGAATATTTCTATTTGAACAGGATTATAAGTAGGAGTCAACATGGATTTATGAGGGATAGGTCATGTCAAACAAATCTAATTAGTTTCTATGAGGAGGTTAGTAGGAACCTGGATCAAGGCAACTCAGTGGATGTGGTCTTTTTGGATTTTGCAAAGGCTTTTGATACAGGAATTGCAGTAAATATCTGCTCATGGATTGAGACCTGGCTAAAAGACAGGAAGCAAAGGGTTGTTGTAAATGGAACATACTCCGATTGGACTAATGTGGTAAGTGGGGTTCCTCAGGGTTCAGTATTAGGTTCTCTTCTTTTTAACATATTTATTAATGACTTAGAGGTAGGATTGGAGTGTGGTGTCTCCATTTTCGCTGATGACACAAAGTTGTGCAAGGTAATTAAATCAGATAATGATGTGCTTTCCCTCCAAAGGGATTTACATAAAATTGAGAAATGGGCATCTAAATGGCAAATGAGATTTAATACAAATAAATGTAAAGTTATGCATCTAGGAAGGAAAAACAGCCATGCAATTTATAATCTTAATGGAGCAAATCTAGGTGTATTAGATATTAAAAGGGATTTGGGAGTGCTTGTGGACAACCACCTAGGTAACAGTGCTAAAAGCGAAGCAGCAGCTGCAAAGGCAAATAAAATATTAGCATGTACAGTATAAAGAAGGGTATAGAAGCAAGGGAAGCAAATATAATTCCGCCACTATACAAATCTCTAGTATGCCCTCATTTGGAATATGGAGTAGAATTTTGGGCACCACTTCATAAAAAGGAAATTTTAGAGCTGGAAAAGGTAATAAAACTAATAAGGGGAATTAATTATTAATTTAAAATAAAATAAAAAAGAATTAAATAATTGATTATTAATTAAATAACAACTAATTAATTAATTTAATCCACATATTGCAGATCAGAGGACATCTTAAAAGGTTTACCTTGATGGACTAAAAATCTTTTTTCAACCTTAATTACTATGTAACTATGTAACTATATAACTTTGTGTGCTGTGTTCTTTCCTGCAGGATAATATTTCCCTAACATAACTTGGTCCGTCGAGCTGGAAGTCAAATCTTTTTTCCCTCTCCGGAGGTACGAGACCTGAAACCGTGCACGGGGGAGTCTGGGACTCCTGAAAAAGAAAGTCCTCCGGCCTGATATATAAAGGTCAGTTTATCCTTCAGAGGCCAGGTGTCGCTGGAGAGTGGGAAAGGTGATGACTTCGTAGTGAGAAGGAGGGGACTATGAACACAAAGGTATAAAATGTATTCTGTTTAAGTCAGGGACATGAAAGGAAACTTGTCATTTAAACCACTGAGGGTTATTGAACCCACGGCAGAGCGAAGTGGAAGGGGAGTGGGTGGTGACCAGAAAAGGAAGCAAAGGATAGGAGTGGTTTCTGATTGGTAGAGAGGGGAGAGAGGAGGGGTTTCAGCAGAGGTTTTAAGGGGATGTGTGTGGCAGTTGAGCACACATTGAGGCTAAGCAAATAGCTGTAGGTTAGTTGTGAGTAGTCTGAAAGTCTAATATCCCCCATTTACCCATAATGTCATCTGCAGACATGGAGTCTCTGCTAGGTCAGATTAGGGAGGCTGCAGCTGAAAAAGGCCAGGATTGGCTGTCAGCGTTAGTGGCCTCCATGCCCAGAGTTACCCCTGCTAGGGATAGTTCCCCCTCTATGGTCCCACCTACCCCCCCTCCTATTTATAGTAGGGAACCATCCCCTGATATCCCCAATTCCCCCCCTTCCCCTCCTCCTGGATCCCCCGTCCTTCACCTATCTCCCTCCCCCCCCATCCACCTCGGCCATCCTACCTCGAGAGGCCTACCATCGTCTGTCCAGAAGTACCAGGCCTCCGGCAAGACTGAGCCTTGGTCCATCAGCCCCTTCAGTGAGCCAGCCAGCCCCTCCTGCTGGTCTGAATGATGCTGGGCCTGGAGGGAAGTCGCGGGCGAAGAGGCACACCGAGGAAGCATCCAGCGGGCTGAAGGTACCCCGGCTGGGAGTTGCAGAGAAGGCCCATCATGTGGTCCGGCAGCAGCAGCTGGCACGTGGCTCCAGGAGGCTCGCCGGGAAGAAAATGGCGCGACCGGAAGTGACGTCAGCGTCACTTCCGGCGGCCCTGCAGCAAGCAATGGCGCGACCGGAAGTGACGTCAGCGTCACTTCCGGTGGCCCTGCAGAAAGCAATGGCGCGACCGGAAGTGACGTCAGCGTCACTTCCGGCGGCTCGGCGGAGGACGGCGGAGGCCAGCAGGGACGGCGCTAACAGTAGGAAGGGTGAGTTACGGGTCCCGCGGGATCTGAGGTCTGTGACCATCACAGGCACTAGGTCAGCCGCAGCAGTGAGGTCTGATGCTGGGTCTGAGAGGCAGCAAGCCCAAAGAGAGGCAGTGCCACCTGGGGGTGTGGACCAGCCACAACCCAGGCTGGTGGGTATGCTCACTAGGAGCAGGAGGGTCATAGGCCTGGGAAGGGAGCCACCTGGGGGGGAGCCAGGGCCCTAGAACAGAGAATTAGGAGCCAGCAGCAGGCACCCCCCCCCCCAGGCAGATGGATTAGTCAGCAACCAGAGGAGCCCAGGGGACAGACAACCTGATGGGGAGGGGCGTGTTAATCCTGTCACAACAAGGCCAGGTGGTAAGGGGTTACAGGCTGGAACCCAAGCTGGGAATGGGCGCAAAAGGGCCCCACTGGTGGAGGGGCCTGGTAGCCGGGTAAGCCAGGCAAGGAGAGAAGTTTCTATAGAGCCCAGGGCTGGAGTGGCAGCTGCAAGGTATTTGGAGGACGCTGAGAGCGACGAGCAGTTTGGGAGGTATGACACTACATCCCCAGACGAGAGGTCGTATAGTGGGGTAGTAGATGGAGGAAGGCAAGGCAGACGGTACTAGGGTTAGAATCAGGAGTGGAAGGCGGCGAGAGGAGAACTCACAGAAGTCACACTGCAGGAGAAGGGGCAGGGAAGAGCCCCGCAGGCTGGAAAGGGCCTTGGGGGGGAGGCAAGGAATGTCTCATGTGTACCAATCACACAGGTCCACGGCTTTTTACACAGGTTCGCAGATGTCATCAGCACGAGTGGCAGCGACACGCCGGCGGAGTGGCAACGACAACCCATCAAGTTCAGTGGCCGCACGGTGGGATGCTATCCCGGCGAAGTTGTGCAGGAAAGCCGCAACACCTGACTCTGGAGGTGAGTGCCTTGCACACGGCTCATGCACACACACAGCACAATCACAAGGAACGCAATCAGACACTATAGTGGAGCTCCTGAGGACTGTGTTGTCTAAGTTAGAAGGAGGGAAGTCAGCGGCGCAGGCATGGGTCCCAGCAACGCTGGTAGATGCAGGAAGGGGGGCAGGCAGAGAGTGCGGGGGAGAGCCAGAAAATAGGTAAGAGTGACTCGGCATCATCTATCGTGGTAGCGGATACGGCGCTAGCAGCCCCCACCCTCTGCAGGATAGGCCCTCTGGGAGTTCACGTAGCTCAGGATCTAAAAGATAGGATATGGAAGCGGAGTTTATAGAAATATTTTCCTTGCTGTGCTCTATTCTGCTACCAGGATGAAATAGACAGCATCCATAGGACATACGGGGGGATGGCCTGGTGGGCGTACAACGAACAGTTCAGGCAGAGGATGGCTGTTAGGGAGGAAATGAGATGGGATGATAGGGAGGTAGGCATATGGATGAAGATAGTCACCCCACTCAGAGCGTCTCAGTCCTTTCGTGGGTCCGGTAATAGGCAGCAGCAGGTCGCCAGCTCGGTTAAAAAGGGATGTTGTTTCCTATACAACGAAAGCTCATGCAAATGGGGATCTGCCTGCAGATTCAGGCACGAGTGTTCGGAATGCGGGCATCCACACCCATTGTTCCGGTGTTTCAAGAAATTCCGCGGAACTACAGGGCAGTCTGAGCCCGCTTCCAAAGGCGAGAACGCCGATCAGGCTAGAAAGGATGCTTCCCTGGTTAAAAATGTACGGTAGGCGAAGAGGGTACGCTAAAAAGGCGGAGTTGATCCGTGCTGGTTTTGACGCGGTTTTTCTATTCCATTTAAGACTTTTCCTGAGCTATTGTTCGTTCCCCCTAATTTAAAATCAGCAGGTCAGTTTCCCGGCATCGTAAGGGAAAAGATTGCAAAAGAACTAGCTTTGGGACGGATGGCTGGCCCCTTTCTGGAGCCACCCGTTCCAAACTTGAGGTTATCGCCATTAGGCGTGGTTCCCAAAAAGGAGCCTGGCAAGTACAGGCTGATACATCACCTTTCTTACCTCAAAGGGGGATCGGTGAATGATGAGATCGATAAGGACTTGTCAGCGGTTAGGTACACCCCATTTGATCAGGCCTTAGAGCTCGTTCGGTTAGCAGGCAGGGGCGCCCGATTGGCAAAGGTAGACATTGAGTCTGCTTTCAGATTGCTTCCGGTAAACGCGGAGAGTCAGCATCTACTAGGTTGCCACTTTCAAGGCAACTATTATGTCAATTTGTGTTTGCCTATGGGATGCTCTATATCATGCGCGTATTTTGAAGCTTTCAGTTCCTTTGTTCAATGGGTGGTGCAGGTCAAGTCAGGATACAAGTCCCTAGTCCATTATTTAGATGATTTCCTTTTTGTCGGGCAGGGGGGTTCTCAGGTATGTGAGGAGCTGATGGACGTGTTCATGTCCGTAGCGAAAGACTTCCGGATCCCTATTGCGAGAGAAAAGACAGAGGGTCCATGTACAGTGCTTAGCTTCCTGGGGATTACAATTGATTCAGGGAGGTTGGAGTGTCGTCTGCCGGACGATAAATTAACCGATCTCAGGGCCGGAGTGGGGGAAACACGGGGAGCCCGGAAAGTGACCCTTAAGGCCCTTCAATCTCTGATAGGAAAGTTAAACTTTGCCTGTCGGATAATTCCTATGGGAAGGATTTTTTCTAGGCGCTTGTCTAGAGATGTCGCAAATAGTTCGCCGGCGGACTTTTTTCGGCGAACATAGCATGTTCGCGTTCGCGGCGAACTGCGAACCAATGCAAGATTCGACCCCCCCCAATACTTTATCATTGAGCAAACTTTGACCCTGCATGTCACAGTCAGCAGACACATTCCAGCCAATCAGCAGCATACACTCCCTTCCACACCCTTCTACCTCATGGACAGCAGCCATTTTGGAATCATAAGTAACTTGCAGTCTTACTGAGAGGAGGGACAGTTTGGATGATACTGCATCAATAGGGAAAACCATAGCTAGGCAAGTTTATTCAGTGTCCAGTGCAGTGCTGAAGGACTCTTGTGCATTATTATTATTATTATTACTACTATTTAATGTGTAGATGTACCAGCTGGGCATGCATTATTATTATTATTATGCTCTTGTGCATTATTATTATTATTATTAGTAAAATACTACTACTAATAATAATAATAATAATAATACACAAGAGCATGCCCAGCCGGTACATCTATACATTATATAGTAATAATAATAATAATGTAGAAGAGCATGCCCAGCCGGTACATCTACACATTATATACTAATAACAATAATAATAATAACAATAATAATAATAATGCTCAAGAGCATGCCCAGCCGGTACATCTACACATTATATAGTAGTAATAATAATAATAATAATAATAATAATATAGAAGAGCATGCCCAGCCGGTACATCTACACATTATATAGTAATAATAATAATAATAATAATAATAATAATAATAATAATGCACAAGAGCATGCCCAGCCGGTACATCTACACATTATATAGTAATAATAATAATAATAATAAAGCTGAAGACCTCCCCTGTGTCTCCCCCCCCACTCCCTTCCATGTGTCTCTCTCCCCCCCTCTCCCCTGTGTCTCCCCCCCACTCCCTCCCATGTGTCTCTCTCCCCCCCCCTCTCCCCTGTGTCTCTCCCACCCTTGCCTGTGTCTCTACCCCCTCTCCCTTCCCCAGTGTTTCTTTCCCCACTCTCCTGTGTCTTTTCCCCCTTCCCTCTTCCCTGTGTCACTCCCCCCTCCCCTGTGTCTCTACCCCCCTCTCCCTTCCCGTGTTTCTTTCCCCCCTCCCCTGTGTCTTTCCCCCCTTCCCTCTCCCCTGTGTCTCTCCCCCCTCATCTGTGTCTCTTCCCCCTTCTCCCCTGTGTCTCTACCCCCTCTCCCCTGTGTCTCTACCCCCTCTCCCTTCCCCTATGTTTCTTCCCCACTCCTCTGTGTCTTTACCCCCTTTTCTCTCCCCGGTGTCTCCTCACCACTCCCTCCCATTAGTCTCTTCCCCCCTCTCCCCTGTGTCTCTACCCCCCACTCTCTCCTGTGTCTCTCCCCCCCCCCCATGTGTCTCATCCCCTCGGCTCTCCCTTACCCTGTTTCTCTTCCCCCCTCTGCCCTGTGTCTTCCTCCCCCTCTCCACTGTGTCTTCCTCCCCCTCTCCCCTCTCCTGTGTCTTCCTCTCCCTCTCCCCTGTGTTTCCTCCCCCTCTCTCCTCCCCTGTTAGCTTCTTTACGCATACATACATACGATAAGAAATCTAGGGGGGGGGGGGGGGTTACCCCTTACCCCCCCCCCCCCACAGTTCCAACACCCACGTGTACTGTATAATATTGTATTGCATTATGTTATATTATATCACTAGCGACTTGCCTGGCACAAATGATGGGGCAATAAAGTTTGAAGCCATGGCAATGCTGTTTGCCACACAATGTGATGCTTTTTGTGCTCTGAGGACCTTCGGCGCTCATTGTGAGTCTCTTCCCTCGTGTCCTTCATGTTTCGTGCTTTGCAACGATCAATCTCAGTGTTAAATATATAATTTTTATTGTGCAGTGTAAATTAAAAAATGTATTCAGGTCTCAGAGCATAATAAAGTTATTTAGATTTGTAACTGCTTTGAGAGTGCTATCGCTGGCAGCCAATGAGCAGTAATCCAGATATATAACTGCAGAGTAAAAAGTAAAACATTTTAGTGTAGTGTAAAGTCTTCATTTTTTTTTTCCATTACTAATTAATACTTATTAAATGAATGCACGATAATAACTATTGTGAATGAACAAATGTATTAGGAAGTGCGAAGCGTTAATGTATGTAAAGTAACCGCAGTGTAAAATATGCTATTAAGCGTATTTTTTTTATATATATATTTTTTTAATAATAATGAATTAATTAATTACTAAAATACTTTACCTATTTGTAATTAATATATCCAGTGATCAATAACCTGAAGAGCTAACAATCAGTTTTGATTTTCCTGCAGCTTACAGTGTACATTTGGACTGTTGGTGACCCGAGGTGTAAGTGTCAGCAATGTGCGCAGTGCACGAGGGGAAACCGCTTGTATAGTCGTGTAACGCGCCATTTTAGACTTGTAATGTTATTAGTTGCAAGTTAGTGTTGTAAAATGGAGGCGATTGTGTATGTGTTACGCGGCTCGCCAGCAGTTTCCATTATTTATAATAGTGTATTTTGTACCTCGTCTGTTCCTAGGTAAAAGTCGTACTTGGCTGGCGATGTTTTGCGCGGTTTGGGGTCGTGTAGCCTCGTTTTTATTTTTTCCGGACGCCATTTTTTTTGTCGCTTAGCCGATTTACAAGTGCCAACTGGGGAAGACGTTACAGATATCACATATATAGTTGTGAGCAGGCGAGTTGTTGCTAACGCTGCGGGTTTGCGAAGCGAGGGCCAGAGTTGCTGGCAAGGAGCGCCGAAGGCTCCCACGACGGCTGCAATGAGCCGCAGGCGGGACTTACACCATCAAATTTACGGACTTACCATCCAAAAATACGGGACTTAGAAAAAAAAACATTACGAGCTCACAAAAATACGACCTTAACGCCCGAACCGCACGCACTTAAAAACATTAAAAACACAATAAATACACACAACAAACACATAAAAAGCTTACCCACAGCAAGGCGGGCACCGAGGACCTCTGCAAGTGAAGTTACACCTCCATTTAAGTCCAAATTCATGAGTTTAGACACCCGAAAATAACCTAAGTGAGAGAAAAAATGGCCCTTGAAAAAAAGAAAACGAGGCTACAGGACCCTAAACACGCAAAACACATACGGATTTTCCTAAAAAGCCGTACGAGGTAAAGATACACTATTAACAAGGACGCTAAATCATCCACACCCGCGTACCACATACACATTCCCCGCCATTTTACAACACTAACTTACACAATGCGGAAGTACCCAGCTACCCTAACGGCTTCCCCTCGCGCACGCAGCCTATTTACACTACACACTGCACACATTGCTGACACTTACACAGCAGCTCCACAGCACTGAAAACCTACATTGTATGCTGCAGGAACATGAAAACAGATTGTCAGCTCTTCAGCACAATGCTTCCTGCATATATTACTTACAAATAGGTAAAGTATATTCATTTAGTAATTATTTCATTAGCATACAAAAATACATATACACAAAAAAAACATTATCACATTAAACATAAAAGCCATTCACTGCGCACCTCACAACGAGCGCCAACGCTGCTCATAGCATACAAAGCCTTGCAATTAGCGCAAAAAACACATCACCGCCGACCAAAGAATAACAGCAAAAGCGCCTATCAGAAAAAAAATACAACCAACAGCCTCGCAATGAGCGCCGAAGGATCTCCGACCGCCAACAAAATGAATGTCTCGTCCAAACCATTACCTGCCTTACAATCTTATTGCCGCCATTTTTTGATGGGCAAGTCGCTAGTAAATATATAAAGATCAAGATAATAAAAGTATCAGGAAATGTAACACAAAGATGCACGTGCGTCTGAATAATACGACAAATACGGATTTTTGTCATAAGTGATATGATCGCAGTATTGGGTCATAAACCCTAAACACTGGAATCTGTTACATACAATTTACTGATGATGTCATTAATGGGCTTCAAGGGGGGGGGGATCTCTTTTCATACTTTTTGAGCGGTGCAAATCCAACATACGCAGTGCGGAAACGCCACATCTGTGGGACACACACAAAGGGGTTCACTTTGGGAGAAAAAAACAAACAAATATGAAATATTTAATAATCATATTTTGATGTTACCAACAGATAAGGAAACGAAACTGAGGTTATTATATCTAATAGTAGCAAGCCTGGGAGTACTGGGAGTAATAATACTGCAGCAGGAGGTCAGGACTAATGTCACCTATAGACCCCCAGACAGATAAAGGTCAGTACTAATGTCCCTCTATAGACCCCCAGTCAGATAAAGGTCATTACTAATGTCCCTCTATAGACACCCAGTCAGATAAAGGTCAGTACTAATGTCACCTATAGACCACCAGTCATATAAAGGTCAGTACTAATGTCACTCTATAGACACCCAGTCAGATAAAGGTCAGTACTAATGTCCCTCTATAGACCCCCAGTCATATAAAGGTCATTACTAATGTCCCTCTATAGACACCCAGTCAGATAAAGGTCAGTACTAATGTCACCTATAGACCCCCAGTCATATAAAGGTCAGTACTAATGTCACTCTATAGACACCCAGTCAGATAAAGGTCAGTACTAATGTCCCTCTATAGACACCCAGTCAGCTAAAGGTCAGTACTAATGTCCCTCTATAGACACCCAGTCAGATAAAGGTCATTACTAATGTCCCTCTATAGACAGCCAGTCAGATAAAGGTCAGTACTAATGTCCCTCTATAGACCCCCAGTCAGATAAAGGTCATTACTAATGTCCCTCTATAGACACCCAGTCAGATAAAGGTCAGTACTAATGTCACCTATAGACCCCCAGTCATATAAAGGTCAGTACTAATGTCACTCTATAGACACCCAGTCAGATAAAGGTCAGTACTAATGTCCCTCTATAGACACCCAGTCAGCTAAAGGTCAGTACTAATGTCCCTCTATAGACACCCAGTCAGATAAAGGTCATTACTAATGTCCCTCTATAGACACCCAGTCAGATAAAGGTCAGTACTAATGTCCCTCTATAGACCCCCAGTCAGATAAAGGTCATTACTAATGTCCCTCTATAGACACCCAGTCAGCTAAAGGTCAGTACTAATGTCCCTCTATAGACACCCAGTCAGATAAAGGTCATTACTAATGTCCCTCTATAGACACCCAGTCAGATAAAGGTCAGTACTAATGTCCCTCTATAGACCCCCAGTCATATAAAGGTCATTACTAATGTCCCTCTATAGACACCCAGTCAGATAAAGGTCAGTACTAATGTCACCTATAGACCCCCAGTCATATAAAGGTCAGTACTAATGTCACTCTATAGACACCCAGTCAGATAAAGGTCAGTACTAATGTCACCTATAGACCCCCAGTCATGTAAGGTGTAACCCTTACACTACCTGATCGATACAACATCATACCTGATGTTTTAAAGCACGTTATTCCAAACAATTTAGGAATTTTAGGTAATTTATGCCCTTTATGGCTTAAAACCAGACTCTGTATCAACTATGTAATTTTCCGTGGGAGTTTTGCCATGGATCCCCCTCCGGCATGCCACAGTCCAGTTGTTAGACCCCTTGAAACAACTTTCCCATCACTATTGTGGCCAGAAAGAGTCCCTGTGGGTTTTAAAATTCGCCTGCCCATTGAAGTCTATGGCGGTTCGCCGATGTTCGCCGGTTCGCAAACATTTGCGGAGGTTCGCGTTCGTGGTTCGCGAACCGAAAATTTTAGGTTCGCGACATCACTACGCTTGTCCCTGGCGACTGCTGGGGTTAAACAGCCTCATCACTTTATTAGGGTCACCATGGATATGAAGGAGGATTTAGAAGTGTGGTTAAGGTTCTTGCATTCTTTTAATGGTAGATGTTTTATCCCGGCAGTTCCCGTCAGCAACTCGGAGATAGACCTTTTTACGGATGCGGTGGGTAGCGTCGGATTTGGGGCCTATTTAAGGGGGCAATGGTGCGCTGAGCAATGGCCGCCGGAGTGGGTTGCAATAGGGCTAACTAAAAATTTGGCATTCTTAGAACTCTTTCCTATAGTGATCGCGATGTTTATTTGGGGGGGATCAGCTTAGAGACCAGCAGCTGATATTTCATTGTGACAACATGGGGGTGGTTCAGGCGGTCAATTCACTGTCGGCTTCCTCTCTGCCGGTGATAAGATTGATCAGACAGTTGGTTCTTAGGTGCATGCAGTGTAACATTAACTTTAGGGAAAAGCATGTACCTGGGGTTCAAAATGTGATAGCAGATGCGTTGTCCCGGTCACAGTGGGATCGTTTCCGGCAGGTGGCTCCATCGGCGTACGAGACAGGAATCCCGTTACCACGCCACTTATGGAACATGGGAGCATGGAGCTAGGGGAGTTGATAAAGAATTCGCTGGCACCAACCACATGGATGGGTTATAAGAAAGTGTGGCTGGAGTGGGAAGCTTTTGGGGAAGAGTTAGCCAGAAAGAGTGGCGGTGAGGTAAATGATCTGAGTACCATCATCGCGTTCATGCTGCAGTGCCAGGAGCGGGGAATATCCCCGTCCGTGGTAGGTAGGAAGATAACAGCCTTGGCCTTCATGTTGAAGCTGCAGGGGAGGCCAGATGTCACAAAAAAATTCTGTGTGAGGCAGGCTTTAAAGGGAATGAGACGGGGGACCAAGAGAAAGGATGTGAGGAGGCGTATATCATTTGCAGTTTTACAAAATCCTTATATGGTGAGCTAGGTGGAATTTGCAAATCTGAGTACGAGGCGCTATTGTTTCAGACAGCGTTTTCGCTCGCTTTCTTTGGGGCGTTTCGGATTAGCGAACTGGTAAGTCGGAACAAGACAGTTATGGGAGGTCTTCAGGATCAGGATGTAGAAGATTTGGGTCATTCACTGGTTATATGGGTTAGGCGGTCGAAGACCGACATTTATGGTAAGGGGTCTGCCATTTATTTGCATCCTATTTCATTCGCAGTCTGCCCTTGTAAATTAGTAACTAGTTTCAGGGTAGTTAGAGGTAAGAAGCAGGGTTCCTTCCTAATGCACGAAGTTGGGAGTCCTTCATCTCAGTTCCAGTTCATTTCCGTTCTCAAGGTAACATTGGGTAGAATTGGGTTAACACCATCACAGTTTGGGTCGCACTTGTTTAGGATAGGGGCAGCAACTGAGGCAGCGGGGTCAGGTATGGGGGATGACTGAGTTAATAGAATTGGTAGATGGGGGTCTAATAGCTTCAGGTCATATATTCGGCCAGAGTTAGTGACTGGTAATTAAGGCTTTCTTATGACAGGTTCCACCTGGCAGGTGTGGCTCACGGGTCACTCGTATATTTACTGGACCAGGAAGGAGGCTGGGATCAAGGATGGAGGTTTGCAGCTGGGATTCCCTTGAGATCGGGTGTGACTCTGGTGGTTGGGGGTTAGAGGGCTTAAGTGGCACAAGCTGGTGGAGCATTTGAGGGGCCCGAGGTTTTGTTTGTTCACGCTGGGGGTAATGACTTAGGCAACATGCCAATCAAGGAGTTGATTAGGATAATGAAGCGTGATATAGAGCGCTTGTTGGCTCTCTTCCTGGGTTTGGTGATAGTATGGTCAGAAATGATACAGCGTAGGAAGTGGAGGGCTCCCATGGATGGGGCAACGATGGACAGGTGTCGGAAGCGAGTCAACAAGGCAATATCGAGTTTCGTTAGGAGGCATGGAGGTATCTCCATAAGGCACGTTGACTTTGAAATAGTTGATGTTGAGGGATATTTTATGAAAGATGGGGTGCACTTAAATCCAATTGGGTTATATTTGTTTATTTATGCAATTAAGGACAGCATTGCAAGGGCCATAGCTTCGGTGGCGGAACGCACGTTACACGTGTTTGTGGCGGTAGTGCTTGCCCTCCTACGTTGGTGAAGGAGGAGGAGCCTCTAGGGGCACCGGGTCCCCTGAGGGGTATTAGGCTAAGTAGGGCGGGCAAGCACTAGTTGGTATTTTGGTTAATTAAGATTTGGTTTTGGTTTTCCCTGTTAAGTTTAATAAAGAAGCTGTGGCCAGTTTTTTATACCCAGATTGGTGTCATGTCGTTATTTCAGGTTTGTTGGACTTTGGGGATATCCCAGGTATGACGGTAACTGGTCATTGAACTCACGGCAGAGCGAAGTGGAAGGGGAGTGGGTGGTGACCAGAGAAGGAAGCAAAGGATAGGAGTGGTTTCTGATTGGTAGAGAGAGGAGGGGTTTCAGCAGAGGTTTTAAGGGGATGTGTGTGGCAGTTGAGCACACATTGAGCCTAAGCAAATAGCTGTAGGTTAGTTCCCACCCTCCCTCCATCTTGTTTCGCTATCTTGGAATCTTATTAAAAAATAAATAAATAAATAAATAAATAATAAAAAAAAACAAAAAAACAACATGCATAAAAGTTTTTGTAAGGTATATGGTACGTGTTTTATATGTCACAGCAGGGGGCGGTAGTGCTTGCCCTCCTACGTTGGTGAAGGAGGAGGAGCCTCTAGGGGCACCGGGTCCCCTGAGGGGTATTAGGCTAAGTAGGGCGGGCAAGCACTAGTTGGTATTTTGGTTAATTAAGATTTGGTTTTGGTTTTCCCTGTTAAGTTTAATAAAGAAGCTGTGGCCAGTTTTTTATACCCAGATTGGTGTCATGTCGTTATTTCAGGTTTGTTGGACTTTGGGGATATCCCAGGTATGACGGTAACTGGTCAGCTGTGAGACAGCTTAGTGAGAGTCAGTTGAGAAAGACTATACATTTTACTTTGCTCGCAAAATAAATAAAGTCCAAGATGGGACAAAACTGCAGCCATTGCCTAGGGCAACTGAGAGATAGAAAACAGACAATTAAAAAGAAAAATACTAAAAAGAATAGCACAGGAGAATTTAGTGAAGATCTAATGAAGGAAAATACAGGACTTGCTTGTAAAATACTAAAATTAACTGAAAAAAGATAGAAGGAATATTGAATGTGGTGTAAATAGTGTATGCTCTTATTCTGAGGACAATGATCATTTTGTAATAAAATCTAAAAGACCTGTGACAGCTCCCGCTCCACAACCGGCTCTATCTCCCACAGCTCCTGAGAATGATGACACACACCTTGTTCTCCCAGTGGACAATGTCTCCCCTCCGCCTCCTCCTTATGGGCCACCTCAAACATTCCAAAGGTCTCCATATCCCCAAAGAGAAAGGGGTCCCCTACAGAACGTCTATGGCGGTTAAATGGAATAGAAATTGAAAGATGTATGAGACAGATTATGGGACCGGACTGGGTGTTAATTGAGGGAGATTGGAATCCCCTAGATGCACAAAACCCTCCAGAACCCCTTGCATTTAACTCACCTGATTTGGAAGCGCGTCTACAAGCCTTGTTACATAGGATAACAGAAAGACATAGGGAGCATGCAGACTAGACAAAGATTAATGAGTGTGTACAAAGGGAAGGTGAGGAATTTGAACAGTATTTAGGTAGACTAAGGACAGTGATGTAGGTCCGTATGCACAACAACTTTAAAATGCATTTTTAAGAGGATGCCAGAGATTTTGTAGTAAAACACCAAATAACTTATAGGACCAGTCCCTTAACTGAGACTGTGGATTATGCCAGACACAACGAAGAACAGTGTAAAAAAGCCAAAGGGAGGAAACAAAAGTAGGCAGACAGTAAGCCAAAAAAAAAAATATGGGCCAAACGTACAAAATAATGATTCAAATGTTTTTTTTCCGAGGAAACAATGACCAGAGGAGAGGTGGCAGAGGAGGAAAGAGAGGAGGGGGACCGACCGGTAAAAGACAAAACGGAGGTGACCGGAGTGGATACGGAAGAGGAGCGGAGGACGGAGAGAGACAAGGACAATGACTAGATCTGCAACCACAAGGACAAGGTCATCTGAATTTTTCTAGTACACCTACTATCACTGTGGTAGAAAATGCTAAACAAGAAAAGGAGGAAGAATTAGATATTTTCAGCCTTATTAAATTGTGATTTGGCCAATTGAATAGGGCTCTATATAAGCACATAGAATATTATTTTTACAGAAGTTTTTAGTTAGTGAACTTCTATCCAAAAGCAAGGTCTTCACTAACTAAAAACTTCTGTAAATAAAATATGCTCTGTGCTTACATAGAGCCCTTTTCAATTGGCTAAATCGCAATTGAATAAGGCTGTTTGTCTATAGAGAATGTAGAAATGTTGTTAAGTATGGAAGAACAGCCTGAAATGGAATTACAGGTAGAGGGACGTTGTATTTGGTTTCTGTGTGACAATGGAGCAGGTAGCTCAGTGATCAGAAACAAGGGGGAATGGGACAACAAACTTTCAGGTTTTAACATACTAGAAAGGTCTGCCAGTGGACGGACAAACAAGGAACCCCTGTCAGTCCCACTCAAAACAGTGTGATTTGATGGTACTACACTAAACCATACTTTTGCAATGTCCTCAAAATGCCCAGTTAACCTTATGGGGAGCGATTTGATGTCTAATCTGAGCGTAAAAATAATATACACCCCAAAGGGAATGAGAGCACTCATGAACAAGATACCCCAGGGTGAGTTTGGAGAACGATACTATTTTTATTCCCTAGACCCCGTAACCTCGGGTCCAAGAGGAGTAACTACAGCCCTAATGGATTGGATAGACAGAAATGTTAGCAAAGATGCCATTAAGTAAAACCCTGATTCCCTACACTACACCATGCATTTTAAACCTACTCCGGGTAGAGATAAAGAGCATGAAAAACATGTTTTTTCGACAACCAGTAGTCAAGTTACACCTTACCTACTTATATTGGCATAAAAAGGGGTTCATGGGAGTAGCCTGAAAACTAGGACCCCAAGAAAATCCATTATACCTAGGGAGCACTGCTGCTCATATCTCACTGACAATTCCCCCTGATGCAAAGTAGGTAATGGTGGGAGGATTTGTAGAGCAGGCTGAAAAAGGAGGAGGGTTATGGGTAGACATGCCTCTGTCCGGAGTAATTCAACTGCCCCCTCAACAGGGATATACAGGACAAAATTAGACTTTGTCAACCAAGCAGTAAAAAAGGTACGCCTCCAAGAGGGTAGGTGGAAACAAATCTTCCTACAGGAAGATGAATCAGAAAAGTGACAGCAGGCTCTCCTTTCTAAGCCTGAGGATAAGCAAGTCTTGCAAGGACTGCCAGACACCCAATGGTCAACAGGACCCGCAGATGTGGGCCTTATAAAAGGTGCACACCCTGTGACCCCCAAATCCACTTTCCGCCCACACCAGAGACAATACCCTCTAAAACCTGAGGCAGAAAAATGTATAGAGCAAATCATAACTGATTTATTGAAAAAGAGCATCATAGTAGAGTGCCCCGACTCACCCTGTAATGCTCCTCTGTACCCAGTTAAGAAAACAGCCCCCTTTACAGGCTGGAGACTGGTTTACAAGCTGTGAATAGGGCAGTTATTCCACGAGCACAGTACCAGACCCTCGTGTGCTGCTTAATGACTTAAGACCTGAACAGGTGTACTTTTCTGTGATAGACCTCACAAATGCATGTTTTACAGTCCCCATACACCCAGGGAGCAGATTCTGGTTTGCCTTTTCCTTTAGATCAAAGAGATACACATATACGAGATTACCTCAGGGACATACGGAAAGTCCTACCATATTTTCCCAAGCAATGTCTTCTAACCTGGCGCAGTTTGAACCCCCAACATATGATGACATACTGTTGGCCTCCCCTACTAAAGAAAGCTGTAAGAGAGATAAATTTGCACTTCAATTTTTAGCAGAACAAGGTCACAAAGTGAGTAAGGGTTATATTTAGGGTATAATCTCTCACTGGAGGGGAGGACACTGGACTCCTTGAGGAAACAAGCTGGTCAATTTTCGTAGAAGTTGGATTCCAAACTATGCTGAGATAACTGCCCCATTATTTGCACTTATATACACCGCTCCCCTCGCTGCCCATAACAAGATCAGTTGTTCCCAAAGAGTCAGAATAGGCTTTTGTACTAATAAAACAAACTATTACTGGATCATCAGTATTAGGGCTCCCAGACTATAGTAAGCTTTTCATACAAACTGTAGACAGTAGAAATGGTTATATGACCTCGGTCCTGCTCTAAAAACATGGCCAAAAGAAAAGACCCCATACATATTACTCCTTTAGGTTGGATGCAGTAGCAAGGGGTCTACCACCATGTGTAGAGTCAGTAATAGCGGCATTCATGGCAGTACTAGTATCTGCCCCCCTTGGTCTTGTTCCACCCAATGGTACTGAAAGTACCATATGCAGTACCAGTAGTAATGTCGCGAACATAACATTTTTGGTTCGCAAACCGCAAACGCGAACCGACGCAAATGTTCGCGAACCGGCGAACCGCCATAGACTTCAATGGGTAGGCGGATTTTAAAACCCACAGGGACTCTTTCTGGCCACAATAGTGATGGGAAAGTTGTTTCAAGGGGACTAACACCTGGACTGTGGCATGCCGGAGGGGGATACATGGCAAAACTCCCACGGAAAATTACATAGTTGATGCATAGTCTGGTTTTAAGCCATAAAGGGCATAAATTACCTAACATTCCTAAATTGTTTGGAAAAACGTGCTTTAAAACATCAGGTATGATGTTGTATCGATCAGGTAGTGTAAGGGTTACACCCGCTTCACAGTAACAGACCAATCTCCCGGTTTAATGCACCGCAAACAACCGCAAACAGTCCATTTGCACAACCGCAAACTCCCCATTTGCACAAGGTTGGATACCAAGCTAGCCATGTCCCGTTCCTTGTCCTCACTGATGTCATTGAAGGTCTCTTCCTCCACCCAGCCACCAAGGGTCCACGAAAGGTGACAACAAGCCCCCTGAGACGCCTGCTGTGTTTGGTCTTCCACCTCCTCAAAGCCACCTTCCTCCTCTGACTCCTCTTCTTCAGACTCCTCTCACTGCGTTGCCTCTCTCTGCATTATTATAAGGTGTGTTAAGTAGTACTACTCTTATCAGTTTAATACCTGTTACAGCACCTATCAGGGGGCGTGTATGAGGCCTGGATTTTTGGAACCGGGAGATGGAAAAAGATGCTTGGTTGGTCGTATCACTTCAATTTTGGGGCACGGCATGTGCAATCAAAGTTGCCACCAGATAGGAGTGGCGTGTTTGTAAGTACTACTCTTATCATTTTAATACTTGTTACGTCACTTATCAGGGGACGTGTATAAGGCAAGGATTTTTGGAACCGGGAGATGGAAAAAGATGCTTTGTTGGTCGTATCACTTCAATTTTGGGGCACGGCACGTGCAATCAAAGTTGCCACCAGATAGGAGTGGCGTGTTTGTAAGTACTACTCTTATCAGTTTAATACTTGTTACGTCACCTATCAGGGGGCGTGTATAAGGCCAGGATTTTTGGAACCGGGAGATGGAAAAAGATGCTTTGTTGGTCGTATCACTTCAATTTTGGGGCACGGCACGTGCAATCAAAGTTGCCACCAGATAGGAGTGGCGTGTTTGTAAGTACTACTCTTATCAGTTTAATACTTGTTACGTCACCTATCAGGGGGCGTGTATAAGGCCAGGATTTTTGGAACCGGGAGATGGAAAAAGATGCTTTGTTGGTCGTATCACTTCAATTTTGGGGCACGGCACGTGCAATCAAAGGTGCCACCAGATAGGAGTGGCGTGTTTGTAAGTACATTCTCTTATCAGTTTAATACTTGTTACAGCACCTATCAGGGGGCGTGTATAAGGCCTGGATTTTTAGAACCGGGAGATGGAAAAAGATGCTTGGTTGGTCGTATCACTTCAATTTTGGGGCACTTTGTGACATTAGCTTCTTACGCTCAAACATGTCCTTTACAGGCACCTGACTATGGGCAGATGAGCAGGAACTGCTCAAGGCGAGAGATGAAGTGGCGGATGGTTGAGAGGGGGCATGGAGGACAGCAGTGGTTGATGTGGCTGATGATGCTGGACCAGGAGCAGGATGGCGGCTTTGAGTTTGTGTGCTGCTTGTACTCATGTGTTGGTCTGGAGTCACTCAAACATTAGGTCTCAACCTGTAGAGGATAAGGGAACCAGGCTACTCTAGACCTCATTCATAATTACAGGTTTTGACAGATTGGTACTATGCGTGCAAGCTACTGTGACAACAGATATGAGTGGCACTGTGCACTTGCAGAAGTTGGCAGAGTAGACGCTGTAGGTCTGACACACACGCTTGCAGACAACTAACTGCTATGCAATCTATTACAGTAGGAATTTTTTTGTTTTTGTTTTAAATGTACACTACTGTTACACCAGATATGAGTGGTGTGTTAAGTAGTACTACTCCTATCAGTTTAATCCCTGTTATGTGCCTTTTTTTGGGGTTTAGTTGTTGAAGCCACAGTGCAGCACCAGAGGCCAGAAAAATTAGGCATGTACACATGCCTGAAAAATTAGGTATTGTTGATCTTGCAGCGAGCAGAGAAGAAGGTAGGCCTTATTCAACGCCCCAGCCCCGCATACCCACACTCAGAGATTGAGGGGGGGAGCTGAGAAGGCCACGGGCCGGAGATATAAAGGGGGGCCATCCCAAATAAGCACACAAGCGGGGACAAAGGTAGTGAAGGGGACATAGAGGCCCATGGACTGACGGTCGCCATCTTGAAAAGCAGGAAAAGGGCCCAGCAATTAAGCCAAACTGACCCAGCACAGGCAGCTACTTGAGTCAAATGCTGTACAATTACACCGGCGAACATCGGCGAACCGCCATAGACTTCAATGGGCAGGCGAATTTTAAAACCCACAGGGACTCTTTCTGGCCACAATAGTGATGGGAAAGTTGTTTCAAGGGGTCTAACAACTGGACTGTGGCATGCCGGAGGGGGATCCATGGCAAAACTCCCACGGAAAATTACATAGTTGATACAGAGTCTGGTTTTAAGCCATAAAGGGCATAAATTACCTAACATTCCTAAATTGTTTGGAATAACGTGCTTTAAAACATCAGGTATGATGTTGTATCGATCAGGTAGTGTAAGGGTTACACCTTACATGACTGGGGGTCTATAGGTGACATTAGTACTGACCTTTATCTGACTGGGTGTCTATAGAGTGACATTAGTACTGACCTTTATATGACTGGGGGTCTATAGGTGACATTAGTACTGACCTTTATATGACTGGGGGTCTATAGGTGACATTAGTAATGAACTTTATCTGACTGGGGGTCTATAGAGGGACATTAGTACTGACCTTTATCTGACTGGGTGTCTATAGAGGGACATTAGTACTGACCTTTATATGACTGGGTGTCTATAGAGGGACATTAGTAATGACCTTTATCTGACTGGGGGTCTATAGAGGGACATTAGTACTGACCTTTATCTGACTGGGTGTCTATAGAGGGACATTAGTAATGAACTTTATCTGACTGGGTGTCTATAGAGGGACATTAGTACTGACCTTTAGCTGACTGGGTGTCTATAGAGGGACATTAGTACTGACCTTTATCTGACTGGGTGTCTATAGAGTGACATTAGTACTGACCTTTATATGACTGGGGGTCTATAGAGTGACATTAGTACTGACCTTTATATGACTGGGGGTCTATAGGTGACATTAGTACTGACCTTTATCTGACTGGGTGTCTATAGAGGGACATTAGTAATGACCTTTATCTGACTGGGTGTCTATAGAGGGACATTAGTAATGACCTTTATATGACTGGGGGTCTATAGAGGGACATTAGTACTGACCTTTATCTGACTGGGTGTCTATAGAGTGACATTAGTACTGACCTTTATATGACTGGGGGTCTATAGGTGACATTAGTACTGACCTTTATCTGACTGGGTGTCTATAGAGGGACATTAGTAATGACCTTTATCTGACTGGAGGTCTATAGAGGGACATTAGTACTGACCTTTATCTGACTGGGGGTCTATAGAGGGACATTAGTACTGACCTTTATCTGTCTGGGGGTCTATAGGTGACATTAGTCCTGACCTCCTGCTGCAGTATTATTACTCCCAGTACTCCCAGGCTTGCTACTATTAGATATAATAACCTCAGTTTCGTTTCCTTATCTGTTGGTAACATCAAAATATGATTATTAAATATTTCATATTTGTTTGTTTTTTTCTCCCAAAGTGAACCCCTTTGTGTGTGTCCCACAGATGTGGCGTTTCCGCTCTGCGTATGTTGCATTTGCACCGCTCAAAAAGTATGAAAAGAGATCCCCCCCCCTTGAAGCCCAATAATGACATCATCAGTAAATTGTATGTAACAGATTCCAGTGTTTAGGGTTTATGACCCAATACTGCGATCATATCACTTCTGACAAAATTCTGTATTTGTCGTATTATTCAGACGCGCGTGCATCTTTGTGTTACATTTCCTGATACTTTTATTATCTTGATCTTTATATATTTACTAGCGACTTGCAATAAGATTGTAAGGCAGGTAATGGTTTGGACGAGACATTAATTTTGTTGGCGGTCGGAGATCCTTCGGCGCTCATTGCGAGGCTGTTGGTTGTATTTTTTTTCTGATAGGCGCTTTTGCTGTTATTCTTTGGTCGGCGGTGATGTGTTTTTTGCGCTTATTGCAAGGCTTTGTATGCTATGAGCAGCGTTGGCGCTCGTTGTGAGGCGCGCAGTGAATGGCTTTTATGTTTAATGTGATAATGTTTTTTTTGTGTATATGTATTTTTGTATGCTAATGAAATAATTACTAAATGAATAAACTTTACCTATTTGTAAGTAATATATGCAGGAAGCATTGTGCTGAAGAGCTGACAATCTGTTTTCATGTTCCTGCAGCATACAATGTAGGTTTTCAGTGCTGTGGAGCTGCTGTGTAAGTGTCAGCAATGTGTGCAGTGTGTAGTGCAAATAGGCTGCGTGCGCGAGGGGAAGCCGTTAGGGTAGCTGGGTACTTCCGCATTGTGTAAGTTAGTGTTGTAAAATGGCGGGGAATGTGTATGTGGTACGCGGGTGTGGATGATTTAGCGTCCTTGTTAATAGTGTATCTTTACCTCGTACGGCTTTTTAGGAAAATCCGTATGTGTTTTGCGTGTTTAGGGTCCTGTAGCCTCGTTTTCTTTTTTTCAAGGGCCATTTTTTCTCTCACTTAGGTGATTGTCGGGTGTCTAAACTCATGAATTTGGACTTAAATGGAGGTGTAACTTCACTTGCAGAGGTCCTCGGTGCCCGCCTTGCTGTGGGTAAGCTTTTTATGTGTTTGTTGTGTGTATTTATTGTGTTTTTAATGTTTTTAAGTGCGTGCGGTTCGGGCGTTAAGGTCGTATTTTTGTGAGCTCGTAATGTTTTTTTTTCTAAGTCCCGTATTTTTGGATGGTAAGTCCGTAAATTTGATGGTGTAAGTCCCGCCTGCGGCTCATTGCAGCCGACGTGGGAGCCTTCGGCGCTCCTTGCCAGCAACTCTGGCTCTCGCTTCGCAAGCCCGCAGCGTTAGCAACAACCCCCCTGCTCACAACTATATATGTGATATCTGTAACGTCTTCCCCAGTTGGCACTTGTAAATCGGCTAAGCGACAAAAAAAATGGCGTCCGGAAAAAATGAAAACGAGGCTACACGACCCCAAACCGCGCAAAACATCGCCAGCCATGTACAACTTTTACCTAGGAACAGACGAGGTACAAAATACACTATTATAAATAATGGAAACTGCTGGCGAGCCGCGTAACACATACACAATCGCCGCCATTTTACAACACTAACTTGCAACTAATAACATTACAAATCTAAAATGGCGCGTTACACGACTATACAAGCGGTTTCCCCTCGTGCACTGCGCACATTGCTGACACATACACCTCGGGTCACCAACAGTCCAAATGTACACTGTAAGCTGCAGGAAAATCAAAACTGATTGTTAGCTCTTCAGGTTATTGATCACTGGATATATTAATTACAAATAGGTAAAGTATTTTAGTAATTAATTAATTCATTATTATTAAAAAAAATATATATAAAAAAAATACGCTTAATAGCATATTTTACACTGCGGTTACTTTACAAACATTAACGCTTCGCACTTCCTAATACATTTGTTCATTCACAATAGTTATTATCGTGCATTCATTTAATAAGTATTAATTAGTAATGGAAAATAAAAATGTAGACTTTACACTAAACTAAAATGTTTTACTTTTTACTCTGCAGTTATATATCTGTATTACTGCTCATTGGCTGCCAGCGATAGCACTCTCAAAGCAGTTACAAATCTAAATCACTTTATTATGCTCTGAGACCTGAATACATTTTTTAATTTACACTGCACAAAAAAATTATATATTTAACACTGTACTTATATATGTGCCTTTGCGATGAGCGCCGAAGATTGATCGTTGCAAAGCACGAAACATGAAGGACACGAGGGAAGAGACTCACAATGAGCGCCGAAGGTCCTCAGAGTACAAAAAACATCACATTGTGTGGCAAACAGCATTGCCATGGCTTCAAACTTTATTGCCCCATCATTTGTGCCAGGCAAGTCGCTAGTGATATAATATAACATAATGCAATACAATATTATACAGTACACATAGGAGTTGGAACTGGGGAGGGGGGGGGTAAGGGGTAACCCCCCCCCCCTAGATTTCTTATCGTATGTATGTATGCGTATAGAAGCTAACAGGGGAGGAGAGAGGGGGAGGAAACACAGGGGAGAGGGAGAGGAAGACACAGGAGAGGGGAGAGGGGGAGGAAGACACAGTGGAGAGGGGGAGGAAGACACAGTGGAGAGGGGGAGGAAGACACAGGGCAGAGGGGGGAAGAGAAACAGGGTAAGGGAGAGGTGAGGGGAAGAGACACATGGGAGGGGGGAGAGACACAGGAGAGAGTGGGGGGTAGAGACACAGGGGAGAGGGGGAAGAGACTAATGGGAGGGAGTGGTGAGGAGACACCGGGGAGAGAAAAGGGGGTAAAGACACAGAGGAGGGGGGAAGAAACAAAGGGGAAGGGACAGGGGGTAGAGACACAGGGGAGAGGGGGTAGAGACACAGGGGAGAAGGGGGAAGAGACACAGATGAGGGGGGAGAGACACAGGGGAGAGGGAAGGGGGGAAAGACACAGGGGAGGGGGGAAAGAAACACGGGAAGGGAGAGGGGGTAGAGACACAGGGGAGGGGGGAGTGACACAGGGAAGAGGGAAGGGGGAAAAGACACAGGAGAGGGGGGAAAGAAACACTGGGGAAGGGAGAGGGGGTAGAGACACAGGCAAGGGTGGGAGAGACACAGGGGAGAGGGGGGGAGAGAGACACATGGGAGAGAGTGGGGGGGAGACACAGGGGAGAGAGGGGGAGAGAGACACATGGGAGGGAGTGGGGGAGGAGACACAGGGGAGGTCTTCTGCTTTATTATTATTCTTATTATTATTACTATATAATGTGTAGATGTACCGGCTGGGCATGCTCTTCTATATTATTATTATTATTATTATTATTACTACTATATAATGTGTAGATGTACCGGCTGGGCATGCTCTTGAGCATTATTATTAATATTGTTATTATTATTATTATTATTAGTATATAATGTGTAGATGTACCGGCTGGGCATGCTCTTGTGTATTATTATTATTATTATTATTATTACTATATAATGTGTAGATGTACTGGCTGGGCATGCTCTTGTGCATTATTATTATTAGTAGTAGTAGTATTTTACTAATAATAATAATAATAATGCACAAGAGCATGCCCAGCTGGTACATCTACACAATATATAATAATAATAATAATAATAATAATAATAATAATAATGCATGCCCAGCTGGTACATCTACACATTATATAGTAGTAATAATCACATATTATAATTGTCTTACTACGAGTCGTTGTCACGCTGTTTGCGTGGTGCGAACGACTTAGCGGGCTTAGCGATGAGCGCCGCAGGCGCTCATCCCCTGGTGAGGCTCGCGCAGCGAGGCGAGCCGTTAAACCGTTAAACCGTAGCACTTTGGCAATGAGCGCCGCAGGCGCTTATTGCAGGCGTGCCTCGCGTAGCGAGGCGCGCCGTTAATATGGAGCACTTTGGCAATGAGCGCCGCAGGCGCTCATTGTAGGCGAGCCTCGCGTAGCGAGGCGAGCCGTTAATACGGAGCACTTTGGCAATGAGCGCCGCAGGCGCTCATTGCAGGCTCGCCTCGCGTAGCGAGCCGTTAATACGGACCACTTTGGCAATGAGCGCCACAGGCGCTTATTGCAGGCTCGCCTCGCGTAGCGAGGCGAGCCGTTAATACGGACCACTTTGGCAATGAGCGCCGCAGGCACTCATTGCAGGCTCGCCTCGCGTAGCGAGGCGAGCCGTTAATACGGACCACTTTTTTATGGAGCAAACTGCTCCATATGTATATTAATAACTATACAACTTTCCAAACATACACATCTCATTGCAATACGCTAGTAATAATAATAATGCACAAGAGTCCTTCAGCACTGCACTGGACACTGAATAAACTTGCCTAGCTATGGTTTTCCCTATTGATGCAGTATCACCTACACTGTCCCTCCTCTCAGTAAGACTGCAAGTTACTTATGATTCCAAAATGGCTGCTGTCCATGAGGTAGAAGTGTGTGGAAGGGAGTGTATGCTGCTGATTGGCTGGAATGTGTCTGCTGACTGTGACATGCAGGGTCAAAGTTTGCTCAATGATAAAGTATTGGGGGCGGGTCGAATCTCGCATATGTTCGCAGTTCGCCGCGAACGCGAACATGCTATGTTCGCCGAAAAAAGTCCGCCGGCGAACTATTCGCGACATCTCTACACCTTAATAAAGCTGAAACATGCAGCAGCAGGGATTCTAAACGGCCACACGGGGACAAGGAGGCTAACAGCCCCCACAGTCTCTGCACCACTCTTTTTAACAGATAACCCAAGGGGCTAACCAGGGACCTTGCCCACATAAAAAACAGAATTTTATTGGAGGAATTATTAGTGTCTTTACCCCCCAAGAGAGGACATAATATACGGTATCTTTAGACTACCTGATGGCCAAACCTCCTTTAGCCACAATGCTATCCAAGAAACATTTCAAAACTTCTATCAGACTATATATTCATCCCAATCCCGCTGCAGCGGATCTGACATAGAGTCCTTCCTACTACAGCAAGAAGTCCACAAAATATCTGTACCTCAATTGGACAGCTTGAACCTAGACATATCCCAAGAGGAAGTTAAATCTACAATCCAAGATCTTAAATTTGGCAAGTCCCTAGGGTCAGACGGTTTTACTCATCTGTACTATAAGAAATTTGAGCCCTTGCTTACCCCCGCACCTAACATCTTTGTTTAACGCTATACTAAATGGAAAACCTATGGCCCCTTAATTGAATCAGGCCGGCCTCATAGTCTTTCCAAAAGAGGGTAGGGACCCTTTAGAGGTTAAAAATTATCGCCCCATACCCCTGATAAATGTGGATGTCAAGATCCTAGCTAAAATGATGGCCAAACGAATATCTAACTTTTTACTGGACTAAATACACAAGGACCAAACGGGGTTCATTCCTTTCAGAGAGGCAGGAGATAATGTTAGGAGGGTTCTGAACGCCCAGTTCTTGGCTCAACACTATAACAACCCAGTTAACCCTCTAGCCCTAGACATACAGAAGGCTTTTGATAAGGTGGAATGGCCATATATGTACAAAACTCCCGCGGAAAATTAAAGTCTGGTTTTAATCCATAAAGGGCATAAATAACCTAACATCCCCCTCCATCATCACCATCCTCCCCTGTATCTCTTTACCCCCTCCCTCATCATCCTCCCCTGTGTCTCTTTCCCCCCTTCCTCATCACCCTCCCCTGTGTATCATCCCCCCTCCCTCATCATCGTCCCACCTCCCTCATCATCCTCCCCTGTATCTCTTTACCCCCTCCATCATCATCCTCCCCTGTGTCTCTTCCCCTCTCCATCGTCATCCTCTCCTGTGTCTCTTTCCCCCCTCCCTCATCATCCTCCCCTGTGTCTCTTTCCCCCTTCCTCATCACCCTCCCCTGTGTCTCATCCCCCCTCCCTCATCATCCTCCCACCTCCCTCATCATCCTCCCCTGTATCTCTTTACCCCCTCCCTCATCATCCTCCCCTGTGTCTCTTCCCCCCCTCTGTTTTATGGTTATTTAATTATTATAATATGATCCTACTATTATACTGTATGTATGTTGGTTTATGCTCTGCAGAATATTAGCCCAGACTATTGCAGACCTTGGCATAATAGATAATCCTATTACAGAGACTCCTCATAAGATAAGGAAGTCTATTGTATAAAGTGTTTCATTCTCAGACATAAGAACAAAGGGAAGGATGAGCTAATCAATGTCTGATTGTATCAAAGTAGCCAGGTAGCCTCAGGGAGGTGTGACCCACCTATTGTCCCTCTATGTGTATTGTGTGGCCAACTATGGGGGATGTGTATTGCCTGTGGGAAGAGATGTGTATATATATTTCTGCACATAACAAAATAAAGTCAGTATTCATTTGACTCCCAATTGCGTGTCGTCCAATATGGTAAGTTGGGGATGGTGAGACTGTAGTGCTTCTTGGATATTTTACCGCATACCAGCAAAGATATTGGACTGCGTGTTCCAACTCCGTTACATTTGGTGGCAAGTGGCGGAATTGTTGCCACGGTCAGAAGGACAGCTACAGGAGACACCATTCCGTGGAGTACAAATTGAGGGCAACGCTAGTATTCATACAGCGCCCCTGGCTACAGCAGGATGGAACCGGCTAGTTTTCGGACAGCGTTCAATGATGAGGAGGAGGAGGCGGCCGCGTACTACAGGGATGCAGACAGAAAGGAACTCATGGAGGGAGACCAGGCAGCGGCTACAGTACCTCTTACGGACAGCACACAGACTGAGTTTGGAAGAGAACTCCAAAGCAGACTGGCCTTTTTCCCAGGTACGCTTCCCATAAGAAACTTGGAATGGTTAATGACAGATGTCCACAAATACATAATGGAAAAGCAGCGGGCATGGGAGCGGTCCATCTTGGGAGCTGCTAACCCACCTCCCACCATTAAGCCCCCCCCCCAGCACTGCGTCCGGGTGATGGGAACTACCAAACCCCTCCACGGTACATCAGGTGCCACACGTGTAACCAGCAGGGCCACATGCAGAGAGACTGTCCCAGAAACAGAAACCGCTCCACGTGGAATACTCCAACTAATTCCCCTCCCCAGCGACAGTGTGTATCCCAGGGAGCAGAAGGTGCCGTCCTTCCGCCCCAGCGACAGTGTGTACCCCAGGGAGCAGAAGGTGCCGTCCTTCCTCCCCAGCGGCAGTGTGTACCCCAGGGAGCAGAAGGTGCTGTCCTTCCGCCCCAGCGACAGTGTGTACCCCAGGGAGCAGAAGGTGCCGTCCTTCCTCCCCAGCGGCAGTGTGTACCCCAGGGAGCAGAAGGTGCCGTCCTTCCTCCCCAGCGACAGTGTGTACCCCAGTGAGCAGAAGGTGCCGTCCTTCCTCCCCAGCGGCAGTGTGTACCCCAGGGGGCCGAAGGTGTCGTCCTTCCCCCCCAGCGGCAGTGTGTATCCCAGGGAGCAGAAGGTGCCGTCCTTCCTCCCCAGCGGCATTGTGTACCCCAGGGAGCAGAAGGTGCCATCCTTCCTCCCCAGCGGCAGTGTGTACCCCAGGGAGCTGAAGGTGTCGTCCTTCCTCCCCAGCGGCAGTGTGTACCCCAGGGAGCAGAAGGTTCCGTCCTTCCTCCCCAGTGGCAGTGTGTACCCCAGGGGGCCGAAGGTGTCGTCCTTCCCCCCCAGCGGCAGTGTGAACCCCAGGGAGCTGAAGGTGTCGCCCTCTTCCCCCCAGCGACAGCTTACCCTAACAAGGGGAGACACCAATCTCCCAGATGGCGCAGATGGGACCATGGTCTCTGTGCCTGACCTACCGGGATGCTGGACAGCCTGTCCAGATCCCCAACTACCCTCACTGGGACAACCGGAGGAGGGGGTAAGTACAAATTCCCCTCCCCAGCTAACTCCTAATGTGGCCCCAGGGTTAACAGAGGAAATGTTAACCCCCACTGACCCCCACCTTTCCCTGGCTACTGAGCCGGAATATGTCCCAAGTACCCCAGCAGAAGAGCTGACAGCGGGGCAGAGTGCAGTCGGCCTCTGCCCTCCATTTGTCCCTTGTACAGAGCAGAATGTCCTGCAGGTTATACCAGCAGAAGAGCTGGCATCAGGGCAGAGTGCCGCTGGCCTCTGCCCCTCAAGTCCCCTCAGCATGTTGCCCCATCACAACAGCGAAATATCCAGGTGCCTGGTTAGACTTCCCCCCAAAGGGGAGATGGGTGACGAAGTGCCTTTTGCCACTTTGTCCTGGAGAGGACGTATTGCCAGCCTCCTGCCCTGCGACTATGGCCCTGGGACATATTGGCCTTTAAAAACAGTATTCGGCCATACCAGAGTGTATGTCCCTCATTCTGGCCCTTTAAATACAGGGGGGTCATTCGGTACTTGCCCTGTGGGAGCGGTGATACCCCAGATAGCTATGCCATGGAGCCCATTTATATAATTAAAGACTATGGGAAAGACTTTAGCTACATAGCAGTTGAACTATGTGAATAGGATCTGAGCGCTATTCGGTAGTTTTGTGCGCTCAGATCCCAGCTATCTGGGGATATGTGAAATGTGAGTAAATGTGAATTGCAGTAATGCTGATGGGTTGTCAAACTAGAGAATTGACCAACAAATACTTTTGTCCGGACATCCCCAGGCCGATCCGTTGGGATCAGACCGTGTATGCCGGCTTATGGTCACGGGGGAGGTGTGTAACGGAACCCATCACTGTTTTACCCTGTTTTATGGTTATTTAATTATTATAATATGATCCTACTATTATACTGTATGTATGTTGGTTTAAGGATGAGCTAATCAATGTCTGATTGTATCAAAGTAGCCAGGTAGCCTCAGGGAGTTGTGACCCACCTATTGTCCCTCTATGTGTATTGTGTGGCCAACTATGGGGGATGTGTATTGCCTGTGGGAAGAGATGTGTATATATATTTCTGCACATAACAAAATAAAGTCAGTATTCATTTGACTCCCAATTGAGTGTCGTCCAATATGGTAAGTTGGGGATGGTGAGACTGTAGTGCTTCTTGGATATTTTACCGCATACCAGCGGAGATATTGGACTGCGTCTTCCAACTCCGTTACAGTCTCTTTCCCCCCTCCCTCATCATCCTCCCCCCTCCCTTGATGATTAGGGGGGAAGAGACACAGGGATAAGTGTGAGGGGTGTTAGGGTAAGGGGTGTTAGGGATAAGGGTGAGGGGGTTAGGTGTTAGGGTGAGGGGTGTTAGGGCTAATTGTGAGGGGTGTTAGGGTGAGGGGTGTTAGGGATAAGTGTAAGGGGTGTTAGGGTGAGGCATGTTAGGAATAAGTGTGAGGGGTGTTAGGTCTTAGGGATAAGTGTGAGAATGTTAGGGTTAGGTGTTAGGTTGATGGGTGTTATGGATAAGTGTGAGGGGTGTTAGGGTTAGGATGAGGGGTGTTAGGGATAAGTGTGAGGGGTGTTAGGGTTAGGGTGAGGGGTGTTAGGGATAAGTGTGAGGGGTGTTAGGGTTAGTTGTTAGGGTGAGGGGTGTTAGGGATAAGTGTGAGAAGTGTTAGGGTTAGGGTGAAGGGTGTTAGGGATAAGTGTGAGGGGTGTTAGGGTTAGGTGTTAGGTTGATGGGTGTTATGGATAAGTGTTAGGGGTGTTAGGGTTAGGGTGAGGGGTGTTAGGGATAAGTGTGAGGGGTGTTAGGGTTAGGGTGAGGGGTGTTAGGGATAAGTGTGAGGGGTGTTAGGTCTTAGGGATAAGTGTGAGAATGTTAGGGTTAGGTGTTAGGTTGATGGGTGTTATGGATAAGTGTGAGGGGTGTTAGGGTTAGGGTGAGGTGTGTTAGGGATAAGCGTGAGGGGTGTTAGGGTTAGGGTGAGGGGTGTTAGGGATAAGTGTGAGGGGTGTTAGGGTTAGGTGTTAGGGTGAGGGGTGTTAGGGATAAGTGTGAGGAGTGTTAGGGTTAGGGGTGTTAGGGATAAGTGTGAGGGGTGTTAGGGTTAGGTGTTAGGTTGATGGGTGTTATGGATAAGTGTGAGGGGTGTTAGGGTTAGGGTTAGGGGTGTTAAGGATAAGTGTGAGGGGTGTTAGGGTTAGGGTGAGGGGTGTTAGGGATAAGTGTGAGGGGTGTTAGGGTTAGGTGTTAGGGTGAGGGGTGTTATGGTTAGGTGTGAGGAGTGTTAGGGTTAGGGTGAGGGGTGTTAGGGATAAGTGTGAGGGGTGTTAGGGTTAGGTGTTAGGTTGATGGGTGTTATGGATAAGTGTGAGGGGTGTTAAGGTTAGTGTGAGGGGTGTTAGGGATAAGTGTGAGGGGTGTTAGGGTTAGGGTGAGGGGTGTTAGGGATAAGTGTGAGGGGTGTTAGGGTTAGGTGTTAGGGTGAGGGGTGTTAGGGATAAGTGTGAGGAGTGTTAGGGTTAGGGGTGTTAGGGATAAGTGTGAGGGGTGTTAGGGTTAGGTGTTAGGTTGATGGGTGTTATGGATAAGTGTGAGGGGTGTTAGGGTTGGGTGCTAAGGTGAGGGGAGGATGACGATAAGGGTGGGAAGAGACACAGGGGTGTCCTTGCAGCAGAGATCAAAAGAGTCCTTCAGGACTGTATTGCACACTGTGTACAGTAGCCTAGCTATGGTTTTCCCTATTGATGCAGTATCACCTACACTCAACCTCCTCTCAGTAAGACTGCAAGTTAGTTATGATACCAAAATGACTGCTGTCCTTCAGATGGAAGGCTCTGGAAGGGAGTGTATGCTGCTGATTGGCTGGAATATGTCTGCTGACTGTGACATGCAGGGTCAAAGTTTGCTCAATGATAAAGTATTGGGGGCGGGTCGAATATCGCAAATGTTCGCAGTTCGCCGCGAACGCGAACATGCTATGTTCGCCGGAAACAGTTCGCCGGCTAACTATTCGGGACATCTCTAAGTACCAGTAATACTATTACAAAGCAAACTGTCATACCTGTCACCATGAAGACAACTCTCCTGTATGACTACCTTACTCTCCCAGCCCCATCTCACTATAGAACTCTGCACTACCCTAAACCCCTCTACACTGATCCCTATCCCTGGGGAGGGTATAGAACACAAATGCATGGAGGCAATCAAGACTGTGGTATCACCAAGGCCAGGCCTGAAGGATACCCCATATAATAACCTAGATTTCACCATATTTGTAGATGGGTCCTGTAAAAAGAAACCAGATGTTACCAATACTGATGTCGCAAACATCAAATTTTCGGTTTGCGAACCGCGGACGCGAATTCCATCAAATGTTCGCGAACGGACGAACATCGGCGAACCGCCATAGACTTCAATGGGCAGGCGAATTTTAAAACCCATAGGGACTCTTTCTGGCCACAATAGTGATGGGAAAGTTGTTTCAAGGGGACTAACACCTGGACTGTGGCATGCCAGAGGGGGATCCATGGCAAAACTTCCACGGAAAATTACATAGTTGATGCAGAATCTGGTTTTAAGCCATAAAGGGCATAAATCACCTAACATTCCTAAATTGTTTGGAATAACATGCTTTAAAACATCAGGTATGATGTTGTATCGATCAGGTAGTGTAAGGGTTACACCCGCTTCACAGTAACAGACCAATCTCCCCGTTTAATGCACCGCAAACAACCGCAAACAGTCCCTTTGCACAATCGCAAACTCCCCATTTGCACAAGGTTGGATACCAAGCTAGCCATGTCCCGTTCCTTGTCCTCACTGATGTCATTGAAGGTTTCTTCCTCCACCCAGCCACCAAGGGTCCCCGAAAGGTGACAACAAGCCCCCTGCTGTGTTTGGTCTTCCACCTCCTCAAAGCCACCTTCCTCCTCTTACTCCTCTTCTTCAGACTCCTCTCTCTGCGTTGCCTCTGTCTGCGTTATTATAAGGTGTGTACTGTTAAGTAGTACTATTTCTTTCAGTTTAATCCCTGTTACGTCCACTATTAGGGGACGTGTATATGGCATGGATTTTTGGAACAGTGAGATGGAAAAAGATGCTTGGTCGGACCTCCTACTTCGAATTTGGGGCACTGCCTGTGCAATCTAAGGTGCCACCAGATAGGAGTGGTGTATTAAGTTGTACTACTCATTCCTATCAGTTTAATACCTGTTACGTCACCTATCAGGGGACGTGTATATGGCATGGATTTTTGGAACAGGGAGATGGAAAAAGATGCTTGGTCGGTCCTCCCACTTCAAATTTGGGGCACTGCACGTGCAATCTAAGGTGCCACCAGATAGGAGTGGTGTATTAAGTTGTACTACTTATTCCTATCAGTGTAATACCTGTTACGTCACCTATCAGGGAACGTGTATATGGCATGGATTTTTGGAACAGGGAGATGGAAAAAGATGCTTGGTCGGTCCTCCCACTTCAAATTTGGGGCACTGCACGTGAAATCTAAGGTGCCACCAGATAGGAGTGGTGTATTAAGTTGTACTACTCATTCCTATCAGTGTAATACCTGTTACGTCACCTATCAGGGGACGTGTATATGGCATGGATTTTTGGAACAGGGAGATGGAAAAAGATGCTTGGTCGGACCCCCTACTTCGAATTTGCGGCACTGCACGTGCAATGTAATGTGCCACCAGATAGGAGTGGTGTATTAAGTTGTACTATTTATTCCTATCAGTTTAATACCTGTTCCGTCACCTATCTTTCCTCCCAATAGCACATTCTATATGTCATCAACCGGCCTGGGTGTATTTAGAGAACCACACTTTTTCAGGCCCTTAACCTGGGACAAGGTGGCTTGGCTATCAGAATTGCCTCAGAGCCTTTAAAACTCGCCAAACCCCCTAATCAGACACTCACTATCATAATGGAAATGGGCCAAGAAACACACGGGTTTGTTCCCTGGATCCACCCAAATGACCCCAATTCTTGACCACCCTCAGGCCCCGAAACACATGAGCACAACATCACAACACTGGTGGAGGTCAAGGAAACTCGATAGACTAGGAGACTGGTTAGTAAAGGGCCAGATGCTCACCTATGAGGAACTGAGGGACAAGCATGAGCTACCGCTGTCAGAACATTACAATTACTGTAGGCTGAGGCATTTCACACACTCCCTGACCCAGAAACAGGGGACACCGGTCTTAAATTGGTTCTCCAAAATTTGTAAAGATAAACCTCTATCAAGGGGGATCATTGGGTCGCTTTACAAATATAAAACATTTGTTACTGGTTGAAGCGAAACTGGGGGAAGGACCGGAGTGGGGGAGCCCTGGAGACCCTTCAGAAGCAACCGGTGGCAAAATCATCCCAGGAAAGGAGAGGTCGCTCACTGAAGCCTGCCCTAGGGTAACCCAAGGGTGATTGCCCAGGTTAGATATTGTAAAAAATAAGCTAATACTGCTGGAGGGATGATAGCTAATAGGACTTTGGTGTTCCCTGCAGATATACTCTTTACTATTGTCTGTTTTACCAGGTTTAGGTATCTCTTAAATTGCAATCACAGTAAAAAATAAGAAAAATTATTAACCTAAAAAGTAAAAATAAGAAGGAATAACCAGCTAACTTTCACAAAATGTCTTTATTGTAAATATGTATTTTTGCACAACTGTTATGCAAGACTGTTCAAAAATGCTTTATTTCTCATTACATGCTGTACACCTTCTGACAATAAAATAATTTGAATGCAAAAATTAGGTATTGTTGCAGCGACCAGAAAAATTGATGTTAGTTTGTGGACTATTATTAGCTCAAGGCAGCTCATCTATCAGGCCTTTTTTAATCGAATGTATCGCCCACTGTCAGTCCCTTCGGTATCCATCCCTCATTCATCTTAATAAAGGTGAGGTAATCTAGACTTTTTTGACCTAGGCGACTTCTCTTATCAGTGACAAAACCTCCTGCTGCACTGAAGGTCCTTTCTGACAGGACACTTGAAGCGGGGCAGGACAGAAGTTCTATGGCAAATTGGGATAGCTCAGGCCACAGGGCAAGCGTGCACACCCAGTAGTCAAGGGGTTCATCGCTCCTCATAGTGTCGATATCTGTAGTTATGGCGAGGTAGTCTGTTACCTGACGGTCGAGTCGTTCTCTGAGGGTGGACCCCGAAGGGCTGTGGCGATGCATAGGACTTAAAAAGCTCTACATGTCCTCCATCAACAACACGTCTGTAAAGCGTCTTCTCCTTGCCGGCGTGGTCGTGGGAGGAGGAGGATTATGTTCACCTCTTCTGCTGTTAGATTGCCGTTGTGCTGTGACATCACCCTTAAACACTGTGTAAAGCATACTTTTTAATTTATTTTGGAAGTGCTGCATCCTTTCCGACTTGTGGTAATTCGGTAACATTTCAGGCACTTTCTGCTTATACCGGGGGTCTAGTAGCGTGGACACCCAGTACAGGTCGTTCTCCTTCATCCTTTTTATACGAGGGTCCCTCAACAGGCATGACAGCATGAAAGACCCCATTTGCACAAGGTTGGATGCCGAGCTAGTCATGTCCCGTTCCTCGTCCTCAGTGATCTCACTGAAGGTATGTTCTTCCCCCCAGCCACGTACAACACCACTGGTACCAGATAGGTGACAACGAGCACCCTGGGATGCCTGTTGTGGTTGGTCTTCCTCCTCCTCCTCAAAGCCACATTCCTCCTCTGACTCCTCTTCCTCACAATCCTCTTCCAGCGTTGACGCAGGTCCAGCAAGCGATGCTGATAAGGCTGTTTCTGGCGGTGATGGTGACCACAACTCTTCCTCTTCCTCTTCACGCTCATCTACGGCCTGATCCAGCACTCTTCGCAGGGCACGCTCCAGGAAGAAAACAAATGGTATGATGTCGCTGATGGTGCCCTGGGTGCGACTGACCAGGTTTGTCACCTCCTCAAAAGGACGCATAAGCCTACAGGCATTGCGCATGAGCGTCCAGTAATGTGGCAAAAAAATCCCCAGCTCCGCAGAGGCTGTCCTAGTACCCCGGTCATACAAATACTCGTTAACAGCCTTTTCTTGTTGGAGCAGGCGGTCGAACATTAGGAGTGTTGAATTCCAATGTGTCGGGCTGTCTAAAATCAAGCGCCTCGCTGGCATGTTGTTTCGCCGCTGGATATCTGTCAAGTGCGCCATGGCCACGTAGGAACGCCTGAAATGGGCACACACCTTCCTGGCCTGCTTCAGGACGTCCTGTACGCCTGGGTGCTTATGCACAAAGCGTTGTACAATCAGATTACACACATGTGACATGCACGGCACATGTGTCAACTTGCCCAAATTCAATGCCGCCAACAAATTTCTTCCGTTGTCACAAACCACTTTGCCGATCTCCAGTTGGTGCGGAGTCAGCCACTGATCCACCTGTGCGTTCAGGGCGGACAGGAGTGCTGGTCCGGTGTGACTCTCTGCTTTCAGGGAAGTCAACCCCAAGACGGCGTGACACTGCCGTATCCGGGATGTGGAATAGTACCTGTGGAGCTGGGGGGGGGGGGGGGTGCCGTTGATGTGGAGCAAGACATAGCAGCAGCAGAAGAGGACTCAGCCGAGGAGGTTATGGAAGAGGATGGAGTAGGAGGAGTAGAGGAGGTGGCAGCAGGCCTGCCTGCAAGTCGTGGCGGTGTCACCAACTCCTCTGCAGAGCCACTTATTCCATGCTTGGCAGCCGTCACCAGGTTTACCCAATGCGCAGTGTAGGTGATATACCTGCCCTGACCATGCTTTGCAGACCAGGTATCAGTGGTCAGATGGACCCTTGCCCCAACACTGTGTGTCAGAGATGCCATTACTTCCTTTTGCACAATCGAGTACAGGTTGGGGATTGCCTTTTGTGCAAAGAAATTTCGGCCGGGTACATTCCACTGCGGTGTCCCAATAGCTAAACATTTTTTGAACGCCTCAGACTCCACCAGCTTGTATGGTAAAAGCTGGCGGGCTAAGAGTTCAGACAAGCCAGCTGTCAGTTGCCGGGCAAGCGGGTGACTTTGTGACATGGCTTCTTAAGCTCAAACATGTCCTTGACAGACACCTGACTGTGGGCAGATGAGCAGGGACTGCTCAGGGCGAGACACGGAGTGGCGGATGGTTGAGAGGGGGCAAGCAGGGCAGCAGTGGTTGACGTGGCTAAAGATGCTGGACCAGGAGGAGGATGGCGGCTTTGACTTTGTGTGCTGCTTGTACTCATGTGTTGATCCTATAGGCGTTTGTGATGTGACATCATGTGCCTTCGCAAAGAAGTTGTACCTAGGTGGGTGTTGGACTTCCCACGACTCAGTTTCTTTTTGCACAGGTTGCAAATGGCATCACTGTTGTCACAGGCAGACACACGAAAAAATTGCCACACTGCTGAGCTCTGCAATGACGGCATTCTGGTGGTGGCAACATCATGCGTTGACTGGTGTGCTGTCTTGCTGACCCCGGGTGCCGATGCATGCTGTCTGACTGTGCCACTAGCTACTTTCGACGACCTCCCGCTCGTCTCCCCCTCCTCTCTGTCTCCCCATCTGAACTTTCCTCCTGTTCTTCTTCTCTTATAGCGGGCACCCACGTGACATCCACGGACGCATCGTCATCATCAATGGCTTCACTTGTATCTGACAACTCAACAAAGGAAGCAGCACCGGGTACAACATCATCATCATCATCATCAGACCGTATGTCCATGTGTGTAATGCTGCCTGACTGAGACATATCTCTGTTATCTACATCCTCTGGCACTAATGTTTGTGCATCACTCATTTCTTCCAACGGATGTGTAAATAACTCTGCTGACGGATCAAGTGAAGCGGCTGTGGTGCTAGTGTTGGTGGTGGCGGCAGGCGGGCAAGTGGTAACTGGAGAGGTGCCCGAAGCTAAGCTGGAGGAGGATGGTGCGTCTAGGTTCCGAGCGGAAGCTGTAGAAGATTGGGTATCCTGTGTTAGCCAGTCAACCATGTCCTCAGAACTGTTCAAGTTCAGGGTACGTTGCCTCTGAAAACTGGGCATTATTCTAGGGCCAAAGGGAATCACAGCACCACGACCACGAAGGCCCCTGCGGGTTGGCCTGCCTGTCATTTTTTTTTTACGATTAGTGGTACTATGTGTGCAAGCTACTGTGCCACCAGATATGAGTGTCACTGTGCACTGGCAAAAGTTGGCAGAGTAGATGCAATAGGCCTCACACACACGCCTGTAGGCAGGCAACTGATATTCAATCGATTACAGTCAAAAAAGGGTTCTTTTATGTCACTGTACACTACGGTGGCACTAGATATGTGTGTCACTGTGCACTGGCAAAAGTTGGCAGAGTAGATGCAATAGGCCTCACACACACGCCTGTAGGCAGGCAACTGATATTCAATCGATTACAGTCAAAAAAGGGTTGTTTTATGTCACTGTACACTACGGTTGCAGTAGATATGTGTGTCACTGTGCACTGGCAAAAGTTGGCAGAGTAGATGCAATAGGCCTCACACACACGCCTGTAGGCAGGCAACTGATATTCAATCGATTACAGTCAAAAAAGGGTTCTTTTATTTCACTGTACACTATGGTTGCACTAGATATGAGTGTCACTGTGCACTGGCAAAAGTTGGCAGAGTAGATGCAATAGGCCTCACACACATGCCTGTAGGCAGGCAACTGATATTCAATCGATTACAGTAAAAAAAGGGTTCTTTTATTTCACTGTACACTACGGTTGCACTAGATATGAGTGTCACTGTGCACTGGCAAAAGTTGGCAGAGTAGATGCAATAGGCTTCACACACACGCCTGTAGGCAGGCTACTGATATTCAATCGATTACAGTCAAAAAAGGGTTCTTTTATGTCACTGTACACTACGGTTGCACTAGATATGAGTGTCACTGTGCACTGGCAAAAAGTGGCAGAGTAGATGCAATAGGCCTCACACACGCCTGTAGGCAGGCAACTGATATTCAATCGATTACAGTCAAAAAAGGGTTGTTTTATGTCACTGCACACTACGGTTGCACTAGATATGAGTGTCACTGTGCACTGGCAAAAGTTGGCAGAGTAGATGCAATAGGCCTCACACACACGCCTGTAGGCAGGCAACTGATATTCAATCGATTACAGTCAAAAAAGGGTTCTTTTATTTCACTGTACACTACGGTTGCACTAGATATGAGTGTCACTGTGCACTGGCAAAAGTTGGCAGAGTAGATGCAATAGGCTTCACACACACGCCTGTAGGCAGGCAACTGATATTCAATCGATTACAGTCAAAAAAGGGTTCGTTTATGTCACTGCACACTACGGTTGCACTAGATATGAGTGTCACTGTGCACTGGCAAAAGTTGGCAGAGTAGATGCAATAGGCCTCACACACACGCCTGTAGGCAGGCAACTGATACTCAATCGATTACAGTCAAAAAAAGGTTGTTTTATGTCACTGCACACTACGGTTGCACTAGATATGAGTGTCACTGTGCACTGGCAAAAGTTGGCAGAGTAGATGCACTAGGCCTCACACACACGCCTGTAGGCAGGCAACTGATATTCAATCGATTACAGTCAAAAAAGGTTTCTTTTATTTCACTGTACACTACAGTTGCACTAGATATGAGTGTCACTGTGCACTGGCAAAAGTTGGCAGAGTAGATGCAATAGGCTTCACACACACGCCTGTAGGCAGGCAACTGATATTCAATCGATTACAGTCAAAAAAGGGTTATTTTATGTCACTGTACACTACGGTTGCACTAGATATGAGTGTCACTGTGCACTGGCAAAAGTTGGCAGAGTAGATGCAATAGGCTTCACACACACGCCTGTAGGCAGGCAACTGATACTCAATCGATTACAGTCAAAAAAGGGTTCTTTTATTTCACTGTACACTACGGTTGCACTAGATATGAGTGTCACTGTGCACTGGCAAAAGTTGGCAGAGTAGATGCAATAGGCCTCACACACACACTAGCAGGCAGGCATATGCAATTAGATTACACAGAAATAAAATAAAATAAATGATGTTCTAGCCCTAAAAAGGGCTTTTTGGGTTGCTGTCCTTGCAGCAGATATCAAATGAGTCCTTCAGGTGTGTAGTGAAAGCTAAATACACAGCCTGGCTATCTATTTCCCTATTAAATCAGCATCATCTCCAATATATGTCCTCTCTCAACGAATGTAGCTTCAGAATGACTCTAAAATGGATGCTGTCCTTTAGATGGAAGGCTCTGGAAGGGAGTGTATGCTGCTGATTGGCTGGAATGTGTCTTCTGACTGTGAGGTGCAGGGTCAAAGTTTCCTCAATGATAAAGAATAGGGGGCGGACCGAAAAGCGCATGTGTTCGCCGTTCGTTGCGAACGCGAACATGCGAAAATCGCCGCGAATAGTTCTCCGGCGAACTGTTCGGGACATCACTTGTTACAAATGCCTCATGGTATGCTGTAGTAACAGAAAGGGAAATACTTAAAGCAGAAAGATTGCCCCCGCACTTCTCAGCACAAGCAGCCGAGCTAATAGCACTCACGGAAAATCCAACGGAAAAATAGTAAACATATACACTGACAGCCAGTATGCATTTTCCACTGTCCATGTGTTCGCTCAGTTATGGAAAAACAGGGGCATGATAACATCTACAGGGAAACAAATTCGACACAAAGATCTTATCCTCTCTCTACTACAAGCAATACAATTACCTAAACAAGTAGCAGTTTGCAAGTGTGCAGCACACACTACAGGTATAGACCCTATATCAAAAGGAAATAGAAAAGCAGATGAAGAAGCAAAAAAGGTAGCACTGAAACCACAAACAGATATCTTACCTACATATGTGTCAGAAAACCAACACCTGACACACATAGACAATGACATTTTAAAGCAAATGCAGGAAAACTCACCAGATTCAGAAAAAATATATTGTGCTAAACAAGGGGCAAAGCAAAATAAAGATGGGATTTACATATGCCCTTTGGGGAAACCTACACCCCCCCCCCCCCCACAACCTACACAGATATGCAGCAGTATTGAGCCATGGGATAAACCATGTCTCAAAAGGGGGTATGGTAGCAATAATAAGCCAAGCATTCACAGCATATTGTTTCATAAAATACTCATTTTGTTTTTGTATGGGATGCATTGTATGTGCAAAACACAACCCACAAGGAAATGTGCGACCCAAAACAGGATGCATCCCCACACCAAGTACCCGTTACAAGTCATATGCATGGACTTTATTGAGCAAAACAAATGCGAAGGGAAGAAATACCATTTAGTGATAATAGACATGTTTTCTAGGTGGGTAGAAACAACACCATGCATGCACCCAGATGCCCTTACAGTAGCAAAAGCATTACTGAACCAAATAATACCTAGATGTGGGATACCAGAAAAATTCCATAGTGATGATGGAACATATTTTGTTAACGATATAATAGCACACCTGGGAAAAGCAGAAGTCACACCTATGAAGGAGATACCGAAAGCGCTACAAAGGAAAGTATAATCCCAATGATCCGTGGATTGGCCCAAAAGATGTGTCCATCGTCCGCTTAACCTGCATGTCCAGCCAGCTTGCCAATTTACCCATTTGCAAAAAATTATGACTACAGACCTCATGGGCCTCATTCTATTAATGGCCGTAGGAGCTGCGGGGCCTCAAGGACCGGCCGCAAGCTATTCGGCTATTCTATTCCCTTCCGGCCGGGGGCTCCGGCAGGCTTGCGGCCGGCGCCTTGCTATCCCTTGCGGCCGCTCGCGCCGGAGGAAAGCCTTTGATCTAAAACGGCCGCAAGAGAATCGGCCGCAAGAAAATCCTGTTTGCTATTCAATTGCTCCGGGAACCCTCTCTGCAAGGCTAAAACCGAGCCGCAGCTTACTTGCAGGAAAAAGGTCCCGCTAGCACCAATTAAGCACAAAATATACCCAAAATAAAGCCATCCTGCATTTTGAGGAGACTATAAAGTGATTGTAGGTGTTAGCAAAAATAGCACAACATTCCCCTATACTCAAATCCGTAAATAAATATTATTTTAATATATGTCAAATATTCATGTAAAAAGTCCAGAGGGCTTGGAGCACCTCAGACCCGCCCACGCTGCGGCTGGAAAATAAACAGTTAATGTAAACTCGGGTTTGGGCTGATGTGCAAGCTTGAGAGTGGGTTACTATTAATCCTCATGTCCCCCAATATGATCCCTAGCATTTACAGAGCATTACAGTGCCGTCTTGAATTTATTTTTGACTTTAAAGATTTCTGAGCTTACGGCCGGTTGCAAGATATACGGCCGGCCGTTTAATTGAATTGCAAGGTAACGGAACCCCCGCAAGGAATCGCAGCCTTGCGGACGTTTTACGGTCGATAATAGAATGAGGCCTCATGTGTTTAGTGCAAAGGACTCCGTGTGAAGTATGATCTCCACGTTGAAGGAATCTCACCTGTGTAGATAAGGACCTCCTCCCATGGGTTGTTTTATAATAATGCATTGCTTAATTATAAAAAGTGGGTGAATGTAAGGAAAATCTAATACTTGGCTTGAGAGGATCACCATAAGGGGTTACGATTTTTTCTGCTATTAGATATTTCCTCTTGAACTCTATACCACTGGGTCAAGTTTCCATTTTGACCCTCTGCCCTGTCTGTTACTTGTTACTCGTGCTTTCACATTCTAACCACAGAAGACTCTTCTGTACATGGAGCATTCATGACAGGAACTGGCTAGATGTTATGCCCTGACCGCAAGGACTTTTTCAGTTATTGATCTTGAGATCAGATGGTGTGACATCTATACATTTTCTTGCATAAAAGGTCCAGAAAATGTTTTGTACACTTAAACTGTGTGTGTGTATTTAATTTCTCTCCTTGGTGCCAAGTAAAAATATAACTTTGTGTGCTGTGTTCTTTCCTGCAGGATAATATTTCCCTAACACTAACCCTAAAATATTTTTTAAACACATTAATGGGAAGTAGGCCAGCAAGGAAACTACAGGAACATTACAATGTGAAACAGGCCATCTGACAAATAATGACCAGGAAAAGGCAGATGAGCTAAATAGTTTTTTTTCTTCGGGATACACAAGGGAGGTACCAGTGGTTGGGATAAAGCAGCATAATGGGGCTACACTACCTTCACAAAATAATATGTTAACGCAGGAAGAAATCGAAAAGAGGTTGAAAAAAATTAATGTTAATAAAGCCCCAGGTCCTGATGGAATACATCCAAGGGTACTGAGGGAACTGGGTTCTGTAATAGCCAAACCATTATATCTGATTTTTCAAGATTCACTCAACACAGGGCCTCTACCAGATGACTGGAGAAAAGCATAGGTGATACCTATATTTAAGAAGGGAGCAAGAAATAATCCAGGGAATTATAGATCTGTAAGCTCCACTTCTGTAGTTGTGTTAATAAGGGATAATATACAATAAAATGTCTGTATAAACAAGATTATAAGTAGGAGCCAACACGGATTTATGAGGGATAGGTCATGTCAAACAAACCTAATTAGTTTCTATGAGGAGCTTAGTAAGAATTTGGATCAAGAATTTGGATTTTGCAATGGCTTTTGATACAGTGCCGCATGGAAGACTATTGTGCTAATAAAGGGATACAGGAATTGCAGTAAATATCTGCTCATGGATTGAGAGCTGTATAAAAGACAGGAAGCAAAGAGTTTTGGTAAATGGAACATATTCGGATTGGACTAATGTGGTAAGTGGGGTTCCTCAGGGTTCAGTATTAGGTCCTCTCCTTTTTAAACATATTTATTAAACACTTAGAAGTTGGAAAGTATTGTCTCCATTTTCAGATGAGATTTAATAATAATACATTTAAAGTTATGCATCTGGGAAGGAAAAATAGCCATGCAATTTACATTCTTAATGGATCAAATCTAGGGGTATCAGATATCAAAAGGGATTTGGGAGTACTTGTGGACAACCACCTAGGTAATAGTGCTCAATGCCAAGCAGCATCTGCAAAAGCAAGTAAAATATTAGCATGTATTAAGAAGGGTATAGAAGCAAGGGAAGCAAATCTAATTCTGCCACTATACAAATCCCTAGTACACCTGTATTTGGAATATGGAGTACAATTTTGCGCACCACTTCATAAAAAGGACATTTTAGAGCTGGAAAAAGTACAGAGAAGGGCAACAAAACTAATAAGGGAAATGGAAGGACTAAGTTATGAAGAAAGACTAACGAAATTACACCTATTTTCTCTGGAAAAATGCATCTAAGAGGGGATATGATCATCTTATATAAATACATCCAGGGTCAGTATAAGGCTTTGTCAAGCAAACGTTTTGTGCCAAAGGGTTTTCAACAGACAAGAGGGCATCCTTTGAGGTTAGAAGTAAAAATATTCCACCTTAAAGAAAGAAATGGGTTCTTCACAGTAAGGGTGGTTAATCTGTGGAATTCTCTACCAAAAGAGGTGGTCACAGCGTATTTCATAGTTAACTTTAAAAAGGAGTTGAATATATTTTTGAGCAAAAAGGGCATTCAGGGTTATCCTGGTTATGGAGGGAATATTGATCTAGAGAGTAGTCTGGTCAGGAAGGAATTTTATTCCCCCCCCCCCCCCCCTTTGAGACAATTGGCAATGTTTCAATGTTTTTTTTTTCTGTTTGCCTTCCTCTGGATCAATTAACAACTAATCTGTATATTGCAGATCAGAGGAGATCTAAAAAGGTTGAACCTTAATTACTATGTATATATGTAACTATAAACTCTGAAGATTTATATAGATTTTGGAAATTACGAGTAAAGAATTTGCAAACGAACGAGATGTTCAGATCAAAATCTTCAAAAATTATAAAACTATTTAATGTGGAGTGGAAAATAAGAGATACTCACTGAGATGGGGAGGAAAGATAAATGTGGTCTGGCCATATAATGTGATTGAGAGAGAGAGATAGGGAAAGAGAGAGAGAGAGAGAGAGAGAGAGAAAATAAATGTGAAGAAAAGCAATCACTTGGCACTCAGTACACATAATAGCCATATAAAGTTTAGACTTTAGACTTAATTTAACTAGAACATGAAAATAGCACTCAAATACATTTATGCAATGTGCTGGTGAACGGGATCACAACTCACCAGGCTGAACCTCACATGAACAAAAAGACTGCAACACTCAGGATAAAGGACATGGATTATTGTGCACACATTGGAAAACCTGTCTAAAAGCCCTTTGGGTTGAGAAAGGGCTTGTAGTCTGAAACGACAGTCATTCAAATAATTCCAATAAATTCACATTTCCTGAAGTCTCAGTGCTGTGCTCTTTTTGTGTATAAATACCGTATTGGTCCGAATATAAGCCGCACCTTTTTTCCGATTTTTGCGTTTGCGAGTTATAGGTGCGGCTTACATTGTGAAAAAATGACAGATATTGTGAGTTACGCGTGTGCGGTTTATATTCGGGATCGCAAAATCACTGCCGATTTGCGCGTTAAGGGTGCCGATTTGCACGCATGTGACTACATTGTAGCAATTGAATAGCGATTTCCGGTTTTAGCGATTCTCGCATCCTGTAAGGCCTGTAACCTGCAAAAGAAGTTACAGTACATGTTAGAAAGCCTGTTTCTTGCAATGGCTGATCACTTGGAGAGAAAAGCTTCAAAAAGCCTAGGAATGAGGCGTAGTTATGATGCAAGTTTCAAAATTGCAGTTGTTAATTATGCAAAAACAACAAGCAATAGAGAGGCCGGAAAAAAATATGGATTGGATGAATCCAATGTGTGACGTTGGGTTGCCTCAGAGGAGAGATTGAAAAATTCAGTTTCCACCAGAAAATCTTTCAGGGGACCAAAACATGGCAAATATCCAGAACTTGAAGCTGGGTTTATTCCTACATTCAAGATATGAGAAAAGATGGGATGCCAATTTCACGTGAAGTAATCCAGCTGAAAGCCTTTAGAAATTGCAAAGACCTTAAAAATAAATGACAGGGAATTTCTTGCAAGCATTGGTTGGTGCCGTCGTTTTATGCGGAGAAAGGTTCTCGCTCTTAGATGAAGCACTTCATTGGCACAGAAATTGCCGGCAGATTTTGAGGAGAAACTGACTAGTTTCCAGCGGTATGTCATCCAATTGCGGCAGCGTCACTCATACCTGATGGGCAATGCTGACGAGACCCCCGTATTTTTTGACATGCCAAGCAATACGACAGTAGACCAGAAAGGGGCAAAAAGTGTCATTTTAAGAACAACCGGCAATGAAAAACTCAGAGTAATGGTGATGTTAGCTGTTACTGCTGACGGAGGAAAGTTACCCCCCTTTGTTATTCTGAAGCGAAAAACTTTGCCCAAAGAAAGCATTCCTGATGGCCTAGTGATTCGTTGCCAGGAAAAAGGCTGGTTGACAACAGAACGGATGGTTGACTGGTTGTCTGTAGTTTGGAATTGCAGACCTGGAGCACTGCTCACTAAAAGAGCCAAGCTAGTATTGGATGCTTTTAAGGGTTGCTGCACAGAAGACAGACCTCGTTGTTATACCTGGTGGCATGACTTCAAAGCTACAATTGCTTGATGTCATTGTGAACAAGCCGTTCAAAGACAACCTTTGCAAGCAGTATTTAGATTTGCTTCGGAAATGGGATCATGCTCTTACACCATCTGGCAAGATTAAGAAGCCGTCAGTGACACTCCTGTGCCAATGGATTCTAACTTCATGGCCAAGTATTTCATCTAACTCCATCATCAGGGGTTTCAAAAAATGCTGCGTGTCAAATGCATTGGATGGTAGCAAGGACAAGTTGCTATGGGAGGAGAATGAAGAAAACAGTGACAGTGATGAAGTGAATACTGGTGACGAAGTCAGTAGTGACACCAGTGATGACTATGAATAGTAAAACGTTTCCTTGTTACCTTACTTGTTACCTTATGTTTCATGTTACCTTAACTTTCTGTTGATGTTACCCTAATATTGACAACCTGCCTAAAGAGTAACAGTATAATGTTTTCCAAATACTGGATACCGTATATGGTACAGTATATGGTAAAATAAAATCACTATTTTATTCCTTAAATCTAATTGACTTTTGTCTTTTCCCCTTGAATTTTACAGGTGCGGCTTATATGCAGGTACGGATTATATTCGGACCAATACAGTATATATATATATATATATATATATATATATATATATATATATATATATATATACATATATATATATATATATATATATATATATACATATATATATATATATATATATATATATATATATATATATATAAATATACAGTATCTCACAAACATGAGTACACCCCTCAGATTTTTGTAAATATTTTATTATATATTTTCATGTGACAACACTGAAGAAATGACCCTCTGCTCCAATGTAAAGTAGTAAGTGTACAGCCTGTAAAACAGTGTAAACTTGCTGTCCCCTAAAAATAACTCAACACACAGCCATTAATGTCTAAACCGTTGGCAACAAAAGTGAGTACACCCCTAAGTGGAAATGTCCAAATTGGGCCCAAAGTATCAATATTTTGTGTGGCCATCATTATTTTCCGGCACTGCCTTAACCCTCATGGGCATGGAGTTCACCAGAGCTTCACAGGTTGCCACTGGAGTCCTCTTCCACTCCTCCATGATGATATCACAGAGCTGGTGGATGTTAGAGACCTTGCACTCCCCCACCTTCCGTTTGAGGATGCCCCACAGATGTTTAATAGGGTTTAGGTCTGGAGACATGCTTGGCCAGTCCATCACCATTACCTTCAGCTTCTTTAGCAAGGCAGTGGAGGTGTGTTTGGGGTTGTTATCATGTTGGAATACTGCCCTGCGGCCCAGTTTCTGAAGGGAGGGGATCATGCTCTGCTTCAGTATGTCACAGTACATGTTGGCATTAATGGTTCCCCCAATGGACTGTAGCTCCCCAGTGCCGGCAGCACTCATGCAGGCCCAGACCAAACATATATACACATATTTCTATATGTGTATATATGTTTTCTATAATATGTTGCTTTGATTCCCCCTATATGCATTTACCTGATGGTGGCCACACAAAATATTGACACTTTGGACATTTCAACTTAGGGGTATACTCACTTTTTTAATTGACAGTAATGGCTGTGTGTTGAGTTATTTTGAGGGGACAGTACATTTACACTGTTATACAGGTTTTACACTTAATAATTTACATTGTAGCAGAGTGTCATTTCTTTAGTGTTGTCACATGAAAATATAAAATAAAATACTTACAAAAATGTGAGAGGTGTACTCACTTTTGTGAGATACTGTGTATATATAGTTCACCCAGGGGGCCCATATTCAGGATCAGCCCCGGACGGCAACAGCTCTAGCTAGTCACATTATTATATCCTGAATTATCGCCATGTGGAGCATGGACAGCAGCTAGACAGAATGATAGCGAATCAATAAGATGCTGGAAGGCTGGCAAGGGTATCTGGAGACATGCAGACTGCAGTGCATCCGACAGCTGCTGAAGAGTGGTGGAGAATCCATACAACGAACATGGCGATCGAGGTGGTGCTTGATGGTGTTCAAGTCCAGGGAATTTGGAGGCCAGGGAAGTATTTAGAAGTCTTCATCGTGCTCCTCCAACCACTTCCGGACAATTCCTGCTGTATGACATGTTGCATTGTCCTGCTGGAAGATCCCATCCGCTCCAGGGAAGACAGTCAACATGTATGGGTGTGCTTGATCTGCAAAGATGGATAGATAACCCAATCTGTTGAGAGTGCCTTCCAGGGGTATGAGTGGACGCAAACAATGCCAAGAAAACATTCCCCAGACCATAACACTGCCCCACCAGCTTGTGTTCTTCCATCAATGGTTGAGAGTGTTTGTTCTCTGAGGTTTCAATCCTGACACCCCAATGTTCATCTAGTCAATTGAGCAGAAAACGTGACTCTTCAGAGAAGGCAACCCTTTGCCAATCAGAAGAGGTCCCGTTTCAGTACTGTTGTGCAAATTAAAGATGTTTCTGAGGATGAACCCTCGTCTGCATGGGTGCAGTGATCAGTTGTTTGCTTTAGACCCCCATTAGCAACAGGGTTGGCTGTTCTATGATTTTAGACACATGTCTGGTAGCCCCCAGGTTTGTTTAGACGGTGAGTTGCTCAACTGTAGAGTGTCAGTTGCCCATCACACATCTTTGCAGCTGACATTCACCTCTGATATCAATGGCACAATGGTGCTGTGTGTGCAGTCACGGTACACTTTATCCACAGCAGTACACAAACAGTCGGCAAATTGCGCTGTTTCAGAAATACTGCCACCTTTGGCCTGAAAGCCAATGATCATCCCCTTTTCAAAGTTGGATAAATTGCACGTTTTACCCATGACAGCGATTTCATTGACTATGAGCTGCTGACGTCAAAAGTAGTGTAAGTAATGTGACTCTACCCTGTAATATTGTTAGTTTGGTGCATACTTGAGAAGCATGTGTCCTTTTTGTGAATTGTAGTGGTTTTCAAATACATACAATTATTAATTACTGAGCTTAGTATTTAGTATAACAGCAAACTCTATTAGGCTCTCCCTATCTGTAAAGTGATCACAACCAGTGCTGACAGATTGTCAGACCATTATGTTTATAACTAGCGACTTGCCCGTCAAAAATTACTGCAAAAAAATGTGAAGCCTCGCAATCTTGTTGTTTGCCCTCTAACTTGCGGGCCTTGCGATGAGTGTCTTTGGCGCTCATCGTGGGCCTCGCAATAATCTCCTTTGACTCTCATTGCGAGCCTTTCGCCCCCGTCTACTTTACTGGCCTTATAATGAGCACCCCTCTGACTTGCGTGCCTCGCCTCTACTTTGTGATGAGCGCCTCCCTTCCCTGTGTCTCTTTTCCCCTTTCCCTCCCCTGTGTCTGTTCCCCTGTGTCTCTTTCCCCCTTCCCTTGTGTCTCCTTCCCCCCATCTCCTGTTGTGGAAAATTATACAAATATCCTTACATTTTTAGTGTGTATATATACATATTTACAATTAGCACTCTTTCCAGTTAAGTGTAATATGTGGCTAGGATATAGGCTGTGAACCAGTAATTTTCCATTGCAAGATATTAGGTATGAAATAGTTAACTACATCTAACCCATGACTTAGCAATTTCATTTAGAGACTAGTACACAAGTTTAGACAAAGCAAATATGTTTTTTCACTCATATTCAAAGTCTAATAAGAGTTATGTACTGCGCATAAGTGTATCATATAAAAAAGATGTACGCACAGATTTTACCAAAGCTTGTGTCATATTCTTATTGGATATCATAAATAAATAAAAATGTAATTGGCTGTGTAATGATTGTTTTAACTGTTTTATGTAAACAGATATGAAAAGTGTGTGTCTGCTGATTTTTCAGTTGCAATTTAGTAACTGAGTGAGTTGGTGACAGCCATGTTAGTTTGTTACTAATCCACATGTCTTTTTTTCTAAATAAACTCACCATGAGAAATAAACAAAGGACTATGTTTTTTCTTTGAGAATGTCATGCCTGTGAGTGGGAAGTGGGGTAAGTATAAGAGATTTTTCCACAACACTTCCTCCCCTGTGTCTCCTTCCCTCCATCTCCCTCGCCTGTGTCTCCTTTCCCCCTCTCCTATGTCTCTTTCCACCTTCACTATGTCTCTTTCCCCCCTCTCCCTCCCCTGTGTCTACCCCCTCTCCTGTGTCTCCTCACCCCTCCCTCCCCGGTGTCTCCTTCCCCCATCTCGCTCCACTGTGTCTCCTTCCCCATCTCCCTTTCCTGTGTCTCTTTCCCCCTCTCCCACCCCTGTGTCTCTTTCCCCCGCACCCACCCTCATGTCTCCTTCCCCCCTCCCCTGTGTCTCCTACCCCCAATCTCCCTCCCCTGTGTCTGCTTTCCCCCTCCCCTATGTCTCTACCCCCTCCCTCCCCTGTGTCTCTCCCCCTCTCTTTCCCTCCTCTCCCTCCCCTCTGTCTCCTTTCTCCCCCCTCTCCCTCCCCTGTGTCTCCTTCCCCCCTCCCTCTCGTGTCTCCTTTTTCCTTCCCTCTCCCTCCCATGTCTCTTTCTCCCTTCCCTGTGTCTCCTTTCTCCCTCGCCCTTCCCTGTGTCTCCTTTCTACCTCTCGCTCCCGCACGCTCCCGGCACGCAATGTGCATGTGCGCCCCCGGCGCGATTGGCGTCCCTCGCGGCTCACGCTATGCATTGCATGACTGGCGAGGCACATGCTCTGGTTATGCCCTGCATTGCGCATGCGCAACTCGCAGCTTGCAAGTTACATAGTTTTGATAATTGCAAATGTCATAACATTTAACATAGCGTTACCGACAAACTCGCAATTACCACAACTATTATATGTGATATAAAATAATATGTTTTGTATTTACCATAAATGTAACCATAATGTACTATCTGTAATCAGGTACATGACAAACTTTCAAGTAGTTAATAATTGGCTGGATAGGTGTAGTCTGTTCGCTCTCAGATAACACTTTTATACATGATTTTTATCCAGTAGTGATTCACTTCTCAGGTGCAACCCCATGATATCCTCACTGGCGTCTACTGCAGAAAGGTAACAAATCTCTTCAAAGAGCTTTTCTGAAAATTGTCTGTGCCAATATGTAACATTTATATATACCTATAATATACAGAGCCATATAAAAAATATAAAAGGAGGAAATTCTAATTGTTTTCAAATATATAATTATTTATTAAATGGGCACAAAAGTCACAGTTGTACAGAAATAAAAAGTACTCATATACATGCATATAATTACAATTGTTTGGTGTTAAAAAATGTAAACTTGTATTTCATTACATTTTATTACATTCATTACATAAACATAAAAGAGAACAATACAAAATAGTTAAATGTTGCTTTGCATTACATGACAACATTTTATTAACTTATGAAATATTATTAACTTATTTATTAACGTCACGCCTCAATCTCTAGATCTTATTTTTAACCTTATAAAAGGGAAAGATTATGACCAAAATGTTGTAAAATGTAAATGATTATGCTGTTCCATTGTAACAGTTATATAAATCTTACTGCTAAAGAATATTGTTTTATTTTTGGAGCTGTTTGTCTATCCAGAGTTGTATTTCTTTGAATTATATCTTGATTAATTCTTGCTAGTTTCAAATTCCGAATTAAATTTTGTAAAAACAAGGGATTTATCTTTAGGAATGTTTTTCTCTCTAGCAGGAAAATAGAGAATTTAGTCCATTCTTTTAGTTCATTAATACTTTTTGTTATTAAAGGAGAAAAACGAATCTCATGAAGGTAGTGTGGGTTGGCTGGGGTTTTTACAGCTAGGCAAGGATTTTTTATTAGACCGACAGACGGTGAATGCAGGAGTCTGATATCATGGACTAGATAACATTTACATTTCCCCCTCTCTTTCCCCACCCTTATATATATATATATTAATTTTTTATTTTTTTTTATATATATTTTATTGTTTTACTCTGTTATCTATTTGTAAAAGTTGAGTTAAGAAACAATGCAAGAAGGTGAATATAATTTTAGAGAAACAAAAAAGGAAAAATATCTGAGAAAAGACAAAGGAAAATGCTTATGTTTTAGACCACAATTTTTCATTGTTTACACTTTAATATATGTTAACATATGTTGTAATCTTCCTTTCTAACAATAAAAAATATTTAAAAAAAAGAAATGGAACACCACTGTAAATGATAATTGCATACACAAGTTAAATATTTAAAACTTGTGTTTATTTTTTTGCTTTCTAAAAACATTTGCCCATTGTTACGTTTAGTTATTTAAAAGACCATAAAGAAAAAAAAAGGACTGCAGTAGTCTATTAAGGACCACCAAAGTGTCATATTTATAGTATCTTCTTTTCTAAAACATGATAAGGAGCAAAATGTTTTTAGAAAGTTAATAAATAAATATGACCTTCAATTTCTAAATATTATATTCTACTAAGAAATTGCTCGTCAAAAATGACGGGATTAAAATTGTAAGGCTGGCAATGCCACACAATGTGAAGCTTTTGCTCCTCTGAGCATCTTCAGTGCTCATTGCGAGCCTCTCCCCCCGTGTACTTCAACTTTCCTGCTTTGCCCTGATATAACCTTCGGCGCTCATTGCAAGCCTCTCCCGCTCGCGGTGCTCATCGTGAGCCCTGCGATGAGCGTCTTCTGCGCTCATCGCATGGCTCATAATGAGCACCTTTGGCGCTCATTGCGACCCGTTCCTTCCGCCTACTATACGGGCCGCTCATCGCAGGTATCGTTAACCTGCAAGTTTTGCGCTTGGGAATGCCATGTGTGTCTTTCCAACAATCTCCCCCCTGTCCCTTCCATGCTCGCCTTGCAAAGTATGACCAACATCGTAAGTGTTCCCAACTATATATGTGATTTTACTTTAATGGAAGGAGCCATTTGCTTTTTTTCTGACAGAATTAGTTACCTGGGAAGAACCTTTGCTGCAGATAAGGAGTTATTTCAGTTCTGTTGAAAGGCTGATAACAATTTATGGAACTTATTATTATTATTATTATTATTATCCTTTATTTGTTACTCGCCAACATATTCCTCTCTATAGGAGTTGAGTTCAAGGCAAAAACAATTTTAACACATGCAAAAGAAAACTAGCAAACTTACAATCTAAAGCAGCAGTTCCCAAACTTCCCCTCAGGACCCACCAGACATCTGATCTAAAGGGCATGACTGTAGCACAGGAGATGATAGATGTGTTGTGCATATTAAGGCTGAAGGTGATAAACTCCTTTAAACTGATGCATTTTAAAGAGGTTTGAAGGTTTTGAGACAGGAGGTTAGTCTAGTGGAGCGAGGTCAAGGAGTTTCAGAGAGTAGGGGCAGCAAGAGAAAAGTCCTGAAGGCAGAAGATAGAGGAGGTGATAAGAAAGGAGGAAAGAAGAAGGTCATTAGTAGAGCAAAGAGGGCAGGTGGGAGAGTATTTTGAGATGATGACAGAGATATAAGGGGGTACATTATTGTTGAGGGATTTATACGTTAGGATCATGATTTCATATTTTATTCTGGAGGATATGTGGAGCCAATGGAGTGACTGACAGAGAGGTGCTGCAGACTCTGAGCGTTGGGTATGGAATATGAGTCTAGGGGAGGCGTTACATAAATGAAAATGTTACCATTGAAGAATAAATATATAATATCTATATTATGACCATGTCCCCCCTCCAGATCTTGAGCAATGAGTGCTGGGAATGTACCATCCACTGACATGATGGAGCAGACAAGTATGGAGTACAGGATCCTGATGGCGTACACACAGCATGTACTGATGGACAGAGACACCGAGCTACTGCAAGGTCCAAAAAAGAGAGCAAACCTAAGTAAGTATTCAAGATGTACCATGTCCCTTCCTCTCTGATCCACCTCATCTCCACCTGACCCACACTCTCACTGCGAAGACAGTTAAGCAATTGCCCCAGTCCCCAGAATCTGATTTATCACATGGGAGGAGACCTTGCATGTAAATCAAGAGTTAAGTCATCTTTAACGGTGAAAGGGTTAAAATGTGAGTACTGAGTCTCTGTTTTGCACTGGTAAAAACATTCAATAGTTTAGGCATGATTCACCCCCCTTGCCATTTTTTTGTGTTTTGTTGCCTCACAACCTGGAATTAACATGGATTGTTTGAGGATTTGCATCATTTAATTTACAGAACATGCCCACAACTTGAAGATGTTTTTTTTTTTTTTTTTGTGTGTAGAAAACAGAAAATAGGACAAAATAACAGAAAAAGTCAATGTGCATAACTATTCACCCCCCTAAAGTCAATACTTTGTAGAGCCACCTTTTACGGCAATCACAGCTCCAAGTCGCTTTGGATAAGTCTCTATGAGCTTGCCACATCTTACCACTGGGATTTTTGCCCATTCCTCCTTGCAAAACTGCTCCAGCTCCTTCAAGTTGGATGGTTTGCACTTGTGAACAGCAATCTTTAAGTCTGACCACAGATTTTCTATTGGATTGAGGTCTGGGCTGTGACTCGGCCATTCCAACACATTTACATGTTTCCCCTTAAAAGACTCAAGTGTTGCTTTAGCAGTGTGTTTGGGGTCATTGTCCTGCTGGAAGGTGAACCTCCGTCCTAGCCTCAAATCAAGCACAGAGTAGTACATGTTTTACTCAAGAATATTTCTGTATATAGCACCATCTTTCCCTCAACTCTGACCAGTTTCCCAGTCCCGGCTGCTAAAAAACATCCCCACAGCATGATGCTGCCACCACCATGTTTCACTGTTGGGATGGTGTTCTTTGGGTGATGTTATGTGTTGGGTTTGTGCCAGACAGCATTTTCTTTGATGGCCGAAAAGTTAAATTTTAGTCTCATCAGACCAGAGCACCTTCCTCCATACATTTTGGGAGTTTCCCGCATGCCTTTTCGCAAACACAAAAAGTGCCATTTTGTTTTTTGCTGAAAGAAATGGCTTTCTTCTGGCCACTCTGCCATAAAGCCCCATGTACAGATACTCCAGTCTCTGCTGTGGAACTCTGCAGCTCCTCCAGGGTTACCTTAGGTCTCTGTGCTGCCTCTCTGATTATTGCCCTCCTTGCCCGGTCCGTGAGTTTTGGTGGGCGGCCGTCTCTTGGCGGGTTTGCTGTTGTGCCATGTTCTTTCCATTTGGTTATGATAGATTTGATGGTGCTCCTGGGGATCATCAAAGATTTGGATATTTTTTTTTATAACCTACCCCTGACTTGTACTTTTCAATAATAATGTCCTTTACTTGTTTGGAGAGTTCCTTGGTCTTCATGGCAGTGTTTGGTTAGTGGTGCCTCTTGCTTAGGTGTTGCAGCCTCTGGGGCCTTTCAAAAATATGTGTATATGTAATTACAGATCATGTGACACTTAGATTGCACACAGGTGGACATAATTTCACTAATTATGTGACTTCTGAAGGTAATTGGTTGCACCAGAGTTTTTTATGGGCTTCATCACAAAGGGGGTGAATACATACGTACATGCCAATTTTCTGTTTTATATTTCTAAAACATAGTTTTATGTATATATTTTTCTCATGTCACTTCACTAACTTAGACTATTGTGTTCTGATCCATCACATAATCACAGATTAACAAAACATTGCCCTTAAGGCTGTAATGTAACAAAATAGGGGTGAATGCTTTTGCAAGGCACTGTATATTATTTAAACAGCTGTGATCCTGTGTTGTATTTTTTTCTTTTTAATCAGTTTTATTAATCAACAAAGATGTCAACATACAAATGGTGCGATAAAGTTCAATAAGGTCGCCAAAATATTGTATTTTTCCGTGTAGAAGATTACCTTTTTGACTAAATTTTGAGCTTTAAATTGGGTGTGTCGTCTGATACGCGGAATACAGCCAACTGGTCCCTAGATAGTGCTGTCAGTTATCCTCTCCAGGCCGCTCTCTCCCCTCAGTCCCCCGTGCAGGCTTCTCCTGTCCCTGTCTCAGTCTCCCTCTGCCACTTCCAGCTGCTCTCCCCGCTCTGATTCCCCAGAGGTGCCACCCATGCAGGCCCCTCCGGTCCCTGTCTGTCTCCGCCCTGTGCCACCTCCACCTCCAAGCTGCTCTCCCCACTCTGACCCCCAGTGGTGCCCCCCGTGCAGGCCCTTCCGGTTCCTGCCTCAGTCTTCCCCCTGTGCCACCTCCACCTGGTCTCCCCGCTCTCTCCTCCAGGCCGCTCCTGGCACTCCTGGCAAAGCTGTGTGCAGTGGTGTAGGAAGGGGGAAGCACCCCAGACAGCAGTTCGTGGGGGTTACTAAAATGCCCCAACTACCTTCTGCCCCCTTGCTCTCTCCTTCCCCCAGCTCTCTGCCTCAGAGTCCTTTGACCCGGTAGAGGAGGAGCCACCAGCCAGCCTGTGTATGTAGGTACCAATGTGCCCAGTCTGTGTCTGTAATAGCCAATGTGTCTAGCCTCTGCCTGTAATAGCCAAAGTGTCCAGTCTCTGCCTGTAATAGCCAAAGTCTCCAGCCTGTAAGATCCAATTTGCCCAGCCTATAAGAGACAATATGCCCAGCCTGTGCCTGTAATAGCCAATGTGCCCAGTCTGTGTCTATAATAGCCAAAGTGTCCAGCCTGTAAGAGCCAATGTGCCCATCCTGTGCTTGTAATAGCCAATGTGCCCAGTCTGTGCCTGTAATAGCCAATGTGCCCTGCTTGTATCTGTAATAGCCAAAGTTGCCAGCCTGTAAGTGCCAATGTGCCCATCCCGTGCCTGTAATAGCCATTGTGCCAGGTATGTGCCTGTAATAGCCAATGTGACCAGCTTGTAGCTGTAATTGCCAAAGTATCCAGCCTGTAAGAGCCAATGTGCCTATCCTGTGCCTGTAATAGTAAATGTGCCCAGGCTGTGCCTGTATAAGCCAATGTGCCCAGCTTGTGTCTGTAATAGCTAAAGTGTCCAACCTGTAAGAGCCAATATGGACAGTCGGTGTCTGTAAGAGCCAATGTGCCCATCCTGTGCCTGTAATAGCCAATGTGCCCAGTCTGTGCCTGTAATAGCCAATGTGCCCATCCTGTGCCTGCAATAGCAAATGTACCCAGTCTGTATCTGTAATAGCCAATGTGCCCAACTTGTGCCTGCAATAGCCAAAGTGTCCAGCGTGTAATAGCCAATGTGCCCATTCTGTGCCTGTAATAGCCAATGTGCCCAGACTGTGCCTGCAAAAGCCAATGTGCCCAGTATGTGTCTGTAATAGCCAATGTGCACAGCCTGTAAGAGCCAATGTGTGCAGCCTGTAAGAAACTATGCCCAGCCTGTGCCTGTAATAGCCAATGTGCCCATCTTCTGTCTGTAATAGCCAATGTGCCCAGTCTGTGCCTGCAGTAGCCAATTTGCCCAGCCTATAAGAGACAATATGCCCATTTGTAATAATTCACGTTTATGTTTTTAGAACTAATCGGACCATATATATATGTATATAGAACTATAGTCTGACTTGGGGAGCCTTGGAAAAATCTTGAAATAGTAAGTGCGCTTTGAACCGAAAAAGTTTGGGAACCACTGGGATAAACAATGGCATTTGTTACGCCATATAAAATTGAAAGTCAGAATTTGAAATCTCTCTAATTCAGGGAGGTTGATTGCAATGGGCAGGGTGCGAAATAGGTATAGAAGTCTCAGTAAGATATTCCTCTTGACCGAGTTTATCCGCCCTAGCTAGGAAATATTCCCTTTGGACCAATTCAAATAGTTCTGACCCACTGCTGAATATAAGTGCGTGAAGTTAGCTTTATGAAGGTCCTTAGTTTGTCGCGTGAGGTGAATACCTAAGTATTTAATATTAGAGGGGGGTCATTGGAACTGATTTTTTTTTTTCTGCCTTTTAAACATTTTTATTAATTTACAAACAATATTACCAACAAATACAAAATTGCAAACATAATTAGTAGATTTTACAAAAATATACATCAAGGACAAAATCAGAGAGAGCATAGGGAGATAGATATCAAGGGAAAGACAATATCAAGTTTTTTAACATACAATATGTATTTTACCTAGGTATAACATATAAATTTTTTAACATAGGGCATCTTGTTTTTCTTTCAATATACTTTATCACCTGTGCTTTTTCTCCTTTACATCTCTTTTAAAATGCTATACCGTAGTCCCTTTTTCTCGTCCTCTCTAGCTTTTTTAACAAAATAAAAAAATTCAAAAATTAACAATACAAGATAAAACAAAACACACACCGCCGCACTGAGACTGGTGGAAAACAAAGTGGAGCTCGTGGTTCAACAAACTTTCAACTATAAGTAATTGAATTTGTGTTTGTAATTTATCTATTGTTCCAAGGTTCCAATATTTTTGTCTCAAATCGACCACTTATGCTTAAGAGGTGGAGTGATGTCCAGGTCAATAAGATCAGTCTCCATGAATCTATTTATGTTTAAGATGTTTTTAACTTCCGACCATGAGGGAAGATCCCTATGTTTCCACTTAGAAACTATTAGGGACTTCGCAACCATAATAATTTGTATCAAAAGGGCAATCAGATCTTGAGGGAATACTCCTGGAAACATATGGAACAATACACTTTCAGGGCAAGGAGCAACCTGATATTTACTCAATATAGAAACATGTGTAAATAACTCTTTCCAAAAATTCTGAATTTTCGGGCAGCCCCACCAGATGTGTAAATATCTACCAACTTGCAGTCTTTCCAACAAAATTTCATACTGTCTGTTTTACTCATACAGTACAAATTCAGTAGTACCAAGTGCCATCTGTTAATTATTTTGAAATAGGTTTCTCTATAGGAAGCATTTTTTATGTATTTCTCCGTTCATCTAAATGCTCCATAACATTTTTCTAAAGGCCATATGGTTTTCAGGTCATCTTCCCACAATCTCATTTAGGAGATTTCGAGTTTTCTAATTTATCTTTAATGATACTATAGCATTTTGAAATAGAATAGGCCTTGATTTTAGATAACAATAATTTTTCATACTCAGTTAGTGGTCTGTCAATACAATAACATTTGTTAACAACCAACAATGTTCTAAGAGAATTATATTCCAACCTGATGCTTCCAGGAAAACCGTATTTACAATGCAAATCATTCAAGGAAATAAATGCATTATTTGGATAAAGGTCTCTCAAATAAATAAAAACAATTTTCAACATGGCCTTAAAAACTCTTGAATCTAAAATATTTAATAACAATTAATAAAATTAAAATGATAAAAATACAATCTATTCGTTTTCAGGTACAACTCATGCCTCCATTTGCAGTACCCCTTCGCCTCCGTTCACCATCTACTTTTAACGGCCATAATCTTACCTGACCATGATATATTAAGATGTCTCCACGAAAAAATGGTCTCCTTTATTTTATTATAAACCTCCTCAAAATTCAATGTAATAATTTGTTTTGTATCAGGATGTAAGATTATTCCTAGATGTTTAATCACAGATTGCCAATTATACGGGAAGAGAACTTTTAGTAATTCATTATCTTCATTTGATACATTTATAATCAAGGCTTCTGACTTTCCAAAATTCAATTTCTAATTGGACACTTGGCTATATTCATCTATTATGCACTTAAGACCATTCAAAGGCTTGATTGGATCTTCTAGAGACAGAATAATGTCATCTGCAAACAACAACAATTTGTGTTCAGATTGACCAATCTTAATATCCTTAATCTCTTTTGAGGCTCTAATGGCCACAGCTAGTGGCTCAACCATAAGGGCAAAAATTATAGGTGACAGAGGGAAACCTTGCCTGGTTCCATTTGAAATTACAAATGTATCTGATCTAAACCCCATGCCCGTGACAGAGGTGGATGGGGCTAAATAGAGAGCCCGGATGGCTTTAGCCCCAAAATTGGCAAATCCATATTTATCCAATGTCAACTCCATGTAGTCCCACCCCACCCTGGGTTAAAAAAATAGAAGGTATCTTTGTATAATTTACATAAAAAAAGACTATTTACAAACCTTCTTATGTTATCTGTACCTTGCCTACCAGTGATAAAACCGGTTTGATCTTTACAAATTAGAACGTCAATAATCATGTTAAGCCTCTCTGCCAACTATTTTGCATGAAGCTTTACATAAATATTTAAAAGAGATATCGGTCAGAAGTTTTTACACTCTTGAGTTTTCTGTTCATCTTTTGGTATAGTAATAATTAGAGCTTTAAGCATCTCTGCTGGAGCTGTTCCACTGGTCTTAATTTCATTTAGGGCAGCCAACAGTGGTTTAAGTATCTCCTGTTGGCAGGTTAGATAATATAATAATATAAACTACCTAGCTATCTTCCCATCAAAAATGACGGGAGTAAAATTGTAAGCCAGGCAATGCTGTTTGCCACACAATTTCCTCCCGCCTACTGTACGGGCCGCTCATTGCAGGTTTCGATAACCTGCAAGTTTTGTGCTTGGGAATGCCATGTGTCTCTTTCTCCCATCTTGGATTGATGAAAACCCCCAAATATGGCTCAAATTCACTTGCCACCTCACTCCCAGGCTTCTTGGCTCTCCCCATGTGCTGTGTGTGAGTGTGTTATTATTTTTTGTGAAACTATTTTGTTTGTTTTTCAGGTTTTTAGAATTACGCGTTTGGGTCGAAGTTCCAACCCTCGCATTTCCGTGCCTCAACTGCTCGCCTTGTACTCATTGCAGCCTAAGTCCTGTGTGCCTCAACTGCTCGCCTCGCTTTGAGCAGTGCAATGAGCTCCTTGGGTGCTCATTACAGCCTAAGTAGTGCGTGCGTTGACGGCTTGCCTCGCTTTGAGAAGCTCGCAAAGTATGACCAACATTGTAAGCGTTCCCAACACTGACAACTATAATAGTGGTAAAGCCATTCAGACCTGGTGCAGAGAAGAGTTTTAAATTTGCAATGGCGCCCAATAGTTCTTTTTCTGTAATTTCGGAATTTAACCTGGTCCGTATTTATATCCCCTTGTCCTTATATACCAAAAAGGTGGCTAGCTTATGCAATTTAGTGCATTGTATCTTTTAAAAACAAAAAAGAGCTCTTTTGCTTTCCCTCCAAAAACGCTATTATGTAATCTTACATTAAAAAAAAGAAATAATAAAATGAATTACTAAACACCAATTTTTTTTTACCATATTTAGAAAGTCCTAAAAAAAACAATTGAAAGTGCTTTAATTTAGTGTACAACCCAATTGTTTTCAACACAGTTAACTCCATAGTTTCAATAATTATACTATATAAACCAACCAATTTAAAATGTGTACCAACTCTATCAGTAATTTAGATGGAATAACATTTCATCACCCATCTTAAATACTACTATCGTAGCCAAATTACATACCAAACAATGCATACATTGTAACACTTTGTGTCTTTTAAATCTAAGCCCTTACATGTTATTTGCAAAATCTCAAGAATCCCAATCAAAATAATAGTTGTCACAAAGTGTGATGAGCTGTTGAGGCACACAGGACTTAGGCTGCAATGAGCGCCGAAGACTCATCGCGGGGCCTGTAAAGTAGATGGGGAAGAGGCTCGCAATGAGCGGCAAAGGCGCTCATTGCGAGCCACGTAATGAGTGCCCAAGGCGCTCAGCGCGGGGCTCGCGATAAGCAAAGAAGGTGTTCAGAGGGGCCATATCCTTGCATTTTGTGGCAAACAGCATTGCCAGGCTTCAAATTTTATTGCAGTCATATTTGACGGGCAAGTTGATAGTGATAAAAATAATTTTAGAACATAACATACAAATCTTTAAGGTACATTGGTAGATAGAAGTAAAAAAAAAACAACACAGAAAAAACCTATATGATTACCTCCAATCCCTTCATCTTTTAGTTTTAAATTTCCAATCCTTAACCCATTTTTCCCCCTCCACAGGTGTATTCAAAATAATGTTGTTGTTCCCATCTGAGTGATTAACATATGCACTAACACACAGTGCACTAATGCATTAGTATAAGATGATGTAGGATAGCAATTAAAGGCTGCGTCTCTATACTCCCGTGTACATGCCCCAGCGAACACTGCATATTAGCAGCTTCAAGACTTCAGGGGAGAGAGATATATTCAAGGCTTCTGTTTTTTCAAGATTTATTTTCAAACCCGAGATCTTTCCGAAATTGTTTAGAATTTGCATAATCATTGGAACCGAGGTTTTTTATAATATGAATGAGAAAATCCATCCGGACCAGGGGCTTTACCACTTTTTAAACTTTGGATAACTTTTTGAACTGCTTGTATCGTTACCTTAGAGTTCAAGGACTCTAGATCTAGTGGGGTGAGTGTGGGGGCTCACAAGAGTCAAGGAAGGAGGATGCAATAGCTTCAAAGTTGTATGGTGAGGAGGGGTAGCATTTCTGATAGAATGAGTGAAATGTGTTTAGAATTTTCTTGGGGCTAACTGTAATCTCTTCCGATGAGGACCTAATGCGGAACATTTTTGATTGATCAAGTTTCCCTTTGAGTTTTTTTAGCTAAAAGGGAGTTAGGTTTTTTAGCTTAGATATAAAATGTGTCTTGTGTCCATCTCATAGCCTTCTCCGTGTGACATGATCTATGAGATGGATTTAATTGATTATGCTTTTCCAAGACTAATATCTCCCTTCTCAGGGTTGTTTCTTTGATTTGTAATTGTTTCTTATTTGTGGACGCATATTTAATGCACGCTCACCTAATGAAGGCCTTATGGGCCGCCCAGACCCACCCAGCATCCGAGTCCACATCTAAGTTTGTAGGAAAAAAAAGCTCAATATCGTTAGCTATGTGATCTCAGAATACCGGGCTGGTCAGGAGCATTTAATTCAGCCTGTATGATCTGGGTAGGCGTGCATTTGCGCCAAAAGCAATAGAGATACTAACTGACGAGTGGTCAGACCATGTGCATGGAATTTCTGATTTAGTTAAGTGGTGGGAGAGTGAAGAATCAATAAGCACTGTTTCTATTTTTGAGTATGTGCTATGGACTGGAGAATGGAAAGTGTACTTTCTATCTGTTGGATGAAGTAATCTCCAAGCATCGACTATGTGTAATTCCTGCATCTCACCTCGGTACAGTATATCGCTGAATTATTCTGCAAAGAGAGGCAGATGGGATTGGAGACTTGGCTGGCGTGGGTCCTGGACATTGGGAAAGGCAGGAGAAGATTGGGTTTAAATTACCAAATTACTGAAAAAAGGCAGGGTTGAGAACAACGATATTGGAGGTTTAGGCACTTAATAGTCAAACTAAAACTAGAGGCACAAGTGTGCCAGAGGGAAGGGAGGGGGATAATCACTCCATATAATACCTCTATTATGAAGAAAGTGTAATTAATACAAATAGTGTAAAAAGCCACATTTCGCATACCAGACCTGCCATTGAATAACATTTGCAGAGTTATAACTAACTGATATCCGATTAATTTTAGAGAAAACTTTGCATATTATGATTATATGAATCTAATTAAAATAGGGTCACTCAGAAACAGGGCTTAGGGTGTTGGGCATCAAAACTGTAGGATAACATATCCGGGGAAACATATAGAAATGTAAAGAATTTAACCTAGGTACTCAGCCTCGCTAAGGGGCATTAAGTTACTAACTAAACATATTATATATCATCACAATTTAACCAAAATGTTGTCTTCAGGGTATCTGGTCCTCTCTAGCGTGAAAGGAGATACAAGATCCAGGGCTCTCTAGACCCCACAAAGTTCTGTCCAAGAGCTACGAAACCACTCAATTAGTCTCTAGCGAGCTAGTGGATGGATTGAAGTAGACATCAGAGGACTTGAGGAGGTAGGTTGAGGCTTCAACCTTGAAGGGTGACCTTGGATCTTGGTCCAGGGTCTTGTAGGCATGTGAGGCTCAGTGACATTCAAAAGGTCATAGTCTTTAATCAGGTTTAGATGGAGAAGGTGGGTATGGCATTCTTCTAGCGTAGTTACTGCAAATGAAGTGGAGCCCATCTGGAAGCGGAGCCTGAAGGAGAAGCCCCATCTATAGTTTATGCTGTTTTCCGTCAAGATGAGTAGGGCTGGCTTAAGCAGTTTGCGTTTCAAAAGAGTTTTTGGTGCTAGGTCTGCATAAAGTTGTAATGGTGCGCCATCCAGGCCCAGGTCATCATCCCTGGTTTTCTGTCATAGAAATCTGACAAAAAAGTCCTTTGGTAGGTCTTGATTGCCTATACCACCTAAAGCTCTATGAGCCCGTTCAATTTCCCACACATTCTCGGAATGGGACGATAGGATTGTGGTTAGGGTGGAGTGTAGGTATGGTAGTAAGTCCGTGACTGACATTGGAATTCCCCATAGACGTATATTATGACGCCTAGATCTGTTTTCTAGGTCTTCAAGTTTTCTTACTAGAGATGAGATCATGGTGGAGTTATTTACAATATCCTTGCTGTCATTGGTATGTGATTCCACCAGCTGTTCTGTGATTGACTCTAAAGCTTGCATGCACTGGCCCAGCTCCAGGAGATCCTGGCGAAACTCTTTGACCACCTTTGTCAGGTTTAGTTGGAGGAGTTCTTCAAATTAAGATAGTGTTAAATCCGTAAATTTCATGGCTTAGTTGGGAGAGCCCTGTGGACCCTCTGAGTGCAAGCCAGCAGGGGTAGTTGCCGTCACATCAGTAGGCAGAGTTTGAACCTGGGCCGGTCTATTGATGTGGTCATTGATGGTTTTGGGCAGTTGTTTTTTTCTTTTGTTTGCCCATAGTGGTGAGCTTTCAGTGGAACCTGGTTACAGTCACTGTTTATGGGTATTGTCAGAGGTTTCGGTGCATTGCAGGTGAGTGGATAGCCCTTAAAGGTGGGCTTAAAAAAGGCAGGAAGTTTCCCACTCTCTGAGTTATTTTCATGCTGGTTAGCTGGATTGATATCAGGCTTTTATACGTGCTTAGATCATTTGTGAGAAGATAATGGCATGGAAGTATAGGGATATGAAGTTTATGCAGGCTGAAGATTATTCAGTGTGTTGCAACAGTGAAGATTGGAGCCTGAGCCTTTGCGGTTATAAACAACGTTAGTCAACAGTCTGTGAGATAAGCATATAATGACTTTGCAGCTTGGGGCATATCAGGTTCAAAATGGTTTAGTTAGAGAAAAGTTAATATGTAACTCAGGATGTGAAAGTCATAGACTTCTATCAAGTCTGGTTGCCATGGATACTCCCAGGGAGCATGGTGTTATGATCAACAAGGGTGTTGGCAGAGGCGGGCGTCCATTTTGAAGATAAAAATTTGCAATCACATAGAAAGTTAAAATTTCAGTGTTAAATTTTGGGATACGTTCATCTCCATTTCTGGTGCATGTTACATACATCAATCATGGCCCCATCTCTCATCAAATATGTGACGCCATATAGAGGTTGTCAGTATAGGGAAGCCACAAGGTGAAAGGGTAGCAGGCCCTTTATTCTTAGCCCTGATGATATTAGGCTTTAGGAGGCTTGGGTATGAGGTGTTTAAGGTAATTATGTGTCCCACTAGTCAGTTCCTTTTCAGGCCTCTTTATTCATCCCCAGTACCTGTATTAGCATACAGCCTTGGTGTGGGCATATCAGCCCAGGGATCTGTTGTGCTGGCTCTCTGAGGGTTGCAGGGATCGTTCTCCTTCTCTCTGCTCCACTGTGAGCCTTGTAAGGATCCTGCTGGGGGTCTGGGCACAGTCCTTACCTGTGCTCTCTGCTACGTTTCTGTGTGGAGGGTTTGAGGCAGGCTATGGATGCAGTGCCTCTGTATGTGTGCAGCCCAGATCAGAAGGGGATACATTGCTGGGTACCAGTAGTTTGGAATCAGTAAGAGGAGCAGCTCATTCAAGATGAGTGGCACTTTAATCTGGAGAGTCCACGCACAGGGCCATATTAGGCAGCTGCCTATGGGAACTTTCCTCAATGGGGTCATGTTCCAGCACCAAAACTATGGCAATACACAACTAGAAAGTATTGCAGAAAGTATTGCAGTTCTCCATAATATTTATTGGCTTGTGATTTCTCTTGGTAATGGTCTAGCCGGCATGTTGCCTTTGAATTATTGTATAGCTGTGGTGGGCAATACAGTCCTACAAGGTCTGCTAACTTTCCAGGATTTCTGTTTCTCTCCATGCAGGTCCTATCTACTTTAAAACACCTGTGTTACTCAGGTTCATTCATTCTGATTGATGAACCTGAGCCCACACAGATAGATATTGAGAACCTGGCCTGTTGGCAGCCCTTGTTGGATCAGGTTGCTCAACACTGTTGTTTAGACTTACATTTTCCACTAATAAGATTTCTTTTAAAATCCTTTAGATCCATCTCCCAGGAAAAACCTCCACTCTATTTGATGATCTTGTGAGAATGGAGACTGCAATACAACTGGAGGCTGTTGTTTGTTGTGCATTTTTATGCTGATGTGATAATTAGACCCACAGTCTGTTTGTCTGTCTCTGTGGTATCCAAAACAATGAAACCCAATATTGCCATCCAGTTAGATCCCCTCCTTCACCTTTATCAAGTACTTGAGCTGCACATTAGCACGATGAGCCACACATTAGCCCTCAAAACAATATCTCAGTACCACATAGAGCCAGTTTTAATGCTCTTTAAGATGGAACCAACTTTCTGTTGGGGTGACAGTATCCATTTAATACTGAATATTGTTGATTTTTTTTTTTATAATAAATAATGCATTATGAAAACTAGTTTGTCTTGTCAGGACATTACTGGAGTTTTTCAAATTACAGCTCACAGTTTTTAGTTTAATCCATAAATAAATAACTGAACTCTGTTTCAGGAGATAAGGAAGAGAAGCTGACGACCAGGATTGCAGACATAGTGAATACCTTCACAGACACGTATGACAAGATCGCTGGACAGCATATGTTTATTGAGTTCCAGGGGCCAGGTAATAACAAAAAATGTTCTCTTTTGCCCATAATCTCAAAAAACACATCTATGTCTGTAAAATGCATTTTCATGACTAGACTATTTAACCTTCCTAGACGTAATCCTGAGCTTGGCTCAGGGTTAATTTTTTCCCTAAATCGGTAAATCCGAGTCACGCTCGGGACTACATCTGGGGGGCCCAGTGCTGCCTAATTTGCCTAGCCCCCTCAGCACACCATTCCTCCTCTTTATCCTCCTCCCTCCTTCCCCTCATCCTCCCTCCTTCTCCCCATCCACCTCCTCCCTTTCCCCCTCTCCAATTACCTCCCTATTTCCTTTCCCCTCTCTGCTTACTGACATCCGATGCTCATCCTTCCATTGCAGCAAGTCTTCTGGCTGTGATAAGACCAGCATATGCTAATGATGTGACGCGCTTGTGACATCACATCATTAGCATATGCCGGTCAGGTCAAGACATGCTGCAGGGGAGAGATCAGCAGCAGGAGCTCATCGGAGCATAGTAAGCAGACAGGGAAAAGGACATAGGGAGGTAATTGGAGAGGGGGAAAGAGGGGGGGAGGAGGATGATAAGGGGTGAAGGAGGGAGGAGGATGGGAAGAAGGGAGGAGGATAGGGAGGAGGAGAAGGAGGAACATAAGGGGGAAGGATAGAGGAGGAGAAGGGGGAGGAGGGAGAAGGAGGAGGAGGATAATGGGGGGAGGTGAAGTGGGAAAGGGAGGAGGTTAAGGGGGAAAAGGAGGAGGATAAGGGAAAAGGGAGGAGGAGGAGGAAGATAACGGGGAAGGAAGAGGAAAAGGATAAGTGGGGAAGGAGGGAGGGAAAGAGGGAGGAAAAGGGGAAGGAGGGAGGAGGATAATGGGGGAAGGAGGGGGAGGGAGGAGGATAGGAAGGAGGATAAGGAGGAGGATAAGGGGGAAGGAGGGAGAAGGAGGAGGAGAAGGGGAGAAGGAGGGAGGGGAAGGGGGAAGGGAGGAGGTGGATAAGGAAAAAAGAAGGAGGATATTGCAAAAGGGAGGAGGAGGAGGAAGATAAAGGGGGAAGGAAGATGAGGAGGATAAGGGGGGAATGATGGAAGAGGGAGGGAAGGAGGTAGGAGGATAAGAAGAAAGGAGGGAGGAGGAGGGTAAGGGGAAGGAGGATAGTTGCAAAGGAGCGGAGGAGGATGAGGATAAGGGCAAAGGAGGGAGAAGGTGGATAAGGGGGAAATGAGTGGAAGGGGGGGAAAGGGGGGAAGAGTATAAGGGGGGAAAGGGAGGAGGATAAGGGGGGAAAGGGAGGAGGATAAAGGGGGAAAAGGAGGAGAAGGATAATAAGGGGAAAGGGAGGAGTATAATGGGGAAGGGGGGAAGGGAGGTGGATAAGGGGAAAGGGGGGAAAAGGGGGAGGAGAGGGGGAAACCGGTATTGATGCACTGCGGGGGTGGAACTAGGCGGTATAATTATGTCAGTATTTTTGAATGTATCGCTTTAACATTCTAAATACTGACATAATCATACCACCAGGCATTGTAACTGACCATTATACATAAAACTTTTTTAATACTGATATACTATTATAACATGTTTATAGGCTCTATGTTGTTGTACTCTAAGTGTTCTTGTTTCCTATAGTTGCAGATGAGGAACGTATTATTCGAGACCTGGTGAAGTTACTAGTGTATTCAGGGGACAGACTGGACCAGAGGGTAAAGTCTTTTGCTATGAAAAAATTTTTTCCCATAAAAAAATATTATTTTATAGCAACCTCCCCCTCAGTTTCACGTCAAGGATGGCATATCCTCATGTTACCAAAATATTACATTTAAAGGACCACATTAGTGGGTTTATAAAGGCTGTCTAAAAAAAAGTTAGGGCCTGATAACAAAAAAGAAGTTATTAAATGTGTGCTGTTCATTTAAACAATTGATTACTATTGTTAATCATAATCATAAGCTTCAGATCTTTACACCTTCTTAATTAATTATTGTGTCTGGAGTGGAACCACCCAGGGGAGGGCTATCTCCACTGGCATACCACAAATGCAGTATGATAGTGGGTGGTAGCAATTGCTGTATGAAAGTAGGTGTTTTAGAGACTGGTTTTAAATTTAGCACTTCCCCCTGGGCAAGTCCAGCCAGAATAATTCATTAAGAGGGTGGATATATCTGGAGCTTATATAACCTGGGCATAATGGAAAAATGTTCCCTTAAAATGGTCCTTTAATGCATATAGAATATAAAGTAACATCAGTCTTGCTTTTTTAACTGTCCCTATGTATACAGTAAGTTGACAAGAGGTAAGGAACACACCACTAGACAGTCACAGATCTGTCACCCGACAGCAGACGCAGTAACCTCTGTCTGTCTACCAGGAGATTCAAGTGTGTTTAATAGGATACTGGATAGAAGCATAGGATGGGTTTCCCTCCCGATACAGTTAGGATCACATTCTGAAAATGTGCTTAACATTGTACAGTGACAATGAATAAATATAATTTTTTTTTTACTTTTTAAATACTATTGTTTAAGATAAATGAAAACATCTTCAAATTCTATTAGAAACCTGAAAATGACCTATAACCTTAATTTTGGCTAAGGCTGTTCCACTTATCTACAATTTTTTCTGTAAAGTATTATACTGGACAGGGGTGTGTTTCGGCCTAGGGGCACAAGGCCAAACCTAAGGTAGTATATATTCAGGGAACTGCCTAAAGATGCAGTGCAGTACTTTGCAATGTGTACTGTGCTGTCTGTATGCAGTAAGTTTCTGTCTGTAAGTCACCTCACGTCACTGACACAGCCAGAAGCCAATGCTGCAGGGGAGAGGGCAGCAGGAGCTGAACGACTGATAGTAAGGAGAGAGCGAAAAGGGGGAAAGGGAGGAGGAGGAGGAGTGGAAGAAGGGAGGAGGAGTGGAAGGAGGGAGGAGGAGGAGGAGGGGAAGGGGGAAGGAGAGAGGGGAAGGGGGAAGGAGGGAGGAGAAGGAGGATAGGGGGGAAAAGAGGAGGATAAGGGGAAAGGGAGGAGGATAAGGGGGGAAAGGTAGGAGGAGGAGGATAAGGGGAGACAGGTGGAAGAAGGAGGATAAGGAGGAAGGGGGGAAGAGGGAGGAAAGACACAGGGGAGGGAGAGGGGGGAAGAGAGTGGGTAAAATAGATATGGGAGGGAGAGGGCTGAAAAGAGACACAGGGGATGGAGGGGGGAGGAGACACAGGCGAAGTAGAGGGGCAGAGAGTCACAGGGGACGGGAGAGAGGGGAAAGCGACACATTGTAGGACATGGGAGGGAGAGGGGTGAAAAGAGACACAGGGGAGGGAGGGGGGTATAAGGAGACAAAGGGGAGGGAGGGGGGAAAGAGACACAGGGAGAGGGGGGAAAGAGCCAGGGGAGGGGGGAAGAGACACAGGGTAGGGAGAGGGGGGAAAGAGACACAGGGGGGAAAGGAGACACAAGGGAGGAAGTAGACAGGGGTAGTTAGTATATATATATATATATATATATATATATATATATATATATATACTTATCATTTGAAATATAGAAAGGGGAAAGGAGGAGTTAAGAGCAGGGGGGGGCACACAAATTGGAATGGCTTAGTGCATCATAAAACGTAAATACTCCCATGACACTGGGTCTGATTTTCCGAAAGGTCATCAAAGCATATTTACCTCTTCTCTTTCTAACCGATCTTCATTTTACCCACCAGATTTTCAAGCAACTAAGTCAGTTCGCTTGGAAAAATATGTTTAGTAGGAACAATTTGTAAATAATTATCTTCATTATTGACACATTGATCCCACTAAACATATATTTGGCAGCTGAGAACCAAAGTACTCTTCTAGTCTACAAATTCGACCTACATAAAAAAGCCTGGCTTTAAAAATCCTTAGGATGGTCTTATACATGTGAGTTCTCTGCCTGTTTACCATGGATGGCATGTCACTGTCGTCCTCAGGTCAGTTCTCCTTAAGGAGATCTGCTTTGCAGCACAACTCAGAGAATCCAGCTTGACTGTTTTTTGCCAATTAGCAACTCGTTTAGACTTAAGGCTTTAAATATGCACACTTTCCTAGCTGAAACTGCCCACATGGTGTATGTAAATGTTATGATGTGCTTCCTGGTTCTGACAGATGCTTCATTTCTCAACACTGAACCCAGGTGCCTGCATCAGTGGTCGATCTAAACCTTTCTCAGTCAATTCCAAAACTACAATATGTACCCAGAAATTTTTTTTTTTTCTCATTCCTTTTTTTATTGGTCCCTTTTGGGAAAAAAAGAAGATTCCACAGTATATCAGTATGCCATGATTCGCAGATCAGGCAACATCATTCTATTTCACAACTTGTATAGGTGGAAATTTTAACTTAACAAATTATGAGACCTCCTTAACCCCTTTTTCCGTTTTCTAAACATTAAACCTTAATAAATTTCACTTTAAAGACTGTTCGGTAACTATCACAGTAGTCCTTAGCTCGCAGGCTATGTTAGTGAGGCCTATATTTCAATTGGTATATCATTACCCGGGCCGTGTAGGCCTTCTCAACTGTGACCTCTCCTCCCCCTTTCCTCCTAGTCACATACTAACTCTATCCCTTGAAGCTAGGGCACCTTACTAAAATTAACTAAACAAATAACGAAGCGTAATATAGGGGAATGTTACCCTCTTTATTTCTTTAGAGTCGGATACTCTCTGTTGGAGCTAGGGTCTTCTTTAATGAACTTCTCAAGGAGCTCCTGTTATAAAGACCTTAACCTAATGGAACTCTAAACTTTATCATTATCTTTCCTTGCCCTTTTCCATCCCCTTTGCAGTTAACCTTATCACCTTAAATAACACATAGAACTTAAACCAGTTTGGTCTTTTGGATTGACCTGAATGGAGGAGAAGACAAAATAACCTTCTTTATGTTGGCTTATTTTCTTACCTCCTCGCTGCGCCCAGGTTCCTCGCCGGCTCCCCCGACCTCCTCATCGCTTTCCCCTCCTCCTCTACCTCCTCTTACTTTCTCTTTTTCTTTGATTTTTTTTTTTCCTCTCTATCTATGTTTCCCCTGTTCGAGCCCCTATTAACAAGCCACGGATCCCATATGTCCCTGTACTTCTGGGAAAGCATCTGTTAATATATGTGTCATGTGTTCGTTCACCGCTATGTAATTTATTTTGTTCCTTATCGCCTGTAGTTCCAGTGTGTCTGACTTCCATTGCTTTGCAATGTGCGATTTGGTGACTAAGTATATATATTAGAGAAGCTTGTTTTGGGAATGGGATAACCCCAAATCTGGGATTCCTAATAAGCAGGTTTCCATTGTGCCCCCTACTCGTGTTCCCAATGTTTCCGAGGCAAGATCTGACACTTCTTTCCATATCCGTGATACTTTGGGGCAGTCCCACCACATATGCTTAAAAGTTCCTGGGATGTGGCACCCTCTGGTACACGTTCTCCCCCCTGTTTTGCTCCATTTTGTCAACCTCTCCGGGGTCAAGTTTGTTCTATGTAAAACTTTAATGGCTGTTTCTGGGAGTGTTTGGTTTAGGGAGCCTTTGTATATGTTTTTCCACGCTTCCCCCCATTTCTCCTTGTTCCATTGTTCACCTAGATCCTTCTCCCACTCCTCCATATATCTGTCCCTTGTTCCCTCCGGTGGTTCATTATATATATCGTAGATTCCCCCAATAATTCCCTTTGTTAAAGGGGCCCTCTGGCATATTACGGATAACCAAGTTTTCTTGGGAGTCCCCAATGTTCTAGATATCTTGTTAACCAGGTGTTTGATTCTACAAAAGTTGAAGTGTTGGCTGATGGGGATGTTGTGATGGTCTCTTAAAAATTCAAAAGTTCTAGGGGTCTCAGTACCCAACCAAGCTCCCAGTCGATCCAGTTTCCTAGATTTTCACCACCAATTAGCTACTGAACCTAGTCCCTGCGGCAACCATGGGTGGCAAAGGACAGACATCATTGGGGAGGGATGTTTAAAGAGGGATGTATGCTTTAGTGCCCATTTCAAGCCTTGCAAAGTGTTGGAAATAACCGGATGTCTAATCTCTCCTACTGTATCTGGAACTTTGTCTAGCCACACCAAAGTATCCCAGGTGTAGGGGTGTAGTATTTGATCCTCCATAGTTTTCCATAAAGTGTGGTGGATCCCTGAGTGGCTTATAGGGATGAAAGCTAGCTGTGCTGCTCTATAATATTTATTTAGGTCTGGGCATGACAGTCCACCCTTATCCTTGTGTTTAAACATTATTTCCTTTTTAATTCTGGGGGTTTTCCCTTCCAAATGAAATGGGACACCTACCTCTGGAATCCTTTCAGTTCAAACTGAATGATGGGGACTGGCAGAGTCCTGAACAGGTACAGGAGCTTCGGAAGAACCGACATTTTAAAGGCATTAATTCTGCCCAACCAGGAAAAAGGATATCTAGTCCACTTCAGCATATCCTCACTTAGTTTTTTATAGATCGGAGGGTAGTTAGCCCTATACATGGTATCTGTGGACGGCGTGAGTTTTATCCCAAGGTATTGGATGTAGGCCTTAGCCCATTGCAATTTGAACCTTTCCGTTATTAATTCCTTTGTTTTAGCTTCTAAATTTAATGCTAATGCTTCTGTCTTCTCAACATTTATAAGTAAGCCCGATCTCTGGCCAAATTCTGTTAAGGTGTCCATTAATAATGGAATCGATTTGTTAGGCTCTGTAATTGTGCATAACATATCGTCTGCAAATAAGTTGATTTTAAAATGTTGCTGTCCTATTTTAAGCCCCTTAATTCCCGTATTCGTCCTGATTGCCTGAGCGAGAGGCTCTATCGCAATGGCGAACAGCAGGGGGGAAAGAGGACACCCCTGTCTAGTTCCCCTCTCTATCTTAATGGTCTGGTTGTATTTGCCCGGAAGTTTAAGTCGGGCTTTTGGGTTTTTATAGTATGTATTTATTAAGTTTAAGAAACCCCCCTTAAATCCGAATTTCTTTAAGACCTCCTTAAGGTAGGGCCACTCCAGGGAATCAAAGGCCTTTTCGATGTCTAGTGCTAGCAGGCAGGCCGGGGTTTTGGTGCTATTAGTGTGGTGTATTAGGTTCACAACCTTCCTAATATTATCTCTGGCTTGCCTGTGGGGGATAAACCCCACCTGGTCCTTATGTATAATCCTTGGAAGAAATTTTGAAATTCTATCCGCTATTATTTTTGCCAATAGTTTAATATCCCAGTTTAGAAGGGAAATGGGTCTATAGTTTTTAATTTCTGAGCTGCCCTTCCCTTCTTTAGGAAATAGGGTAATTTCCGCTAAATTCATTTCGGGTGGGATCTCCTGACCCTCAAGGATATGATTATATAGTTTGGTTAGTCTGGGTGTTAATATATCTGTAAAGGTTTTATAGTACATGTTCGTGAACCCTTTTATGCCCGGTGCCTTTCCCATTTTCATTGCCTGGATTCCCTTTCCTACCTCCTCCTGTGTGATCCTAGCGTTAAGAGATTCTACCTCTAATTCCTCCAAGAGGGGCAGGTCTAATCTATCCAGCCAAGCTCTGATACTGTATGCTGTTTCCTTACTTGATGCTGAATAGAGTTTTTGGTAAAAATTATAGAAAATTTCTTATATTTTAGTAGGATCTGCTGTTTTGATATTCTCGCTATTCTTTATGCAGTAAATTTTAGAGAGTAATTGTTTAGATCTTAATTTTTTCGCTAACATCCTATCAGGTTTGTTCGCTTGGAGGAAGAATTTGTGTTGGGTTCTCCTAAGAATTTTCTCTGCCCCCTCCGAGTAGATCTTGTCTAGTTCCATTCTCACGCTTTCTATTTCCCGCCTAGTCTGTGTTTTAGGGTTTTGTTGATTTATTTTTTCTAATCTTCCTAATTCCTCCGTGAGTTTTTTTTCCTGGGCTCTCTGTTCTCGTCTAAACTTAGATGCCTCTTTCATGCAGATGCCCCGAATGTACGCCTTATGAGCTGCCCAGACCCAGCCGGTCCCCACCCCAGGTGTCTCATTTTCCTCAAAAAAAAATTCCAGTTCCTGGGCTATGCGTTTTTTAACTGTCGGGATCGTCAGAATTCTTTCATTCAGTCTCCATTGATAAAGGGGTTTAGTCATGGATCCTAGATTTATGGTCGCCTTAACCAGGCTATGGTCCGACCAGGCACACGGTATTATGTCCACGTTTTGAGAGTCGTGTATAAAGGTAGAGTCGGTTAGCAAGTAGTCGATTCTGGAGTATGTTTTATGGGGGTAGGAATAGAAAGTGAATTCTCTGTGTCCTAAATGTCTTTCCCTCCAGAGATCCACCAGCTCCAGCTCTCTTAACAGTCTGTTAATTTGTTTCAGTTTTTTAGCGAACTTGTCTCCCAAGTCTTTCCCTGTTCTATCATTTTTGACATCTAGTACCAAGTTAAGATCCCCCCCCCCCCAGGATGATCCTGCCTTGCTTTGCTGTTGACAAATGTTTCAATGCTCTAATGAGATGTTTATGAGGAGAGATGGTAGGAGTGTATACTACTGCTAGAGTGACCGGGATGTCTAGTACCCTTCCCATCAAAAAAAGATAGCATCCCTGTCTATCTGCAATTTTTTTGTCCAGAGTGAAGGGAAAGTTTTTGTGGAGTAGGATTACCACCCCTTCCCTTTTGGCACTGCTACTTGTTGTGTGGAACGTAGGAAATTTCTTGTTCATAAATGCCGGGATTTGTTGATGCTTAAAGTGGGTTTCTTGGATAAAAATTACTGCTGGGTTAAGTGTTCTGTAAGATTGAAACGCCTTGTTCCTCTTAGTGGGGGTATTAAAACCTTTAACGTTATGTGTAATGAAAACGTATTCTGCTTCACCCATAGTCTATAGTGTCGTGTGTAGCTAATGTCTGCAGAGACTTACCCCCTTTAGAGATAGAGGATTCGGAGTCAGCATCTGAGGTATAGGAAAGCCGGCGACCAAGCCCCACAGTCTTCCATCCTCCCATCTGGTTGTGTATAGTGTAAAGAGAGAAAAATGGTGACCAAACAAATAAAAATAAAACTTTTCGGACCCTTGGTCCTTCCTTTAATAAAGATTAGCCTGATTGTCTCTGAAACCTTGGATATTATCTTTAGGAAAAGTCAAACCCCTACTGGAGCGTTCACTTGTTCGGTTCCACCTGCTCCATCACTCCGGTCCCTATGACCCTTGTTACTGTCGTTCCTTTGCTTTTTCTTGGCAGAAACGTCTATCCAATCTCTGGCTGGCTTTTCCCTCGGCTTAGACATCTGGACCATTAGATTTGAGCCTTCTGGGAGCAGTTGTAGGTGTATAAGCTTTTTTTTGAGCGCACCTAGTGAGTGAGCCACATGTGTTTGCTCATTCCAGCGAAATTGTAAGCTAAAGGGGAATCCCCAGTGGTACTGAATTCTGTTCTTTATCAGAATTTCTAGAGCCGGTCTCATTTCTCTCCTTTTCGCTAAAGTGGATGGAGCTAAGTCTACAAACAGTTGTAATTGTGTTCCGTCCGGGCCAACTATTTTAGGCAATTTCCTGGCTGCTGCCATTAGCAGATCTCTGGAACTCTGTCTCACAAACCGAACTACTATGTCTTTAGGTTTCTCAGAATTGATTGGACCTCCAAGCGCCCTGTGGGCTCTTTCGATGAGCAGCACCTCCTCTGTTTGATTCGGTAAGATGGTGGAAAACACCGCTTCAAGATAGGGCACGAGATCTTGCACATTCTTAGGAACACCTCTCAGCCGTACGTTATGCCTTTTGGACCTATTTTCCAGGTCTTCCAATTTATTTTCAAGGGCCTCTATACGGGTTGAGTTGGCGCTGATATCGATTTTATCATCCTCTTGTGTAGAAATAATCATCTCTGTTCTTTTTTCTAGCTTGTGTGTTCTCTGTCCTACTGCACAGATCTCTTCTCTCATCTCCTTTAGTGCCAACGCAAGTTGGGTTTTCAGCAGTAGTTCGAATTTCGCCATTGCAGAGACTGAAAAATCCACATCAGTGATGGTGTTAGGCCTTTCCCCCTCATTCTCAGACATCTCAGATCTTCCTGGGGAGCTTTCCCCTGCTTTGGTTGCCGAACTGGACGCTGCTTGGAAATGCTCAGGGATGCCTCTGGAGGATGTGCTTCTCTTAGCCTTCTTTATCTTTGGCCCTGTTTCCTCCCTGATTCTCTTGTCTCTGGAGTGACTGCACTGGCAGAGGGGTAACTCCCCAATAATCGTTGCCTTGGCACCAAAAAAGTACACGGAGTCCTGCCCTGGGAAGCGCCTGTGGAAAATTGTTGTGGAAGGTGCTGCTCGAGTTGGGGCAATTTATAGTTTCATCTTTGTTTAGTCATGCATTGTCAGAGCCTTAATACTTTCTGCCTGTTGCTCCCCCCGTTGCTCTATCTTCTAGATTTCATCAAAGAGACCCTTAAAAAACAGTCGCGGCCGCCCTCTTGGTGGGATTCTCCAATAGGTAGCGCCGGTGACAAGTAACTGTTGGACCAAAGTCCCTCTGCTGCTTCTGTGCTCCAATATAGCCTCCTAAAAGTGGATTTTATATAAATCTCACTTTGCACAGATCACGTATTTTCTTTTTTTTTTTTTTTCCTTTTTTTTTTTTTCTTATTTTTTTTTTTTATTTAGTTGAGTTGATTTGATAATATCTTTCAAGGTAGGCTAAACACCTCTAAGCCAAATAGGCACAGATAATTGAAGTCCAAGCGTATTCCCCCCTATTTTGCAGATCCAAGATGGCCTCCCTCCTTCCTGGGGGTATTTTTGGCGCCAAATAGGAAACAAAAAAAAATGTCTGCTCTGGGCTAGGATATGGGGAAAGCTTCTTTGCGGCTCTACTGCCTCCCCACACGTCTCCCTGTTCCTCTGGCGCTTTTGGCAGGAATATTAAGTGCAGGCCAATGCAGCATAAGCTGTCTTTCAGAGTTCCAGGGTCGTACCTGTGATGGCTGTGATCGCGGGGGTGAGATGCTTCTCGGGCCTGTATCATAAGCTTTTGTTGGGCGTTTTGTTTTGTTTAGGGAGGCTTATCAGGCTGTGTGCCTGTATGTTACTGTGGGTCCTGACAAATTACTGTGCAGCCTTTCTTCCCCTCCGGGGCATCCATGCCCCTTGCCCCACTCACCCTCCTTGGCGATGACCACGCCCCCGTACCCAGACATTTTTGAATCAGTTTACTGTATTTTTTTTATAATTCAAGCTGGAACACTATTACACTTTGTATTGCACACTAACCCTAATTTGTCCTTTTCCTTTCCATTATCACAGTTCCCCCTCCTTACTGTTCTCTATTTCTCTTTCTTTTCTCTCTACTCCTTATATTGTGTTTTTCAAGCGAAATAAACCTGCCACTAAGATTTAAATCAGACATAATGTCTTCAAGATACATTTATTATTTTCTTGCAGCTGCAGGAAGACCCAGCTCTTCTGCACAGCCTGAAGGAAGCTCTAACATTTAACCTATACAGAGAGGTGACTGATAGATCCTTGCGTTTTGCGGAGAACATACTGAAAACAGAGGCAGTAGACATACAGTGCTATAAGGTGGCATTGTGTATACACTTCACCTCCCAACTCACTGCAGTGGATAATCATCCCATGAACAGGGTGATGGGTTTTGGAGAGAAATACCTGAGGGAGAATTTCAGTAACTGGATTCAAAGCCAAGGAGGATGGGTAAGAAACAAACTCTAGACTGGAAAAAAAAGGTTCAGGAACTAATATCTGGTGCTTAAAAAAAAATATATTTTTAATTACCACTGTAGTAGACACTGCTAGAGTATAGAAGCTGACATGACTGCAAGCCAAAGATTTAGCTATGGGAAGCCTTGTTCTGAATTATGAGCCTGATCCACAGATTACTGTTCACTGAATGAGGTTTGTTTTTGCCAAAAACTGGTCTGATTCATTGAATGAGACAACAACTCCCCCTTCCTCCGCTCCTTAATAGACAAAATTAACAAACCACACTCACTCAGGCTCCAGACATGGAAGGCAGGCATCATGGAATCCCTGAGGCAGAAGTATAGTCAGCTAATATTCAGATTTACTCTAAATTATATTATTCTCATTATTTACATTGCCCTTAATGTTGTTAGTTGCTTAACAAAACGTTACATTTTTCCTCAACAGCTTTGGTCCTTCTACTCATTTCTTAATATGCATTGCCTCCTCTTTAGGACCAAGCCTTGGGTGTTCAAGAAGACGGAGAGGTAGAATGACCAAGAAGAGGACTGTTTGTCACTTCAAGTGCCGATACATCATTATCACACTGATACACTCCAGTAGGCATCTCATCTACTGGCCTCTCTAAGTTATTTATGGCAACTTGCATTACTCTATTTAAATGGCACTTCTCCTTATTGATATTGTATTAATTTTAAATAAACTTATTCATATGTTCACCTTTCTACAAGACAAGCTCTCTGTTCCTTCTGAGATTATGGCACACTCAGCTCTTTTATTTTTATCTGTATCTTTTTAATAAAAAGAATCAGACAGAGATTACAGGACATCATCAAATATACTACAGAGGGAGTCATTTGCAAACAATGGGTGACTACCAAAAAACAGACCTCTAAAGCATTAGGGGTCAGACACCATCAACCTGAGAGCTGGCAGCTCAAGCCCAGCGGGCAAACCCTTTCCCTCCAAACCCACCAGAAAAGGAACCCAAGGCTGCTGACTGACCAGAAGACAGCAAAAGAAATAACAGATGACATCACAGGTCTGAAGAGTTACAGCGGCAGAGGATGACTTGGAAATGGCTTCAGCAACAAGAGCATAAATTACCTCCTCAAGATAGTTGAGGACCTAGAGATCTGCAGAACGCAAAATAAGCTGCATGTCATTGGCATCCTGTAACAACTCCTACAGTATGGCTCCCACATGAACTGGGAGTCCGAGTACTGAACATAAGGCGGAGAGAAACACCCCTAGTGCAGCTATTGAATGGAGGGCCTCAGTGCAAACTAATTTCGGACCCTTTTCTATACAGTAAAAAGTCAAAAATATATGTAGATAGTCAGATTATCCCTATGGCGATCAGATCCCCATTCTATAAAAATAATATTCTGCCATTCATCCATAATACATTATTAGTCCTGTACTCCAGGCCACTGAAAGTATCAGAGAACCCTTAACCTGTTATGTGTCTTGGTGCTTTGCACCTGCTGCACCAACAGTAGCTTTAGCTGTGGCTACTTGCTATCCTACAGGAAAAAACAGTATTATCTTCATTCAGGACTTCTCTGCACAGGTGTCGCTGAGGTGATGAGATTTTTCTAGTTTGCAGACATTTTCATGAACAACAAACCTGCTTCTCTATGGTCTCATTGAGAGCGACCTACCAAGCAAAATATTGTTTGTTGAGGACTCACAAACTTCATTTGAGTATTTCCTTGCAAGACCTTCCACTTCCTTGGCACCAGAGCAGTCTAGTGGTGCTCCCCATACTAGTACACAAATAGTGGGACTGATAAAGATTAGATAAATATAAATTTGTATTCGTATATGACAGCGCCGAGTAAAAGAAGTTTAAAAATACCAACAGGGACAAAGGGAGATTTAAAAAAAAAAAAAAGGGCAATTGTTAGGAATTGATCAATCCTATTATCACATAGATTGTGTGGTATATATACTCTTATTGAGAGGATATTCCTATTCCAACCTTTAGTCGAGTTGTAAGCTATAGTATTAATGAATCCATATATTTCAAGTATATAAATACTTTACATGCACCTATATAGCACCCCCAGGTTTATAAATAGTTTTTTTTCATTAAAATAGGACAATGTATTTTGAGCATCTGCCCACGATTTAGAAACTTGCTCCTAAAATGGAGAGCATTCACATATTTGTACAAAAGGACATCTCTTTGTGTTTCTTTAAGTGACAACCCCAGCTAGTATCCTTTAGCAATAAAGACAAGCTATATTAGTGAATAGGTTATGTCTGTCATTCATAAAAGCTAGGATCACATTTCGGAAGCTTATGGACGCAGCGTACGTCATCACGCAAGGCGTGCGCATGCGTGTTGCAGACCCGGAGGTCGAGCTGTTTTGAGCTTGTGAATCCTCTAACTATTCTCTAACTATATGGCCTAGATTAATGCCCCATGCACCCCTGCTAAAGCGATTGCTATGATTTAAATAACAATCTAGCCAGCTCTTTGCTGGGGGCTCCAATGAGCGACGAATGGGCTCATTGCACGGCTCGCGATGATCACCGAGGGCCATAGGCCTTTGGTGCTCATTGCGAGGCCCGCAAGACTTGGAAAAAGGCTTGCAATGAGCGCCAAAGGCGTTCATTGAGAGGCCCGCAAAGAGCGCTCATCGCAAGGCACGCAAGAAAAAATACGGCCATTTTTTTCAAGCAGGTAACTCGGAAGCCGTTTGGGGGTCGTCAAAAGACACCAACTGATTACCAAATTAGCTTACAACCTCACGCACCACAGGGGGAGAGGCAGGGGGCCTGTAAATGAGGTTGCAAGCTAATTTGATATTCAATTGGCATTTTTGGCATTATGAAAACAGCTATGCAAGAAAAAAAATGGCGTCGTAAAGCCATAATTTTTCTTTTAAGCCCGTAAATATGAAACAATTTTTGAGCTTGGGGAAATTAATCAATTTCCCAAGCTCGGAAATGGTTTTAGACTCGCAAACAGAACCACAGAGGAAGGAGAGGGGGGGAAAAACACAGGGGAGAGAGAAGGAGGAGAGGGTGGAGACACAGGGGAGTGAGTGGGGGGGAAAGAGACACAGGGGAGGTAGAGAGGGGGGAAGAGACACAGGGGTGAGAGAGTGGGAAGAGGCCGAAGGCTCACAATGCAATGCCAGAAAGTTGCGCGTTGGACGACAACTGCAATGAGTCCCGAAGGTGCTTATCATGAAGCCCAGAAAGTAGAGAGTGGGAGAGGCTTGCAATGAGCGCTGAAAATGTTATTGCCGTTTAAGACTAATAAACAGAGACTTGGTGCATTGTGTAATAATTCTTGTACCAGCTATGCTTTATAGTTTACCGATTCCTTCCATTGTTTGTTTATTATGTTGAAGTTATAGTTAATGTTTCTGTTTACAAGGGACCTAGGTGCCCTAGTTCTTTTTAAACAAAAATTCAAAAACTCATGCACCTAAGACAACTGAAAGGATAATGGACATAAGTCTTTAATTTCCCCTTTTCTTACCTTTTCTTACCTAGCCTTAACCCTTTACTCTCTGGCTGCTCCTTTGAACAGCAAAATGCAAAATGCAACCTCCCCCAGAGATTTAAATCAGTACAAATGACCAGTTAATACATAATTAATCACAACCAATAAGCTCCTACTAAACTGAAAACTGCTGGCAGAAGGCTTAGATTCTTATATCAAAGGATGAGATGGTGAGCAAAAACTACACTCCCTAAAACCCAACATTTCGTGCCAATAAACTCAAAGTCTAATGTTTGCCTAACCATTTGTTGACTGAAGGACTGTACTCAAAAGAAACAATGAGTAGTTATCTTGTTAAGTATACATTTATGCTATAATTGTCTTGAACTATCTTAATTTTAACTTGCAGAATGAGACTCATTGATTAAATTGTACAAGGTGTATTAAACATTATTGTTATTATTTTTATTAGGAAAAGTAGGAAAATGCTGGGATCGGATGGGTTAGATGCTGAGAAATGCAAAATCTTAACTCTCCATTTAACTAAGATCTACAAGAAGATCCTATGGATGACCACCCCATAAGACTTTAACACAAGAATAGTGCTCGTAGATAACAGTCCACACCTTCTCAACATTTACACAATTTGCAACTGAGATGTAAAAATGTGGACGTTTATCATGGCCAATAATCGACAGCTCATATCACAGATCATAACCTCACCCTACCAAATCAATGCATTTAAATGTAATCTGTTTAACATTCACTTCAAAGCAATCTTTCACCTCAAAATAAAAGAACATCCACATAATGTGAGATTTAATGGATTAAAATGGACTAAATGGCAAAAATCTAGAAAGCAGAAATAAATTAATTCCCATCTATTGTTTTAATTATTTCCTGCACTCTGCCCCAAATACCAGAATGGGAATCAGCACACCATATGATTTCTAAAAACATTTTTAACCTTATCAAGTCAAGTTCTTTGTAAGCGTATACTATGAAGAGTGAGGTGTTAGAGAGACAAGCTTTCTAGAGATGTAGCTCTTTTTAGCATGTCAAATAACCTCTACCATTAAAATACCCCTTGAACACCTGTTACAATGCAAACATTATCAAATGTTTTCCTCAGTATGGCTTCTGACTTGATAAAGAGAGGAACAAATCTCGAAAGCTTATCACTCTAATTATAATGTTTGTCCAATAAAAAAAGGTATCACCATATACTGCAATATTAAGATTATACTATAAATATGACCTTTGAGCAGACCTTCTTACTGAAATGTAAAAGAGGTGCAAGTGGAGAGCATCTATTATGAAATGCCCTTTAAAATATTATACTATGTATACAGCCGTCCCATACTAAGACACAAGTTTAGCTTCATAGTCTGTCCCACTTGTCAGTTTAGCAAGTTGCCTGAAGTAGACATTCACCATTGTGTCTGGGATTGTCTTAAATAATCACAAACATTGGAAAGCAGTAAACTCACATTGCAGATACACATTGAGAATATACCACGATATTTACCCTAGATTGTCCAATACTAGGGACAGAGTTAGTCGATCAATTCCTCCTCCACAGAATAGCTCTTCTCTCTCAAACATCATAAATAACAAATTCATTTCTACTCATACTTACAGACTATAGACTTTTGGTACTAATAAATGTAGATTGGATTGACTCCCTCAAAAAATAAATCAGCTGTTTGCATCGTCTCTCTCTCTCTCTTCTAAATGTCTTCCTTCTCCCATGGTAAAATCCCTCTACTGGCTTCTGATAAAGTCAAAAATAGCCTATAAAACTTTTGCTTCCAGGCTATTTGCCTCACAGTTCCTCTTTATATCTCTCTTCTAATCTCTTGCTATACCTAGCTCATCTTCCTTGCAGTGCCTCCTCACTGTCCATACATTTCTAGAGCTATTTCTCAGCTAAAATCTTTCTCACTAGTAGCCTCACTAATGTGGATCACACGGCCGTCAGAGAAATAACTAATATCATTGCTTTAAAGGATCAGCTTAAACATCGCCTCTTTACATGTGCTTTCCAAGATCTTCTTTAGGTAATGCACTTGTAGACACAATAGAATACTCCCCTCCATACAGTGGCCAAGCTGGTAAAAGGAGGGCCCTGGTGCAAAAAAAAGTATGCCCCCCAGGTGCCAGCTCATTCAGAGCCACCTTCTCCCTCATCCCAGTGCTACTTGCAATAGACCCCTTAATAAAGGAGCTCCCATCCTGGCAAGACTTTCCAAAGCCCAACACTCCCAAAGTCTGTCTGACTCCTTGTTGGTTTGTGTAATAAGCCATTTATTTTATATTTCTAATTTACAGAATATTATTGCTTCCATTGTATATAATCTAATGACTAATGTCCTTGACACTCGCAGACACAGCCTCCTGGAGACTTTGCAAGCCTCCCACAAACCTTCACACATACAAGCGCAACTGCATACAAGGACATATGTTGCAATCAATTTCTACTTTTTTTGTGTTTGTATGTCTAAGAACGTTATTTCCCAACCCCCTGTGGAAAAATATATAAGGCCAATATAATGACATATGCGCAGACCATTGCGTATTTTCTCTTGGGAGATTGCTGCAGGTGCTCTCAAAGCTTGTAATAAAAAGAAACTTGATTGACGTCACTGGTTTCTAATGCATCCTTGGGTGAACCCGGCAGAGATGAACTGACAGAAGAGGTTTTCCCCCAACATTTTGGCGCCCAAATGTGAGGCAACAATATTTATTTTGCAACACCCTCAGAAACTAAGAGTTCCGCAGCTGAGTCACAAAGACCATCCAAGACACTAGGAGATAAATGTAAGCAGAACCAGCTTTGCAAAAATGCATTAGGGTAGTGAAATGTGTGTGAGAGAATATAAGAGTGACGTTGCCTAGAACTTGGCTTCAAAGTACTCTCGTCAGGTGAAAACCTAGGTAAGGATGATTCTTGTTTATTTCACTTTGTTGAAGTTTATTACAAAGCCTGACTGTATTGCAATGTTTATGAACTAACGCTTTGTTGCAAAGAGTACACTTATAAATTTAAATTAACAACACTCCACCACATTTGTGATTGTCTTTTGTCTGAGTTTTGGATGTGCGATGATTGAAGTGAGTGGGCTTTTTCCTCTTAGAGATTTAGGCTGAAGGTAGAAGACTTCCATTGTTTGACAACACCTCTTTGTGCTGAAGGGATTATGTAGAGAAAAAGTATGATCTGTTATGTAGAAAGAAATCATCCATTTGTACAGTAGTCATGTTGGTTTGAGTAATAAGCCATTTATTTTATATTTCTAATTTGCAGAATATTATTGCTTCCATTGCATATAATCGAATGACTAATGTCCTTGACACTCGCAGACACAGCCTCCTGGAGACTTTCCAAGCCTCCCACAAACCTTCACACATACATGCGCAACTGCATACAAGGACATATGTTGCAATCAATTTCTACTTTTTCTGTGTTTGTATGTCTAAGAACGTTATTTCCCAACCCCATGTGGAAAAATATATAAGGCCAATATAATGACATATGCGCAGACCATTGCGTAGATTGCTGCAGGTGCTCTCCAAGCATGTCATAAAAATAAAGTTGATTAACGTCACTGGTTTCAACTCCTTCCTTGGGTGAGGTCAGCAGGGACGCACTGACAGAGGAGATTTTCCCTGACAGCCTATTCCCAGAGCAGCTCCTTTACCCTCCACAAGACCCCTCGCCAAAGCAGCTAAACTCTCGGAGGTCCTTCTCCAAAGCAGATCCCCTCCTCAAGACCGCCTCCCTAAGCAGATCCCATACCCAAGACCCCTTCCCAAAGCAGATCCTTTACCCAAGACCCCTTCCTAAAGCAGACTTCATCCCACAGAACCCTTCCCATAACAGAACCAATCCAGAAAACCCTCTTCAAAGTTAATTCCTTCCCAAAGATGCCTTCCCAAAGCAGATTTTTCCCCAAGACCACTTCCCAAAGCAGATTGCCTCCTAAAATACCCCTTCCAAATGCAAATTCCTTGCCAAAAGCAGCCACCCTGAAAGCCGATACCCTCCCTAAGTCCCTTTCCCAAAGCAGATCCCCCCAAAACAGATCCCCTCCACAAGACCCCTTCCCAAAACAGATCCTCTCCTCAAATGAGAATTGCCCCCCAGCCCCAGAGAATTGCCCCGTAACCTCCCCAACCCCAGTGAATTGCCCCCCAGCCTCAGAGAATTGCCCTGTGACCTCCCCAACCCCAGATAATTGTCCCCCAGCCCCAGGGAATTGCCCCCAACCCCAAAGAACTGCCCCCAGTCCCAGACAATTGCCCCATGACCTCCACCAACCTCAGAGAATTGACCCTCAGCCACACCACAGAGAATTGCCCTGTGACCTCCACCAACCCCAGAGAATTACCCCCAGCCCCAGAGAATTGTCCTGTGACCTCCACCAACCCAGGATTCACTCAACACAGGGTCTCTACCAGATGACTGGATAAAGGCAGCAGTGATACCTATATTTAAGAAGAGAGCAAGAGCAAATCAGGGGAATTATAGACCAGTGAGCCTCACTTCTGTAGTGGGGAAGCTTTTAGAAGGGTTAATAAGGGGTTATATACAAGAATATGTCTATTCAAACATGATTATAAGTAGGAGCCAACATGGATTTATGAAGGATAGGTAATGTCAAACAAACCTAATTAGTTTCTATTAGGAGGTTAGTAGGAACTTGGATCAAGGCAAATGAGTGGATGTAGTCTATTTGAATTTTGGAAAGGCTTTTGATGCAGTGCACCATGAGAGACTATTGAGCAAACTAAGGGATACAGGAATTGCCATATATATTTGCTTATGGGTTGAGAGCTGGCTAAAAGACAGGAAGCAAAGGGTCATTGTAAATGCACATACTCCGATTGGACTAATGTGGTAAGTGGGGTTCCTCAGGGCTCAGTATTAGGTCCCCTCCTTTTTAACATATTTATTAGCGGCACCCGGTATATGCTAATGACGTGACGTCACATGCGCGCCGGGTCAAGATGGAGCGGAGGCCGGAGCCGAAGCAGGTAAGTGAGGGGAAAGGGAGAGGGGGAGATATTTAGGGGAGTTTAGAATGAGGAGGGGGGTTGAGGAGGGGGGTTGAGGTTGAGGAGGGAGGTTGAGGAGGGGGTTGAGGATGGGGGGGTTGAGGATGGGTGGTTGAGGAGGGAGGATGAGGATGGGGGGGTTGAGGAGGGAGGTTAAGGATGGGGGGATTGAGGAGGGAGGTTGAGGATGGGGGGTTGAGGAGGGGGTTGAGGATGGGGGTTGAGGATGAGGATGGGGGTTGAGGAGGGAGGATGAGGATGGAGGGGTTGAGGAGGGGGGTTGAGGATGGGGGGTTGAGGATGGGGGGTTGTGGAGTGAGGATGAGAAAGGGGGGTTGAGGATGAGGAGGGAGGTTGAGGGGGGGTTGAGCAGGGGGTTGATGATGGGGGGTTGAGGATGGGGTTGAGGAGGGGGTTGAGGATGGGGTTGAGGATGGAGGGGTTGTGGAGGGAGGATGAGGAGGGGGGTTGAGAATGAGGAGGGAGGTTGAGGGGGGTTGAGGAGGGAGGATGAGTATGGGGGGGTTGAGGAGGGGGTTGAGGAGGGAGGTTGTGGATGAAGAGGGAGGTTGAGGAGGGGGGTTGAGGTTGAGGAGGGGGGTTGAGGAGGGGGGTTGAGGATAAGGGTTGAGGGTGAGGATGGGGGGTTGAGGAGGGAGGATGAGGATGGGGGTTGAGGAGGGAGGTTGAGGAGGGGGGTTGAGGAGGGAGGTTGAGGAGGGGGGTTGAGGAGGGGGTTGAGGATGGGGGGGTTGAGGAGGGAGGATGAGGAGGGGGGTTGATGATGAGGAGGGAGGTTGAGGATGAGGAGGGGGGTTGAGGAGGGGGTTGAGGATGAGGAGGGGGGTTGAGGATGGGGTTGAGGAGGGAGGTTGAGGATGAGGAGGGAGGATGAGGAGGGAGGTTGAGGATGAGGAGTGGGGTTGAGGAGGGTGATAAGGGAGAGGGGAAGAGACACAGGGAAGGGAGAGGGGGAAGAGACACAGAGAAGGGATATGGGAGAAGAGACACGGGAGAGAGAGGGGGGACACAGAGGGCACAAGAGGGACACAGGGGGCAGCACATTTCCCACCCTCGGCTTATACTCGAGTCACTGATTTTACCCAGTATTTTGTGGTAAAATAGGCACCTCGGCTTATACTCGGGTCAGCTTATACTCAAGTATATACGGTAAATCAGAAAATTATGTACTTTCCATCCAAAGGAATTTGCATAAATTAGAGGAATTGGAGAAATTGGGCATCTAAGTGGCAGATTAGATTTAATATGAATAAATGTAAAGTTATGCATCTGGGAAAGAAAAATAGCTATGCAATTTATAATCTCAATGGAGCAAATCTAGGGGTATCAGATATTGAAAGGGATTTGGGAGTACTTGTGGACAACCGCCTAGGTAACAGTGCTCAATCAGTATCTGCAAAGGCAAGTAAAATATTAGCATGTATTAAGAAAGGTATAGAAGCAAGGGAAGCAAGTATAATTCTCCCACTATACAAATCCCTAGTACGCCCTCATTTGGAATATGGAGTACAATTTTTGACACTACTACATAAAAAAGACATTTTAGAGCTGGAAAAAGTACAGAGAAGGGCAACAAAGCTAATAAGGGGAATGGAGGGGCTAAGTTATGAAGAAAGACTAACAAAATTAAACTTATTTACTTTATTTTAGAAAAAAGGTGTCTAAGAGGGTGCCATGACCTGCTCTTTGAGTGAGATATGAAAGGTACTCCCTATCCCTATTTACTGCAGGAATAACTCTGTTGGGATGACTCTGGACCGAATGATGGATGCAGCCAGCCCTGGCAGGGCTCTCCCAATCATTAGCAGTGCCCAGAGATGCTTCTGGAGATCTACAGTAAGTCTGGATCAGACATTACAACAGCAGACTGCTAGCTTGGACAATAATTCACTCCAACACCATAATCATGATGGAAAAAAATTAAGACCCTTTATTTTACATTGGACAGGTTATATGCAGTCATCATCAAAGACCTGGGGTTGGCTAACCTTGAGGACGCCCTCCTGTACATATGCTGACCCATAGTAACTGGTCTCTGAGACTTCCTATTAGTCCTGGTCAATGGGCTAAGGGAAATCCCTGGGAATGGCCAGCCTTGTCCCCAAAGCCGGCCCCCTGGGAGTGGCTAAGGTGCTCATTTGAAGATTGACTGGCGACCTGTGTACATCTCCCAGATGGATAGTTAGCCGCTCAAGTGAAGGCCAGGAAACCCTGTCAGATCTGCCCCTGAGAGGTGCCTCAATGTCTGTAAAGACCCCTTTGTTCTGACCGTTATCACTCCAGTGTTTTTACCTGGGCGATAACCTGGGAGACCAAATGGTTGACCTCCTTATGTGTCGCAATATGTACAGAGATGGCTACCGCCAGTACAATATGGCTGCTTCACTCCCCATCCCTTTATCATGGTCCAGTTAACAGATTTTACTAGCCAATGCGTAAAGGCGCACATAATCATAACCCACTTATGTGGAATAGTACTTTATTACGGGTATGTTATGTGTCCTCTTAGCCCTATTGTCTCACCTGTTTTAGTCACTTAGTCTCAGGGTCTGTAACCCCTGTTCCCTGGTACTGAAGGGTAGACACCGGATACCACACCAATCCACTTCATGCGTAATTGTCAACTTTATTACTGGTGATGTGCTAAGCTGCCTTTTCCCTGAATACATAACAATAACAGTATAACATTGGGTCTCCTAGGCCCAGAACTGTTACTCCCCTGGATATCGTTGTTTGGGAAGTATATCAGTCTCAGGAGGGCACTTGGTGCACCACCAATATGACATAGATTAACTTGGGCCACGTCCATGGTAAGATGGCTGCTACTGTAATCCAGTCCCTCCTGGTAAGCACAACTAGTGGCCAACTTGAGTTATGACAGAGGGGATATGATTACCTTATATAAATATATCCAGGGTCAATACAAGGCTTTGTCAAGGGAACTTTTTGTGCCAAAAGGTTTTTAACTGACAAGGGGACATCCTTTGAGATTAGAAGTAAAAGGATTTCACCTTAAACAAAGAAAAGGGTTCTTCACAGTAATGGTGGTTATTCTGTGGAATTCTCTACCAAAGGAAGTGGTGACAGCGGATTCGATGGATAACTTTAAAAAGGGATTGGATGTGTTTTTAAATAAAAAGGGCATTAAGGGCTATCCTGGATACATACAGATGGAGAACACTTCATAAGCAAGAAGATAGCAAACTCTTCACACTTAGACTGAGAGGACTAAACCAGATAGTAGGCATATCAGTTTGCATAGCCTTTCTAGAGTGTGAAAGAGCAAAGATGGCCTGTTGCTTGCTGCTACAATGTCTCTGTCTCATTTTGATTGATAGAGCACTGTTTTTCTTGGATATGATTTTGCAGTTAAAGCTTGCCGTCCAATGTGCAAGACATTCTCCAACTCCTTTCAAGCTTTCCAACTCTTTTTTTTATCTCCCTGATGGTTCTATGCAATGAGGAAGCTTGGTGGTGACATTTAAAGGATTATGTAAGAGTAGGAGCAATCTTGTCCAGTGTTGTTGTCAAACTCCTGTTATAATGACATTGACAATAGATGATATACCACACAAATATTGATTAACAGATACTAAAATATATTTGGGCTTCTTCAATATCAAGTGGTTAAAATATTGTTTGATGTCAATATACCAGTCTTAAATGAACATTTTTACTTCTATTTTTCAATTATAGGTACCGAAAGCAGACCTAAATCTCAGGGTATCTTCCTTTCATTTTTTCCAGCACCCTATCAGATTCAATCATATGCCATAGTTCAAGGCATATTAAAGTCAGGTGGGTTATGAATGCATCCAGTAGAATGCATTATAACCCACCTAGCAAAAACATTTGCGTGTGTCAGTGTGTGCCTCTGTGCCAGCGTGTGTGCCTCTGTGTGTGTACCTCTGTGTGTGTGTGTGCGAGGGCAATTAACTGGGGATGTGGCAGGTCACGGGGCAATTCTGGGGTACAGGGGCACTTCTCTGGGGTTGGGGGCAATTCACTGGCATTGGGGGAGGTCACAGGGCAATTCTCTGGGGCTGGGGGGCAATTCACTGGGGTAAGGGGAGGTCACTGGGCAATTCTCTGGGACTGGGGGGCAATTCACTGGGGTTGGGGGAGGTTACAGGGCAATTCTCTGGGGCTGGGGGCAATTCACTGGGGTTGGTAGAGGTCACGGGGGAATTCTCTGGGGTTGGGGGGAATTCCCTGTGGTTGGGGGGTAATTTACTGGGGATGAGGGAGGTCATGGGGCAAATCTCTGGGGTTGGGTGAGGTTATGGGGCAATTCTCTGGGGCTGGAGGGCAATTCACTGGGGTTAGGGAAGGTCACTGGAAAATTCTCTGGGACTGGGGGGCAATTCTCAATGGTTGGGGGCAATTCACTGGGTTTGGGGGAGGTCACGGGGCAATTCTCTGGGGTTTGGGGGAGTCACGGGGCAAATCTCTGGGGGGCAATTCACTGGCAGTGGAGAGGTCACGAGGCAATTCTCTGGGGTTCGAGGAAATTTTCTGGGGCTGGGGGGCAATTCACTGGGGTTGGAGGAGGTCATGGGGCAATTCTCTGGGGTTGGGGGGCAATTTAATGGGCCTGGGGACAATTCTCTGGGGCTCAGGGGCAATTTACTGGGGCTGGGGGGCAACTCACTGGAGTTTGGGAGCAATTCTCTGGGGTTGGGGAGCAATTTACTGGGGTTGGGGGAGGTCACAGGGCAATTCTCTGGGGTGGGGGTCAATTCTCTTGGGCTGAGGGACAATAGACTGGGGTTGGGGGAGGTCATGGGGAAATTATCTGGGGATTGGGGGGCCAATAATCTGGGATGTAGATAAAACAATCAGTGAATGAAGGGACAGAAATCTAAAGGAAAGGACAGTGTCTGACATCATGTGACTTCCCACAGTAGGGCAGACTACAGGTGCTAACTGAGCATGTCTGCACAATCCCCCAATTTTTCTTCTATTAAATATATCTAAACTAGGGGTTATCCCCCTCTCAGTCATTCCTATACTGATTCGTTCATGGAGGGTTCCTTAAAAAAACACACAGACCCAGTGGTTGGATGAGGTAGATAGTGTTTTTTCCACTGGGGGTGGTGGTCAGGCTACCTCTCAAAGTGAAGCTAAAAATATTCATAAATTTTTCTTTAATCTTACAAAAATATATAAAAGTCAGACTAGGGCCTGGTGGGAGGTAAAGAGTCTCCAAAATTATCTAGAGCAACATTTAATCCCTAGGGGATTAAGGGTAAACTTAAGTCCTGTCTCCCACTTATGGAATGAGAAAATTATTGAATCATGGGATAATATACTTAATACATGTTCAGCTGAACTTATGAAATTGACTATAAGTGAGGAGGAGAAGATTTTAGAATCAACGAAAGTAGAATTAGCACTCCACTTGGTGGATATTGAAGCTTTTCGCACTTCGGAAAAATTTAAGGATTATAAATTAAAACTTAAGAATGAGATTGATAAATTTAAAAATGTCTTGAAACAGCGGAAGCATCGTAAACATATGAGAGATTCCAAAGATCTGACAAATAAACAAGTCTATCGTCATTCCCAACGACAAAAGATTTCACCAGTGGAGGCACTCTCTTCATCAGAATATGATACCTCAGACACTGAATATATAGGTGAGAGTCGTAATCGTTTTTCAAGTAGAGGCACAAGAAAATATCGAGGATGGTTCTACAACACCTCCCAGCCCGACTTTTTTAGATCCACGTCAACAGTATCCGGAGCAGAGGAAATTGCGAGATCGCAACCAGAGAGCTCAACCGAGATACAAGTGAGAAATTTTAATCATAATAATCAAGTCATGAATTTGACAGACTTGACATTGACTACAGGAGATCTTACATTATTGGGTAGAGGTTTATCCTTTTCACCGACGAATAACTTTAACCTCTTTGATCGGATTAAGGATATCCAGCTGAGCCCTGACTCCTGGCCCAGCAGTCTGTTCCTCTTATTTATATCTTATACTGATGAAACATCATAACAAAAACAATGGATATGGAATATAACTCCCTCAGATTGAGTGTTTTCGAGGAGCAATTTCTGAGAGAAATGATAATAGATGTGGGATGGAGACAACAGTGAACATGAACCAGGTGAAGGGCCCTATACAGACCTTAAACCAAAAAGTCAGTTCACACCAAATTTTGGTATCTCACCTGAAGTACAGGTGTTTGTAAAACCGTATTTTTTGCCATATAAGACGCACCTGACCATAAGACGCACCTAGGAAAACAAGAAAAAATATTCTGAATCAAACACAAATACACTTCACACACATATACACACCTACATCACACACAAATATATATACATACACCACACACACACACACACACACATTTGGAGCATTTGGGAGCCTCCAGGAGCTCTTGACCCTCCCTGACCCTCCTGATCCCCCCTGCCCCTCTTGATCTTCCCCTTTACTCTCTTGATTCTCCCCTCTGCCCATCCATGATCATCCCTTGGCCCATCTTGATCTCACCACATCGCGCAGCGCTTCTTACCAGCACTCCTCCTGTACTGCAGCCTTCCCTTGCGTCGCGTGTGTGACGTCACTAAGATTCGCCTGCAGACGAGATGAAGTTCAGAGGCATGCTGCTGGTGCCGTAGGAAGCACCAATGGGGGGGGGGGGGGCGATCAGGAGTGGGGATCTAAAGGGGGCCAAGGGAAGGATCAGAGGGGTCGAAGGGGAGAATCAGGAGGGGCAGAGGATCAAGAGGGGCAGAGAGAGGTTCAGTAGGGGGCTCCAGAATCTCAGTATGCTTCCCGCCCCTGCACTCTGGTCCAGGGCACACACATTTGCTCCATAAGACGCACAGACATTTCCCCTTACTTTTGAAGGGGGGGAAAGTGCGTCTTATATGGCGAAAAATAGGGTAGTAACAAAAGACTTGGAATTATTGGCCGATAACCACACAAAAGAATCAAACATAACAGAAATGGAATTAAAATCCTTGACCAAACTTCAAGAAAATAAGCAGATAGTGGTGAAACCATCGGACAAAGGGGGAAATACAGTTATTTTGAGACAGGTTGATAACCACCAAGAGAATTCACGTTTGTTATGTGATACGAGTACTCACCAAAAACTGATGGTTGATCCAACTCTAGATTTCAAACAGGAGTTACAAACAATCCTCATGGAAGGACTATGGAACAATGTAATTTCAAGACAATAATATAATTATTTACTTAATAAACATCCAACTATACCAACCTTTTACTCTTTACCCAAGGTCCATAAAAATCAAACGACACCACCGGGACGTCCTATAGTATCTGGTAAAAACACTCTATCAGAACATGTTAGCACATATATAGACCATATTCTCAGACCATTTGTGGCAACCCTGGCCTCTTATGTTCAAGACACGAAGAGTGTCCTAAAAAGACTGTATAGCTTGCACCTGGATGATGATTCCTTGTTGGCCTGTTTACAAGTAGAGGGATTATATACTTCTATCCCACATGAAGTCGGTATTCTAGCAGTTAAAAAGTATTTACAAACTCGCGGCTTACAACATGCAAAACATAGCGAGTTTGTGTTAAAACTTCTAGAGTTTGTTCTAACAAAGAATTACTTCATATACAATAACATCTTTTGTAAACAGATCAAAGGTACAGCGATGGGCACTCCTTGTGCCCCCTCATATGCCAATCTACATCTAGGCATCTGGGAGGAATACACAGTCTTTGGAGAAGATCTTACTGACTATACGGATCATATAGGACTTTGGATTCGTTATATTGACAATGTTTTGTTGACATGGAACGGTAGTATGTATAAACTATTGAACTTTATTTCCATATTAAATATCAACAATATAGGTCTAAATGCTATTAATCGAAGTCAGATTGAATTCTTGGATCTGTTAATTTAGAAAACGGAAACTAATGCTGTTATTACAAAGACACATTGAAAAGATACAGCAACAAACAGTTTATTATTGGCGACAAGCCATCACCCTCAACATCTGTATACCATTTGGCCAATATCTAAGGATACGTCGAAACTGTACAACATAAATTGATTTTTTTTTTTTTTTTTTTTTTTTTTTTTTTTGTTTTTTATTAGACAGGTCAGACATATAACATAGTACACCAAAAACATTAGAAGTGATAAATAGGAATTAACAATAAACGTATTTCACATATTTGGTTTCCAGTGTGTCCTCTGCCTGTCCAAAACTCCTCTCCCTTTTCCGTTTTTCTGGTATTATAATAGCTGATATTAGCTTTTAAATAACTTAAGGCTAACGAGAAAACTATATTTAATGAAGTCCCATAACTATGGGAAAAATATGATGAACTTGGATTCCTGACCAACTGTTGTTTTGAGCTTGGTTGGTAGCATCTAATAGAAAGATTATTCTGTGTTTAGGTTACTGTGTGGGCTAATGATGTTGGGTAAATTAAGACCACTACTACTATGGATCCCCTAATAGCTCCTTTGTAGGGAGAAGTGTCACTCACCCTATTCATCTGCCGCGTCTTGTCTCCCAGGCGGCCCAGCAGGAGGCCCAGCGCTTGTAGTTATGGTCAACCTCTGCGGACAAAACGCTCATGGATCGAACGAACTCAATTTTGTTTAAGACTACTTCAAATGTTGGGGTGGGTGATTTCCAATGGGCGGCTACTACTATCCTCACTGCTAGGAAAATTTGGTTAGTTAGGAATTGTTCTGAGTTGGACATCCCTTCTACCGGTAATCCTAGGATGGCCTCTTCTGGTCTCATGGGATAGCATTGACCCCATAGTTTCTCCAGGGTTTTGTAGGTGTCCACCCATGTGTGTCTAATCATAGGGCATTCCCATAATTTATGGATTAGAGTCCCTTTTTGGTTGCAGCCCCTTTCGCATATGTCACTAATTGTCTGGTTCCCTATGTGCATTCTTACTGGGGTTAGGTACCACCTCATAATAACTTTATAGGAGTTTTCTTTCATAATTACGTTAAGTGATGTGTTTTTGGCTTGTTTCCGAATACTATTCCATTGGTCTCTGTCTAAATTTATGTTGAGGTCAGCTTCCCATGCTGATTCATAGTGTAATTTAGGGGGAGTGACTAAATCGCTTAAATGGTTATATATTGTGGAGATGTTTCCTTTCCCTCCCGGGAATTTAATGCAACATTTTTCGAATAAGGATATATTTTGCCCTCCTTTATTCTTAGTGATGTGATTTAATCTTTGGTTTATAGCGATTAGGTTAAGCCATTCCCCCGGAGGAAGGGGTTTGTCTTCTAGGAATGCGGTGGTGGACCATTTTTGATTAACAACCGGTAAATCTGCCGCAATTGAGCAATTATTATCAATCCACCATCTGTATTGAGCATTAGAGTTTATTTTGGGGTTAGTTGAAAGTGGCCATAGAGGGCTGAGCCCTGACTCCTGGCCCAGCAGTCTGTTCCTCTTATTTATATCTTTCCATAGGGAAATTGAATGCCTCACACTTGATGGAATTGATTGGGGTAACTTGAAGCCCTGCTGGGTTGAGAGCCATAGTAACTGACGCATGATTAAATCATTGGACCCTAGTATGCGTTTTTCTAATTGAACCCATACCGGGGGGGAGTCCCTGACATACCACTTAACTAGTTGTGCTAATCTAGCAGCTTTAAAGTACCTGGAAATGTCTGGAAATCCGAGCCCACCATCCTTCTTAGTCGCAGTAGTTGTTTCTCTGTTTATTCTAGGTTTTTTATTGTTCCACAGAAAACTCATTAGTAATTTCTGTATTTTTTTCAAGTCTATCGCTAAAATCGAGATAGGTAAGGTCCGAAAAAGGTAGAGCAGTTTGGGGAGTACGTTCATTTTGACAGCATGTAGCTTTCCTAACCACGAAATCTTTAGTTCTGACCACCTGTGCAGGTCCCTAGTTAATTGTTTAAAGAGGGTTGGGTAGTTTGCTTCATATAGGGTCTTAGTTGATTTTGTAATTTGTACGCCTAGGTAGTTGATAGAATTCGGGGCCCATTTTATTGGGAAGTTATTGGCTAGTAGTTTTTCCGTGGTGGGAGGAAGTGATATATTAAGGGCTATGCTTTTACTTGTGTTAATTTTGAATCCTGACAGTGGGCCAAATTGAGACAAAAGTTTGAATAGATTAGGTAGACTAACCAGGGGGTTTGATATTGTTAGTAGGATATCATCGGCAAAAAGGCTAATTTTATGATCTGTTGGGCCGACCCGTATACCCGATATGTCAGTGTGCTGACGAATGGCAATTGCTAGGGGCTCTATACTGAGGGCGAACAGCAATGGTGATAGAGGGCACCCCTGTCTTGTCCCCCTTGTGATGTTGAATTTTAGTGAATTGTGTCCTTGGTATGTAACTTGTGCGGTTGGTTCCGAGTATAATGTCGCGATGCTTCGCAGAAAACCTTCCGGAATTCCGAATTTGTTCAGTGTGGCGTTCATAAATGTCCAATCTAACCTATCAAATGCCTTCTCGGCATCAAGCGCCAACAACATAGCGCGGCCTTCATTACTTTTGGTTATGTCAATAAGGTCAACAATTTTTCTGGTATTGTCTGGCGCTTCTCTCCCCTTAATGAACCCTACTTGGTCTGGATGTACCACTTCAGGTAACAGATTCGCTAGTCTTGACGCTAAGATTTTGGTGTATATTTTTAAATCTGTGTTGATCAGAGATATTGGTCTATAGCTAGCACATTGGGATGGGTCTTTCCCCGGTTTAGGAATCAGTATTATTTTAGCTTCTAAGAATTCCGGTTTAATTTTTTCACCAGCTAAGAAGCTGTTAAATAGCTTATGTAAGGTGGGGCTAAGTAGATCGCTCATATGTTTGTAGTAGAGGTTGGAATAGCCATCTGGCCCTGGGGCCCCGTGTGCCTTTGTGGATTTGATCGCATCCTGTATTTCTTCGACCGAGATGGGCTCTAAGAGTGATTTAGCTTTGATAGAGTCTAATTGGGGTATATTTAAGTTATTTAGTGTATTTTCAATTTCTAGTTTGTGGGTTGGGGTGCCTGATTCGGGTGTTTTGCTGTAAAGGTCCGCATAAAATTGTCTGAATTCGTTTACTATTTGATCTGGTTTAAAAACTGTCTGCCTATTTTTGGTGATTATTTTGGCTATGAATGAGTTTGCTCTTTTTTCTTTTAGTCTCGTGGCCAGCATTCTATCGGGCTTGTTTGCGTATCTGAAGAATTTAGCTTCAGTTCGCTGTAGGATATTGACCATTTTCCCTCTTAAAATAGTGTTTAGTTCTTGTTTGTAACTTAGTATCTTCTCATGGGTATGTCGTGATTTATCTTTAACAAATAGTTTCTGTGCTTCAGCAATTTTCTGGTTTAGAAGTAAGATTTGTGCTTGGTCTTTTTTCTTTTTGATTGAACTCATTTGTATACAGACTTCCCTGATCACTGCCTTGTGAGCTGCCCAAATTCCATCTATGTCTATCTCCCCTACTGTATTGAGGTCAAGATAATCTACGATTGCAGTTCTGACCTTATCTCGTGTGATAGGGTCGTTCAGTATACTGGGATTTAATGACCACCTTGGGTTATTTCCTTTCGGTAGGAGATTATTCATGGAGATTTTGACTAGATCGTGGTCCGACCATGCTATGGGGCAGATAGAGGCCTCAGTTAGGTTCCCTGTAACGTTCTGTGGGATCAGGATATAGTCTATTCTGGAGAGCGAACCATGTCTGGCGGAAAAAAATGTGTATTCCCTTTCTGTGGGGTTCATGTTTCTCCAGGTATCAATCATGCAGTTTGATTTTAGGAGTTTTTTGAGAGCTTTGGTCGCTGTGGGGATTTTTTGTGAACCTAAATCGTTTGACTTGTCTTTGAGCGGGTCTAAGACCGCGTTCATGTCTCCTCCTATTATCTTAAGTCCGTCTTCCCAGCTATCTGTGAGTTTCTGTATTTTTTGAAAGAATGGTGTTTGATCTGTGTTCGGGGCGTAAATGTTCAAGAATGAAACCTTACGTTCGTGTATGGTCCCATGTACTGCTAAAAACCTGCCATCTTTATCTGTTTGAATTTTACTTAACTGAAAGTTGAGTCTTCTGTGGAACAAGATCGTGACTCCCTTTTGTTTGGTATCTGCGGTCGAATGGAATGCCTGAGTAAAGACTCCCCCCCAATATTTTGGTAGTGCTTGTTTTCTAATGTGAGTTTCCTGAATCATTACGATATCAAGATTTAGTTTTTGGTAATTTCTCAAGGCTACCCCCCTCTTGATTGGTTCGTTCAGACCATGAGCGTTGTGTGACGCAATGACAATGTCCATATTTCTTATTGAGGTGTATGACCCTTTGGTGTGTCTAAATGGCTATCTCACCTTTCTGGAAGCCTGTTACTCCGTTATCCTGTGCCTCCTGCTGGTTTCCGCCCAAAGACTGCTCAGCAGCTGGCTGTGTGGGAGAGTATCTGTACTCAAAGGAAAAAAGACAACAGAGTATGAGCCAAATTGCTTATACTTAAACTTTCGGAATTATAAAAACCTGGCTCAGTAATTAAGCAAGTTCCTACTTTTCCTCTAGTGGGGAACCCTAAGGTAATCCTGGGTAAGAAGTCTAAGTACTTGAGTCTGTTTGTGTGTCTTACTGTTGGTCAGGAAGGCTCTTAGTATGTTTGAACTTAATTGTGTTCCTTACTTAAATAAAGTGTGGTAATTTAAACTACTATGAGGAGAGCGTTTGCTGTCCTCTTCGTATTTTACTGGTGGGCCAGTTAGTGTCTCTAAACTGACACTGAATTGGTCCGCCTAAACTTTCCCTACTGTAGGGGTTTTTGGAAGTCTACGTGTTAGCGCCCGTAGGGACGCCTTCTAGGTGTGTGTTGCTTTTGCCTTTACGGCCTGGGTTAACTGTCTATAGTGTGTATTAGAACTTTCACTGGTGTGGGTGCTACCTTATTGGATCTACTCGTTTTCAGATTCAACTAGCTTTGGTTGTCAGAGTAGCATGAAAACAATGAGAGAGAGAGAAGAAGAGAGAGGAAGATGAAGCAAAAAAAAGACAAAAAAAACAGAGAATCAAAATAAGTGACAACTCATTGTAGTAAGTCTTTTTCTCCGTTCATGGGAGGACTCCTTCCTCTCGGGTTTTCTGTTGGTTGTAACTGCTCTCCGACAGTGACCTTGATGTTCCATTCCGCCAGCAAGTTAATGCCTTCCTCCAGTGTTCTGATGGTGAAGAATTCTCCCTCTTTGGATATATTGAGGCGAAAAGGGAAACCCCATGTATACCTCCATCCTTGAGCCAGGATACAGTCCAGAACCGGTTTCAGTTGTCTCCTTTTGGCAAGGGTAGTCGGGGCTAGATCAGAAAAAAGCAGCGGTGTGTGCCCCTCGATGGGAGGGATGCCTTTTCTTGCGGCCTTCATGAACAGTTCTTTGGTGGAGTAGTAGTGGAATCTGGCAATGATGTCTCTTGGGCGCTCCTGTGGAGATGAACGGAATCCTAGGGCTCTGTGAAACCGATCCATTCTCAAGTTTTCTGGATGTATGTTTGGGAGGAGAAATTCACATAGATCGTTTAGGTATGCGTGTAGGTCCTTGACAGACTCCGGCACGTTCCTCAGCCTTATGTTCTGTCGTCTAGATCTGTTTTCTAGATCTTCCTGTTGCAACTGTTGTCTAGATTGTTCCTCCTTCAAAGCCAAGATCTCCTCTGTTAGCTTGTTGTTATGTTGCATTATTTCCGAAATTTTAGTTTCCAGTTTTGTTGTTTTATCGTCCACCTTTTTAATTTCTGTGGTTAGTTCTGTTGTCACCTTCCGGATGTCTGATTTGACCTCCTCTCTGAAGTTGGATATTAGGTCTTTAAGGTCCTGGATGTCACTTTTAGTGCTAGGCGCTGACATTTCAGAGCTTGTTGCTGCGTGGACTGCGGCTGTGGGTGTTTTATTGGTGGGAGAACTTGCTGAAGTTTTGGTAGGCAGTAAGATTGGATCCCTTTATTGTTCTTTCTCGTGGCAACACCTGCCATCTCAGTGAGAGTATTGTAGATCAAGTTGTTGCCAGAGACCTGGTTTCACTTGGTTTGTCCCAGAGCAATTGTTAGCGTCCCTATATTGCTGGGCTTTTTGCTAGTTACATCTTTTTGGATTTATTAAAAGTTCTTGAACCGAAGTGGTCATAGCTTAAATGCTTATAGTTGAAAATTGAGCTTTGGTTGTCTCTTTTTACTTGCTTGGTGCTTTTGAACTTTGTCCACTAGGTGGTAGTAGAGTTCCACTAGTACAGTCTGTTACACAAGCAGGGATTCGGCCTGGAAACTAGCCTTGAAAAACAAATGGTTTTGTAATCCTGTTTGGTTGGTAAGTGAGCCCTGTGCAGTGTACTTTTAATGTTCTGAGTCTAAGTAGACAGGTTGGGCTGGGTTGCTTGGACCCAGGGTATGGGGAGAGCTTTGATGGGGATATGTGGGTAAGGGGCCCCGGATTGCTTAATTTTTCTGGGGCTAATTTGCTTCTGATGCCCCCCTGGGTACCCCTTCCTTGGATCAAGCTATCTTCTCCCCCCACAGCTCTATAGCCTCTCCCCTGTACCTGCTTATATATGTCCTCAGCAGTGCAGCTCCACACTCTCTCCCTCCAGGCTTCCAGGGGGAAAAGTTCAGCTGGGTAGGGATTCCATGCAGGGGACTCTTCCGATTTTATTGTTTTTTTAAGGTAATTTTGAGATCAATTTGTTCCCCTAGGTCTTCTGAGTTTAGTGATATTGTTTGTTGGTCACTCAGGGCATCTATAGGGGTCGATTGTCCCAGATTAACCCAGGCCTTAGCTGGAGCTCTTGCAGGACATGTCTTTCCTCTCCAGCAGCTTAGCCACCAACATAAATTGATTTTGAAGCTCTAACAAAGGACTTATATGATTGTTTCAAAAAACGTGGTTACTCTCATAATGTGCTGAAGAAATGAAGAAAGCTTATGCTAGGGCAAAACAACGTTCACAGGCCGATTTGTTATATAACCACACTGTGTTGTCCCCTGAAAATACTCAATTGATACGAGTAATCGGAACATATAATAAATTTGGAGACAAAATTTGCTCCATTTTACAACATAATTGGCATGTTCTGCTTGCAGATAATGATCTTAGATCAAGGTTAAGTGATCAAGCATCAATTACTTTTCGAAGAGCGCCAAGTCTAAAGGACAAATTGGTCCATAGCCATTTTGAAGCACAAAAGAATTTGGGATGTCAATGGCTACAAAAAAGAGCTATAGGATCAAAACCTTGTAAAGGCTGTAAAGCTTGTCTTCATTTGCACACAACGACAACCTTAAGTAGTTTTTTCCATCAGAAAGAATTTAAGATTAGGGATTAGATGGACTGCAGAACAACGTCTGTCAGTTATCTCATTTCATGTAGATGTGGCCTGCAATATGTAGGGAAAACCACGCGACAACTACGCCACCGCATTTTGGAGCACATCAACTCCATCACTAACAAACAGGATGTGTCTGTTGCAAGACATGTTAACTCCATTCATGATGGAAATGTTATGTCTTTAAAATTTGTAGGCATTGAACAAGTTAAAACCAGGAGTGGCAATATAAAGGTAAAATTATTACAACGTGAAGCTTGGTGGATTTTCCATCTCAAAACCCTAACACCTCATGACCTTAATGAGGGTTTTACCTTTACCCGGTTTATTTAATAGGATATCTCATTCTCAGTTTTTTTTACATCTGCTTCGTTTAGCTACTTGCTTTAGTAACATGAACCACTCTGTACACGTTTTGCTAAAAGAATGAGAAAGGATAATAATATGAGAAATGTTATTACTCTAAATAGAGGTATCTACTTTCCTTATAGTCCTTGGGAATAGAGTTATAAGGGACTTAAGTATGGGTTAAGTGTTTTGTAGCCAGGTAGAGATCGTCAGAGAAGCTCATATATTTAGTAGACGCATAGTTCCCAACCACTTTTGAGGGGTTAATGTCCATACACCATTCACTTCCTTTTCCCTCCCCAGTAGCATTATTTGTAAATAGTATTCTTTCTCTCTCCACCTCAATGGTATAATTAAGAAGTCTGTGTGTTTTTTGTACTGATTCAATTTTTTTGAGTTTAACTTATGTTTTTTTGTTTATTCCCTTTAATAATTAGTAATTTTAAATTTGGAACCGAGTTCTGTATACTAATTATTAATATACAAGGTGTTTATACTTCTGCCACCTCCAATATGAATGGTTTCCACCAGTTTCTCGTTAACTTGAGTAGAGCCACAATCATTGTTTGAGAATTCTCGCGATTTGCACGAGCTTGTTTATTATGATGCAGTTTCTCGCGATATACGCGAATACAAAGTGCGCAATGACATCATCGCGTAGGCACTTTCGGGCTCTAAAAAAATCTGCGTATCCAGTCCAGAGACATCCCCTGATGAATCCGGTTTAGATACCACGGGGAAATGCGCGTCGGGAGGGCAAGCAGGGTATTGGGGTAAGCTCTTCCCCTTTACTCATTTAAACAATTCTATTTGTTTATTAATGGAGAAAATAAAATTGAAATACTTTATATGTTTTTTCCATACACAAAGTAATTGAGAGCAGCACCTTTATTGCTGTCTTTCAATAATTATTTTATTTTTGGAATCTCTATGGCTGAATGCTGTGGAGAAATAAGTTTTATAATGACATAGTGGCCTTTTTTCCACAATAAGGAAAAATAGAGATTCAACATGATAATTATCATATGCAACATTAGACAGACATCAGTTTAATCAACTAGACTGATGCTGCCTTAATAGATTATTGATAGTAGATATTATACTATTTTGGGGTCATTTATAGTAGCTTACACCCCATATCTTAGCCTACTCTATTAGATATATAAATATCTTATATCTTATGTCTTTTTAATGTCACTATAATGTGTTTTTTTAATTAATAAAGTTTTTTTTCTTCAGTTTGTTGCTAAATAATTACAAAATAGAGTCTTGGATTTTAACTAGTGTCCTGGTGAGCTTTATTGGGGATCCAGTTCATGCAAAAATCCACAATTTATATTGCTTACTGAGCATGTCTGCACAATCCCCAGGCAAAAAAGAAACATTGTATTAGTTATGTTAATTATCCCTGGGAATTTCAGGGGGTGTCAACATTGAGAGAAAACTCTTTGCAAAAGCAAGAAATTCAGCAAACTTCAGGCTTCAACGGTTTAACTGGAATTTTTTCATGCAAAATTTTTTTTCAGACACTATAAATTCTCCTCTATCAGATGCATTAATAACTCAGCTCACTTTAATATACTTTTCAGTACATCACACAATTAAAAGAAAAAGAAAACAAAGAATAAACAGAATAAAGACAAAAAAACAAAATAACACCACATCCACTCCTGGGGGGAAAAACCTAGAGGGGGCAGAAAGAGCTGCACAGGACTACCAAGTACTTAAACTGTATCCAAACGGTCCAAATGACAGCCTACTAGACTCTGTTGGGATTGCATTCGTCCCATAAAGACCATTTAATTGTAGGTGGGGGTGCAACCCCCAGATCAAAGAGATTCCAACATGCGATTTTTAGACACTTTCTCTTTAAGTTCATATCAAGTTGGTAATTCAAATTGTTTCCATTTAGTGAGAATTAGAGCTTTAGCAGCCATTAAGATCTGTATCAGTGATACTTTAATGTCCAGGGCCAAAACATTTGTGAAGTAATGAAACAAAATGGGGGCATGTCCAACTTTCAGAGCAAGCAGACGTGGGGAACTGCAGCTCCTGCCTGCTAATTTTGGTAAAAATACATTAAAAATAATTGGATACATTCCAGAATTGCCACGGAATACAAGGACAATTTTCAATTGTAAATTGGAGCTACTAAACACATATGCACGGTTGAGGCCTACTCCATCACGCCTCCCGGGGCGGCGGAACCCTGTGTGCCCCTCTATGCAGTCAGGACCTGGTACTACCGATGCCGCAGACGAGAGCTCTAGGAAGGTGCAACCTGCTGTGTAGTGGGCAAATACTGGGGTCTCTCATTGCAAACCCACAGTACAGCACTGGAGCCCTATAGGGCAGATATATCCCCAAAGATCACCAAGAGTCTCGTTGAGCCACGGGCGCGGTATAGCCACCATCTATATTCGGGACCCCTACAGCCAAGTGGATTTTGCCAGACAGAAGATTACCTACAGCAGTCCAAGCTGTCACTGCCGGTGGAGATTCTGGGGTGAGTCGAGGGTGACATGGACGGCACTTACCTGACAAGGGAAGACGGAAGTCGGGGTGAACCTGGTGAGGCGAGGCAGTGGCTGGATTGGATACAGAAGCAGGAGGTGAGCATGGGAGGGATCCAGAATGGGTGCAAGCTGGGAGCTGGAGCGGAGAGCCTGGGGGAGCGAAGGGGAAGCCTGCCTGAGCTACGGACCAAAGAGACTGGTGCCGCCAACTTGTGCCTCGTGGTCATAGGGAACAGGGAGGTGCGGTGATAACCCTCAATATTAAACAGGCCCTACTGACAACGGACACCCCTGCGTCCCCTTGGTGAATAGAGAGGGAAGAGAGCCCCGAAGTATTTATGCTAGGAGGATTAAGATTGATGGGGAGACTAGGGTAGGATTGAACGCAAACAGTGGACCGCCATTTTGGGCTCCCCGGCCTATATAAAACAACATCAACGGGATGAAGTGGTGTCCCAGGCCTTGTTTGCGTTGATTGTGAGATGAGCAGAGCTATTGGACTAATCTTGAATCTTTGCAGAGCACTATTGGGGTTAGCAGGGTGGACAATAATGAATGCATCACTTAAATTAACCCTTCCCAGCGGATAAAGCTGGCTCTTACTTCTGTATACTGGTGGCAGATTTAAGATCCACACAAATAAATGGACATTAAAGGCATACTGAGGGAGCAGCAGCGTTCATTGCTTGAGTTCACATACACAAATCAGGGATTTGGGTGCTACTATCAACCTAGCAGTGGACCAAATTTACACAGACTGATTTAGCTGGAGCTTCAATAAAAGGCAAATCGGCTCATACACTAGGAACCGCAGGCAATCAGGAGATCTGATATATGCCCAAATTTGTCGTCTAGTTGACTTCAGTAATGGGGCAACAGGCTCGGTGGCACACTTATCTCCAGCAACTACTACTGGGTTCCTACTGAGTGGCATTGGACAGTCAGTTGGGGCTATAAAAATACTCTGAAGCATATTGAAAACACGTAATACAGTGTTTAAGTGAACTGGCCAGAAATGAATCAATACTGACATGGTGCTTTATACCAACACACTGGCCAGTTATGCATAATATGTAAATACCTGCCTTTAGAAATGAGCTCAGCCAGCCTTCATCAATAATGAGATAGTCAACCACTTATCATTACACAGGAATCCCCACTTTGGAACTTCATCCTTTTATGCTTGATTTACAGCAGATTGTTCTAAAGAGATATATATCTATTTAGATACATTGGTTTCATATAGTTGTTGAAAATGTGCAAATCTAAAAGAAGTTTAATAGCTAAAAGCATCCCAGAGGACAGCAGCAATCTCAGGCTTCATCATGCAACTCGATTATGGGCTCATCGGAAGGGTCAGACAGCCCTTCGACCCATCAGCAAGCTAAATTATCAGATGTATCTCTAGCAGATTTGAATACCCTACTCCTGTCACATTTCAACAAGGCAGTTAAAGCATATCAACAAGATATTCAAGATCTGGTGCAGCTCACCCAAACACTGTAATCTTTAACTGACCAAATTGTGGAAGTTTAATCAAGAGACCGAAATTATATAAGCCAAAACACCACTCTTATAGCTGCCATTGAAACTAAACTTGAGGAACTTGAAAATAGGTCCAGGAGGCCGGTTATACATAGTGTTTTGCCCAATCAACCCCAAGATTTGTGGGAAATGGAGATAATACACAGGGCACTGGGAGGCCCAACGTCTTTGGAGCAACCCAAGAATGTTATTGCCAGATTTGTTCACCAAGGCACAAGGGACTTAATTCTCACAGCCTCCAGGAAACTGCAAAAACTCACAGGGCCGGATGGAGCTTCAATTCAAATTTTTGCGAACCTAGCTCCTTCCACGCTCTTTAAGCTCAAACAGCTTAAATCAGCTCTAGCAATTTAAATTAAAAATAACATAAAATACAATACAATTCCTTTTCACCTTTCATTTCAAATGGATACAAAGGTGCATATAGTACACTCCCTAGAGGAATGCAGGGCGGTGCTCACCCGTCTAAACCTGATTGCGAAAGAAGATACGCTGGAGGTGGTACAGGAACCACTGCTGCCACAGAGACCATCAAGACAATGGTCCGAGGTCCAGAAGACCAAAAGGCAGATAAAGCAACTGTCAATGTATGACTCTCAGATTAATACAGGTTCAGGACCCTCTTTAGAAGAGTAACAGAATTTATGAGGTTGATTGACATTATATGTATCATCAGTTTGGGATCGGTCTGTAGCCGGTAGAGGCTATTATGGCCAGCTGAGATACTTAGAGAGACTGCAGCCTAAACCGCACCTGTGACTTTTAAAACAAGCTATTGAGCCTCTGTGGTGAAATGGTAGTCTATCATACATGTTCTATTGAGTTGCAATCAATGTAGATAATGTCTCTAGGGACTAGTTCCATGACAGGTTGCTTATAAAACCGATCCTTAAGTTTACAGTTGGCTGACTGAGCCCACGTAGGCATAAAATTAGTTAATGGCCCATGTGTAATTTCATGACATACAAGAATTTATTTAAACTTCTATTCCCCAGTTAAGGGGAAGTATGGGACATTGAAAATTCCAATTTCTCTCCCCTGGCATGTCAGTTAGGTACAGTTATGAGGAATAAGACTTATCGTTATGTTAACATGTTTTGGTTATTTGGGTTTTGTTTTTCCTTTTCTCCTCCTCTCGCCCTAGGTTATGAGACTCTGGGCGCTGCCCTTCCACCGCCTCCGGATCCAACTCCAACTCCATGCAGACCATTAAGGTATCTTTTCTCATCTAACCTGGGTGACATACATATAGATGTGGTGAGCACCTCTCAGATTATTACAGTATCATGACAGACTCTTCATTTGTTTTTTTATCCCACAATGTAAGGGGTTTTAATTCCTAGTTTAAAAGACGGAAAGCCTTTTTATCATATAAATCCCTACATCCTGGTGTGATTTTTATGCAGGAGACACATTTTTCATATAACAGGTTACCTAAGTTTTTGCACAAAGCCTATCCAACTTTCTTTGCTACAACACAACCCACGAAGAAGGCAGGAATGGCTATTTTGTTAAACAAAAACTTCCCATTCTCGGTGGAGCACAAGAAAATAGATTCAAATGGCAATTTTATTATTTTAACCGGTACGTTGCTAGGTACTAAATTGTCCATGATTTCCTTTTACGCACAACCAAATTCACCTCATTTATTACCTTACTCAAGTATCTAAAATTAGCAGATCTAGGTAAAATTATTTTTGAAGGGGATTTCAATTTGGCTTTGAACCCCCAATTGGACAGATCAGAGAGGGTCTGGGGTGGCATGTTCTCTTATTAGCTTAGACAAATTGATTCCCTGCTTACAGAGCTTCACCTGCTGGATATATGGAGGGTGCTGCACCGGGGCGAGAGGGGATACACCTTCTATTCTCCAGTACCTATTCTTGCATTGACTCTGTTATAATTGATTCTACCTTATCAGATTGGGTAGATACAGTGGACATCCATTCGTGCCTGTGGTCCGACCACTCACAAGTGAGCCTATCAATAAACCTGGGCCAAAAATCTAGACAACCTTACACATGGAGGCTTAACAAATGCATGCTATCCAATCCGTTGGACGCTAAACAAATAGCTTGAGAGATTGAGCTGTTCTTCTCGACCAATCTTACTCCCGAATCAAGCATGGATTGGATTTGGGTCGCCTACAAGGCCTTTGTAAGGGGCTCCCTAATTAAACAATTGAGACTAAGGGAGGAGTCCCTTAGGAAAGACCTGATTGAGCTAGAGAAATTAAATCAATAACACCCCTCTAAATCCCAAAGCCTGCAAATTGATAAGGTGAGATTTTCATCAAATCACACAGAGGGCGATTAAATGGGCAAGTCATAAGTTCTACTCTAGGGTGAATAAACCTGACACCTTACTTGCTAAAAAATTTAAGAATAACATTTCTCAATCTAAAATTTTCTGTATTAAGACCTCAGCCGGGGATGTCATGGCTAACCTTAATAGTATACAAAAATAATTTTGGGATTTTTGTAAGAGGATATACTCATCCTCATTACATAAGCAAGAACAACAGAGTTTTGCCTTTCTAAACGCATGTGATTTACCCACCCTCTCCACACAGGAGTTGGATTCACTTAACTCTCGGGTCACGGTGGATGAGAATTAAAAAAACAATCAACGGGTTAAAGTGGGGAAGGCCCCGAGTCCGGATGGATTTTCTAACTTATATTACAAAAAATATGCAGACATGTTGGGCCCACATTTAACAAATTTTTTTAATCAAATCTTGGAGGGACACCCTATGCCCCAAGTATTAAATCAAGCAGATATGATTTTTTTCCCGAAAAAAGGACGGGACCCCTGGAAATTAAAAATTACCACCCCATTTCCCTCCTAAATGGAGACATAAAAATTCTGGCTAAATTAATGGCTAAGAAAATAGCTCAATTTCTCCCTAGAATTATTCAAAAAGGTCAGACAGGCTTCATCCCTTACAGGCAAAAGGGAGACAATATTAGATAATAATATATAATAGAATACTTAATTGAATAGACTGGGCTACGCAAAAGATACCGATGTGCTTGCTGGCCTTGGATATAGAGAAAGCATTTGACACTTTGGAGTGGCCATATCTCCAAGATGTTCTAGCGAAATTTGTTTTTTGTGGAAATACTTGATTGAGACTTATTATAGATCCCCAAGGTCCATTCTAAAGTTACCAGAGGACTCAAGGTCACAGATTGAGATCCAACGGGGCACTAGAAAGAGGTGTCCTCTCTCGCCCTTACTATTTGCCTTAGCCATAGAGCCTTTAGCTCAAATCTCTAAGGGCCAATTCTAGCATACAGGGTATTAAAATTGGTCATCACCACTTTAAATGCTGTCTCTTTGGGATGACATGCTTTGCTCTCTTACAGAGCCTGCCACCACGGTCCCTACATTACTACAAGTACTGGAGGCTTTTGGAGATCTGTCGGGATTAAGAATAAATGTAGCTAAACCGGAAACTTTAGTTATTTCAATGACGCAGCCTGAAATTCAGCTGCTTCAGCAAAGTTATAATTTGACATGGTCTAAGTCTCAAACTAAGTATCTGGGGGTATATATATATATATATATCCAGACGTATACCTGATCTATATAAAGCTAATTTTACAGCCCTGTATAATGAACTGCGACTAGATCTGCAGAGATGATCTAAGGGTAAAATGTCATGGTTGGGCAGGATAAATGCTGTAAAGTTGAATGTTCTGCCCCGTCTTCTGTATTTGTTTCGGTACTCCCAGTAGCAATTGATTATCAAGAATTGGGGTGGTTTCAAAATCAGGTTTTCAGGTTTATTCTGATGGAACATTCTCCCCAACACCAACCCTTATGGGTTACTATAGAAAACTTAACTATGTCCCCATATTCATGGGACACTATAATTTGGCTTTTGAGACCGAGTAAGGCTCTGGGAGGTCGGAGCATTCCTTTAACTAAGCATACATTAACTGTCTGGACATGGGCTGCGAAGCAGTGCAACTTACATTCCAAACTTTCTAGCCTTACTCCGGTTGTATCGAATCCACAGCTAATTATCCCCTTGACCTTAAATTCATCAAATTGGTGACAGTCTAGAAATTTATGTTTGGGGCATGGTTCCAGGGGGGAAAATTGTTCCGTTTGAATTTATGAGATAAACATGACCTGCCGCTGGCAGAACACTACAACTATTGCAGATTTAGGCACTTTATAAGTACCTCAGTACATACTTAAAGTGAACTGGAGATGAATTGGTCTGTAAGGCTTTTTGGGGATCTTCCACTGTCTAGCAAAATTATAAGCCGCCTTTATGATACCTTTAATGAGACGTCGCTGAGGCAACCTCAGAAATACATGAAAGCATGGGACGAGGATCTGGGACATGCACTAGATCAAGGAACCTGGGAGGAGAGCTGGCAAACTACAGCAAGATGTTCTCTTAACAACAGTTTACTTGAAACATCTGTAAAAGTTTTGCATTTCACCTATATAATGCCATCCAAATTATTTAAATGGGGGCTCACCTGAAGTGATAAATGTTTTAGAGACTGTGGAAGCACAGGCACTTTCATACACACGTGGTGGACGTGTCCTAGAGTACAATACTTATGGGAAGGGGCCTTTTCCCTAGTCTCCAATATTTTAAAATCTAGAATCGATATGGATATCAAGGTGAGTCTTTTAGGCCTCCCAGTCAAACAGATATCCTCTCACCATAATCTCCTCTTACAATTTATAATACTGGCCACCAAAAGCCACATTGCTAGGCAGTGGAAGTCTGACATATTGAGTCTGCAGGCAGTTTAAAATAAAATAAATGTTATTCTCATAAATGAAAGGTTAACACACCTTCTTGACTCAGTTCCCTAGTTTTTGGATGTCTGGTCCCGTTGGCTAGCATTGCCGCAGAGCATATTGATTGGGTAGGAGGGGGGGCAGATATCCATGTATGTTCGGTTGGATCACGCAGATGGAGGATCCCCGGAGGCGATGGTTGGAGGCGAGCAAATGAAACAAGATGAGTTTCGTCCTGGAGCATTGGTGGTGGAAAATGGTACCAGGTTTCCAACGGCCAAGACAGCTCAATATCTTCTTCCCAGAGTCTCCAATTAAAAGGTTTAAACCCTTGAAAGCTATTCTTAAGTATGTTATAGCATTTTGAGATCAGGTGGGTTTTATTTTTTTATAGAATCAAAGTCTCAAATACAGTCAGAGATCTCATCTCATCCAGATGAAATCTTGAGGTAGATAATGCTAAACGTAGTTTATTATATTCCAACCAAAAATGTTTTCGGATAGAGAAGTTCTTACACATCACCTAAAAATTAATTAATTTGTTGTTACTATAAAGATCTCTAAGGTGGACTAAACCTTTATTTACTAATGCTTTGGCTAAACTATATGACTCGGTATAAAGAGGCAAGAGGAGTAATGGGACTTGGAAACGGTATTAAGGAGAATCTAGCATTCATCTTTAACCACCATTTGCAATTCTTGCTAAGCAAGCTGTTGCTTTGATTAATCTGCTTGGTCTCCATTTTATCTTGAAAGAGCAATAGGGCTGTATCGCCCATATCAAACTCTGAATTTTCTAATTGTAACTAATGGTAAGCATCAGTTGGATGGGTCCACCTAATCAGGTGAGCAGATAGTATTGCTAGGTGGAAATGTTTTAATTGATGGATAAGCTATAACGCCTTTGTTAAAATTACAGATCAAATATAGCTTTTTAATTCTCATTTTCTTATTTTTGTGGATATATTTGTCAAGATATTGTAGTCTATTAATCATATGCGTAGGAATTTGGTAGGGGATACATCTCATTAAATAAGTTATTTTTGGGAGGAGAGACATTTTTGCCACTATGAACCTACCCGACCATGAGATATTCACATTCTTCCAGGCCATAATAGAGACCTTTACATTGTTATATACTAAGTCATAGTTTTGCAGGATTAACGATTTTAAATCTGTCTGTAAGACAATTCCTAAGTGCTTAATGTTATTTTGCCATATATAGATAAAAGAAGCTTTCAATACTGCTTCTTCCGATGTCAATAAATTAATAGCCGTCGCCTTCAAATTTCAATACATTTAATTTGTAATTTGAGACATCACTAAATTATTTTATAACATCCTGGAGTGCTCTCAGAAGTCTCCTCTATAGTCACTACAATATCATCAGCAAAAAGAGATATTTTGTGTTCTGTATCAGCAATTCTTATACCCTGGATTCGCCCAGAGTTCCTAATAGCTTCCGCCAAAGGCTTGATCAGCAAGGCGAAAATGATGGGCGAAAGGGGACAACCCTGTCATGTGCCATTTGCAATATCAAAGCTCTCAGATCGAACCCAAGGCCTCTGACAGAGGCGGAGACACATAGAGTGCCTGTATGGCATGTGAGCCAAAATCGCCTAAGCCATATTTGGCCAGTGTTAACTCCATGTATTCCAATCCCACTCTGTTAAAGGCCTTCTACACACTCACACAGACTTACACACACTCACTCACATAGACACACACTCACTCTCACACACACTCACTCATACTCATTCACACTTACTCACAGACACACTCACTCACACTCAGACACAAGCACTCACAGACACACACTAACACAGACACATACTCAGAGAGGCAAACACTGACACCAGCACTCACAGACATGCACGCAAGAAGATTGCGCCGGAGGCCGTCTGACCCCGCGCCCCTCCCTTCCTACACCAGTGAAACTTGTGCTATTATTGTTGACTTGCACTAATCCTTTTTGATATTGTATTCATTTTAAATCAAATTATACAAATGTTGACCTTTCTGCAAGACAAGCTCTTCAAGACAAGCTGGTCCTTGTGAGTTTCCAGCACACTCAGCTCCTTTGTTTTTATCTTTATATTTTTATTAAAGAATCAGACAGAGATTACAGGAATGTCATCAAATACACTACAGAGTGAGTCATTTGCAAACAATGGGTGACTTCCAAATAAAGCTAGATCCCTTGTGACTAAAGGATCAACCTGAGAGCTGGCTGCTCAAGCCCAGCAGGTAAACCCTTTCCCCTCCAACCCCACCAGAAGGGGAACCTAAAGCTGCTGACAGACCAGAAAACAGCAAAAGAAATAACAGTTGACATCACAGGTCTGAAGAGTTACAGCGGCAGAGGATGACTTGGAATGGCATCAGCAACAAGAGCAGTATTTACCTCCTCAAGATAGTGGATTACCTAGAGATCTGCAGCAGACAAAATAACCTTCATGCCACTGGCATCCTGCAACGTGTTAAGGGCAATGAACTACACAACCTACTGTATGGCTCCCACATGAACTGGGAGTACTGAGCCTTCATATGGATACATTTTCTGTAGTATATTAGTCTGGTCTAACTCAAAAGAGTTATCCGGCCCGAAATACCAGGCAATTCTACCCTGAAGAGGAGAAGAGGAACTCCAAATGCGTTTCGGCCTCGTCAGTGAGGTGCAGATGTACTCCCTAAGGCACAATAAGCAAGGAGTCCGTGTCTGGTTCCCCCTATCACCCTTAGGGTGAGAAAAACGAAACAAAAGAAAAAATAAGACAAAAAGAGTTAGAGCTGCACAATCTGAAAACGGGGGGGGGGGGGGGGGGATCTTGAAATTTGGCCGAGTTGCGTTGCTATACAATTGTAAGGGGCTGCGAGTTACAGGTTTGAGACGAAAATCGTAGCTCATTCGTACAACGATGGATTTGCGGCCGTGCGGAAGATCATTTAGTGTACAACCGTAGTTACGGGTATAGACAGAGCCAATGGAAAAAGAGATTGTTGGCGTTACGTCACTGAAAAAGGGAAGGGTAGATTTCAAAGTCCTACGGGCTTCAATTACAGTTTGCTATTGGACCCACATTCTAGATTAATGCAATATTAATAAAGCCGTAAATATGATATTCTATTACATGCGAGTTACAGTATATGTCTCAACACTGATTGCGGGGATCGATATAACACGGAATATAAACATGAAATAAAGTTTCATGTTTTTTCGGGGCCGATTTGCGGGCTTGAGAATGTTGTGCTATGAATTATAAGACCTAACATCACTTTCACTTTTAATAAATGTACAGTAGTGTGTTTTTATTTGCATTACAAGGGTTAATGTAGGGACACAGGATTCATGTGGGGATCCTGCGAGGGTCACGATTGGGACCCCTGCATCACGGGGGTTTACTTTTGGAGTGGGGGGTGTTAGGAGCAGAGGGGACGTTTAGGGGGAGCATACGTAAGGGCTTTTAAAGCCCTTGCGAGTCCTCTCCAGTACACATCGGATTTTGGGCTACATTTCCCATTTACGGGTTTGAATGCAAGTGCAGCCTTGAGGAATAGTAGCAACTGAATAGCGATTTTCGATATCGTAACTCTTGAGAAAGTGAAAGATCAAAGGCTTCTGGAAACTGAAAGTTACGGGTTTAACCATCGCAATATTTTAAGGATGTAACTTATTTGGAGAACGCAAAGACACGCCAATTGAATAGCAAATTAACTTGCGACCTCACTTACGGGCTACTGGATCGCCCGAAACCTCAATTGAATGTTGCTCTTTATCATAGAATGCCACATATTTACACTATTCTGCACCTCACCCTTTGGCTCTAACCAAGGGAGCAGAGATGACACTATGTGCTAAATCACCTTCTGTCAAGGACAAGGACATATTAATTATCTCTTACTAATATACCAGAAATCAAAGGGCAGGAGGAAAGACAAATTGCGAAATCTTAGATGTTCAGGCTCCTAAACTCAGTGGGAGGTAGGCAGCTAATAACCCTGACTTCAACATAATTTGAAGATATGGGGAGATTAACTAATCTTGTGTGATTGGTTACTGTATGATTTAAATATGTTGCATTGTTGCCAAAATAAAGGCTTAGTCTGCATTGACACTAACCAAACGTGGTGTTGGTCCTGTTTCTCCATTAATAATGGTCTGATCTGAAATACTGGGTGTCGAGATGCATTTAAAGTTCACAACCTGCAGATTGCTCCTATAAGCTACAGTAGGAGAATTAGGGGTGTGCTGAGCCCCAAAATCTGGGTTGTGACACTAGACTATTTTGAATAACCCACAGAGATTGGTGGGGATATCCGAGAAGTCATAAGAACATTATTTACTCTCAAGCTATTTCTCATACCTTTAAAAAGCTCTATATCCAAACTCCGAAGCATTTAATAGTGAAACGCTCTTTAAGCTTTATCACCAAGAATGTTTTTGGCTCCTACGCCCCTAGCTAAAGGAGGAGACATAGAAATATATGCTAGATTAACCAATCAAATATGATTTTTTGCAACTTAATATTAATTATGTACAGGCAGCATATAAACGGAATAAATATTTTTAAAAACCCACATAGATTTCTTCAAATGTATTTTTTTAAAGATAGTCTAAATTATGTTTAAGATGGAGGGAGAAACTAAACAGTACTGAATCATGCAGAACTAACTTGGGGTGCAACTTTCTTGTTCTGGTCTGTTGTTGGTAAATTGTCACCCTGTCCTTCTGTAGGTGTAAGATGTTCCTCCCACATGCTGTTTAGTCTCTTTCTTTTTTATTAATCTATTTTCTCATTTAACAAATGATTTAATTATGCAGTTTTACTCCTTTTCAGTATATTTGCTGCTATCATAGTATCTGCTTGTATCATTATTGGCTCTGTCGTAAAATACCTGACCTAGGCTCAGAGGGATAGATAGAGAGAGGGATAGAGAGAGGAATAGAAGTAGCTATGGAAAGAGAGGGAGAGAGAGGGATAGAAGAAGAGGCATGGGATCTATCTCTCTAACTTTCTATCCTTCTCTCTCTCTCTATCCCTTCCTCTCTCTCTATCATTCTGTCTCTATGCCACTCTCTTTTTATATCTATATCCCTCTCTCTCTATGGGATCACTTTTGTCTATTTCTACGAGCTTCCACGGCCACATGTCCTGATCTAACATGTATTTTATGTGTTTTATTTAATTATTTCATATCGTCAAGAAAATGGAGGAACTTCCCAGCATAAGAAAAGGGAGCAGAACCAGCACCATCTCCCGCTCATCAAGATAATAAGGGAAAAAAAAAAAAGTAAGTGGGTGGAGTCTGTGCCACTAGCAAAACCCAGCTTTTCTGCGCAGCCTGAAGGAAGCTCCGACATTTAACCTAAACAGAGAGGTGACTGAGAGGTTTTTGGATTTTTTAAACCAGAGGCAGCAGATATACAGCGCAATTAGGTGACATTGTGTATACGCTTCAGATCCCAACTCACTGCAGTGGACAATCATCCCATGAACAGGGTGATGGGTTTTGGAGAGAAATATCTGAGGGAGAATTTCAGTACCTGGATTCAAAGCCAAGGAGGATGGGTAAGAAACAAACCCTAAAAAAAGGTGCAGGAATTAATAACTGGTGCTTAAAAATATTTTTTTTATGTTTTATCACCGTAGTAGACACTTCTAGAGTATAGAAGCTGGCATAACAGCAAGTCAAATATGTATCTATGAGAAGCATTATTCTGAAATATTGGCCTAGCCACAGATCCTGCTCACTGCATGAGGGCGTTTTTGCCAAAAACTTGTCTGACTCATCCAAAGGGGATAACAGACCTCATGGGAATAACAAACCTCCCTTCACTAATGAATAGATAAAAATCAATAAAGCACACTCACTCAGTCTCCAGGCATGGAGGGCAGACATTATGGAATCCCCGAGGCAGAAGTAAAGTCGGCTAATATTCAGATTTACTCTAAATTATATTATTCTCATTATTTACATTGCCCTTAATGTTGTTAGTTTCTGACATACTTAACAAATGTGACATTTTTCCTAAACAGCTTTGGTCCTTCTACTCATATCTGTATATGCTTTGCCTCCTCTTTAGGACCAAGTCTTGTGTGTTCAAGAAGATGGAGAGGTAGAAAGACAACAGTTTTGTCACTTCAAGTGCCGATACATCATTATCACACTGATACACTCCAGTAGACGTCTAATCTCTTGGCCTTTCTAAGTTCTTTATGGCAAGTTTTCACATAAACTTCTGTTACTGTATTTAAACTGCACTTATCCTTATTGATATTCTATTAATTTTAAATAAAATTATACATATGTTCACCTTTCTATAAAACAACCTCTCTGTTCCTTCTGAGATTACGCCACACTTTTTCATCTGTATATTTTCATTAAAAAAAAAAATCAGAGATTACACTAAAGACATCAAATATACCACAGAGGGAGTCATTTGCAAACAATGGGTAACTACCAAAAAAACAAATCTCTAAAACATTTGGAGTCAGCCATTATCAACCTGAGAGCTGGCTGCTCAAGCCCATCGGGCAAGCCCTTTTCCCTCCAACCCCACCAGAAGAGGAATCCAAGGCTGCTGACAGACCAGAAGACAGCAAAAGAAATAACAGATGACACCACCGGTCTGAACAGTTACAGCGGCTGAGGATGACTTGGAAATGGCTTCAGCAACAAGAGCATAAATTACCTCCTCTAGATAAGGAAAATAACCTTGATATCATCGGCATACTGCAATATGTTAAATAAATAAGATGGAGAGAAACACCCGTGACCTGTTCCCATGTGGATCCTTAACTTTGCTATCAAAGTAAAGCTACTTACAGCTATCGAAAGAAGGGCCCCAGTGCAAAATATGTTGGGACCCCCTCTTGCAACTTTTCTATACAGTAAAAAAGCCAAAATATATGTAGATAGTCAGATCACCCAAATGGTGACTATAAAAGTAATGAACTGCTATCCTTCCATAATAAATTAAGAGTCCTCCTTTACTCTAGGTCACTGACAATAGCAGAGAGCCCCTACTCTTTTGTGCGCCTTGGTACTTTGCACCTACTGCACCAACTGTAGCTCTGCTAGTGGCTCCTCGCTAACCTACAGGAAACGTTGAGACCTATAAAAACAGTATTCTTCTCTTCTTTCAAGACTTCTCTGCACAGATGGTGAGAATATACTAGCCTGCAGACATATTAATGACCTGTTTATCTATGGTCTCTTTAACCTGTGAGTCCTCATTGTTTGTTGAGAACTCACAAACATAATCTGAGTATTTCCTTGCAGGACTTTCCACCTCCTTGGCCCAAGAAGAGCCTAATGGTACTCCACAAAACAGTCATTTTGCAGGGGAACTGTAGGAACAAAACGACAGCGGTATGAACTAAAAGACAAAGAAACAGAGACTTGATGCATTGTGCCATGATCCTTGTATTAGCCATGCTTTACTAGGTTGCAGTTATAGTTAATATTTCTATTTACAAGAGACTTGTGAGCCCGAGTTCCATTTAAACAAAGGTTCAAAAACTCAGGCACCCAAATAAACTGAAAGGCAAATGGACATAAATCTTTAATTTTCCCTTTTCTTAGCTAAGCCTTTGACTCTTTACTCTCTGGCTGCTCCATTGGACAGCAAGATGCAAAGTAAGTTATTTGACCCCTTCTATCACTCCCTGAGATTTCAATCAGTTGATATTAACAGTAAGTCCATAATCAGCCAATCACATCCTACTAAACTGAAATCAGCTGTCTATGTAGCCTTTTGGAATGCAGAAGGCTTAAATTCTTTTATCCAAAGATTAAATTGTGTGCGAAACCTACACTCCCTAAAGCTCAACATTTCATGTCAACAAACTCACTGGTCTAATGTTTGCATAACCACTTGTGGATTACAGAATGGTACTCAAAAAAAATAAGGAGTAGATGTTTTATTAAGTACACATTTACGCTATAATATTCTTGAACAATCTAAAATTCTAACATGGAGTATGAGACTCATTGATTATAGAGCAAGGCATATTACACAGTATAACACACCAGTCCAGGAAAGAAAATGCTGAGATCAGATAAATTAAATGCAGAGTAATTCAAAATATTAACTTCTCATTTAACTAAGATCTACAAGAAGAAACTATGGATGACCACCCCACAAGATTTTAACACAGGAATAATATAGTCATAGATAAATAGGATAACCGTCCACACACCCTCACCTTTTACACACTTTGCAACTAAGATATAAAAACTTGGACATCTGTCATGCCCAATAAACTTCAGCACATATTACAAGCATGACCTTGACCTCCCACATAAATTTATTAAAATTTAATCTGTTTAACATTCATCTCACAAATACCTTTACTTAAAAAAAAAAAGAACATTCACATAATCTCAAAGTTAACGCATTAAATTGACAAATTACTGTGTGGCAAAGATTTAGAAATCAGAAACAGATTAATTTGTATCTAATGTCTTTGACACTTGCAGATGTAGCTACCTGGATACTTTCCAAAGCCCAAGCCTCCCAAAATCTGCTGGTCAAATAAGATTTTATGTCTTATGTTTCTTTTATACACAACAATAGGACATATGGTGTAATCAGTTTCTAATAATTTCTAGTTTTTTCCTTTGTATATATGTGAACAGTTTCCCCATCCCGTAAAAAGGTAAATAACAATGACATATAGTTACATAGTAATTGAGGTTGAAAAAATACTTTTAGCCCATCAAGTTCAACTTTTTAAGATCTCCTGAGATCTGCAATATGCGGATTAGTTGTTATTTGATCCAGAGGAATGCAAAAAAAACAAAAAACAGATACTGGTGATTGGATTCCTGGATCAATACTCCCTCTCTAACTTAACTAGGATAACCCTGAATACCATTTTTATTTAAAAATATATCTAATCCCTTTTTAAAGTTATCTATTGAATCCGCTGTCACCACCTCCATTGGTAGAGAATTCCACAGATTAACTACCCTTACTGTGAAGAACCCTTTTCTTTCTTTAAGGGGGAATATTTTTACTTCTAACCTCAAAGCATGTCCTTGTGTCAATTGAAAACCTCATGGCACAAAAAGCTCCCTTGACAAATATTTATCCTGACCCTGGATGTATTTATATAGGGTAATCATATCCCCTTGTAGACGCCTTTTTTTCTAGAGAAAATAAGTTTAGTTTAATTTGGTTAGTCTTTCTTCATAACTTAGCCCCTCCATTCCCCTTATTAGGTTTGTTGCCCTCCTATGTACTTTTTCCAGTTCTAAAATGTCCTTTTTATAAAGTGGTGCCCAAAACTGTACTCCATATTCCAAATGAGGGCGTACTAGGGATTTGTATAGTGTCAGAATTATACTTGCTTCCCTTGCTTCTATACCTTTCTTAATACATGCTAATAGTCTATTTGCCTTTGCAGATGCTGCTTGGCATTGAGAACTGTTACGTAGGTGGTTGTCCACAACACTCCCAACTCCCTTTCAATATCTGATACCCCTAGATTTGCTTAATTAAATTTATAAATTACATGGTTATTTTTCCTTCCTAGATGCATAACCTTACATGTATTCATATTAAATCTCATCTGCCATTTAATTGGCAATTTCTCTAATGTATGCAAACCCCTTTGGAGAGAAAGTACATAATTTGAATTACCTTGCATAACTTTGTGTCATTAGCAAAAATGGAGACAATACTTTCTAATCCTACTTCTAAGTTGTTAATAAATATGTTAAAAAGTAGAGGACCTAATACTGAGCCCTGAGGAACCCCACTTACCACATTAGTCCAATCTAAGGATGTCCTATTTACAATAACCCTTTGCTTCCTGTCTATTAGCCAGCTCTCAATCCATGTGCAGATATTTACTGCAATTCCTGTATCACTTAGTTTGCACAATAGTCTCCCATGTGGCAATGTATCAAAAGCCTTTGCAAAATCCAAAAAGACTACATCCACTGAGTTGCCTTGATCCAAGTTCCTACTAACCTCCTCATAGAAACTAATTAGATTTGTTTGACATGACCTATCCCTCATACATCCATGTTGACTCCTACTTATAATCCTGTTTGAATAGACATATTATTGTATATTATCCCTTACTAACCCTTCTAAAAGCTTTCCCACCACAGAAGTGAGGCGTACAGGTCTATAATTCACCAGATTTGCTCTTGCTCCCTTCTTAAATACAGGTATCACCTCTGCTTTTCTCCAGTCATCTGGTAGAGACCCTGTGTTAAGGGAATTTTGAAAAAATAGATATAATGGTTTGGCTATTACAGAGCCCAGTTCCCTTAGTACCTTGGATGTATTCCATCAGGATCTGGAGCTTTATTAACATTTATTTCTTCCAACCTCTTTTGTATTTCTTCCTGCGTTAATCAATTATTTAGTGATTGTAGTGTAGAGAAAAGAACCTATTTAGCTCATCTGCCTTTTCCAGGTCACTAGTTGTCAGATGGCCAGTGTCACATTCTAATGCTCCTTTAGCTTCCTTCCTGGCCTTCTTCCCATTTCTATGCTTAAAAAATATTTTAGGGTTAGTCTTACTCTCCTTTGCAACTCATTTTTCATTTTCTATTTTAGCCAGTCTAATAGCCCTTTTGCAAGCCTTAGTGATTTCCTTGTACTCACGTAAAGCAGCCTCTGTCCCCTCTTGATTGTATAATTTAAATGCCTGTTTTTTACTCCGTATCTTGATATTTAAATCATTGTTACGCCACATTGGATGGGATTTTACTTTTATTCCCACATGGTATATGGTGATAAGTATGTATATTTAGTACGGATTTAAATGTTGTCCATTTATGTTCAGTATTTTTCGCTGTCGGTTCTTTGTCCCAGTCTATAATCTGCCCTATTAAAATTCAGAGTTTTTGTTGGCCCCTTACAGTTTTGCTTTTTTAATTCAACTAAATCCAAGGTAGCTTAATTTCTAGTGGGTTCTTGAATAACCTGGGCCAGATAATGATCCCTGAGTGTACTCAAAAACCTGCTCCCCTTAGCTGAACTGTTGGTCTCATTTATCCAGTTCATTTCAGGGTAGTTAAAATCTCCCATTCTTAGAACTTGTCCATGCTTAGCTGCATTTCCAATATGTAATAATAATTGCATTTCCTCACTTTCAATTATATTTGGGGGATTATAGCATACTCCTACCAATATTCTTTTGGAATTTGCTGCACCGCTATTTAACTTTACCCAAAAACATTCAACATCATCACTAGTTCCAGCATAAATATTGTCATGGCTCAATTGGCGCCCATCTCAGACTTGGACTGATGTCTGCCACAGGCTGTTGCCAGTGGAGATGATGACTGGGGGTTTGAGCTCACAGAGCCACTGGTATAATGTTATAATGGTATATTGTTGTGATTGTTGTCTAGGGAGAGGAGCAGGGTTCCCATCACCATCAATAAAAGTTATTAATGCATGAGAGGGATTGATGTGGAAACCCTACCCCACTCCCATATCCTATGAGGGCAGTAGGCGGTTTTATGTGGGGTGCGCTTTCGCGCTTTTACGTGACCAGACTGACAGTGTGTGGAATACTATATGTGATGATGTCTTACAGTGGGGAGTAATTCTAATGCAGACATTGCCACATACATCTTGTCAGGGAGATCTGGCCCCAAAGGCTAATCCCTTGTGTACACACACTTAAGGGATAATGAACAATGGGATCCCCACAGCCACAGAGGCACCATCTCCCCAGGGGGCTTCTCAGTTCTTAGCAGAGGACCCAGGAGAGAGTTAGGACGTGCTTCCCCTCTGGTGGTCAGAAGCCAAATGACTCTGTTAGCCACACCTAGCTGGCGGACCTGGGAGGGGACTCATGATTCCCAGGACATGTGATTGGCCAGAGGCCATTAGGGGCTGACCTCAGGTAGCTCCTCCCCCTACTATGTTGAAAAGTTCTTAAATACTGTGCATTTCCAAAATAAAGTTGTTCTTAATTTTTATACTTTGACTAAGCATGTATTATTGACCCAGAGGCATATGCTTGTAGAGGAGCTCGTTCTGACTCCCTACCAAGGTGCACCCAGGTACACTACCACAGCAGCTGGGACTTATGCCTTTGTACCGACAAAGACTGTCCATAGGTCTAGAGTCACCCAAACTTAGGTCTAAACCTACTGGGAATAAGAGTACTAGGATACTCTAGATCCCATCATCATAGTAGGTTGTGAAAAATATCTTCTCTGACTATAGGCTTATATTCAGACTTAACATATAGACAAACCCCTCCTCCCCTTTTACCATTGCCCCTATCTTTCCTAAATAGGTTATAACCATCCAGATTAACAGTCCAGTCATGAGATTCATCCCACCATGTTTCAGTAATGCCTATTAAATCCCATTTCTCATTTACTGCTAATAATTCGAACTCTCCCATTTTACCTGGCAAGCTTCTGGCATTAGTATGCATACACCTTATGTTATGAGTCTGTACTTCTGGAGTGCCTGCCACTATACTTGAGTTACTTAGCAGTACCTCCCTATTGAATATGCTAACCCACCCCTATCTCCTCCCACATGACTAGTTAATTCATTCCTTACCCCCTCTAAACTTACTACCCCATTACTTCTATCTAGTCCCTCCCCCCACCTATTAGTTTAAATAATTCCCCAGCCATCCTACCATCCTTTCCCCCAGCACAGCAACTCCCTTGTCCTTAAGGTGCAATCCATCCTTGCTATAGAGATTGTACCCAAGTGAGAAGTCAGCCCAGTGCTCTAAAAAAAACTAACCCCTCCTTAGTGCACCACTTTTTTTAGCCACGCAATAACCTCCCTAAGCTCCATCTGTCTCCCTGGGCTAGCACGTGGCACGGATAGTATCTCAGAAAATACTACCTCGGAGGTCCTTACCTTAAGCTTATTCCCCAATTCTCTAAAACCATTCTTTAGGACACTCCATCTTCCACTAACTTTGTCTTTGGTACCAATATGTACCAAGACTGCCGGTTCATTTCCAGCCCCTCCCAATAATTTATCTATCCGATCTACAACATGCCGAACCCGAGCAACCGCGAGACAGCAAACTGTTCGATTGCTGGGATCTGGGTGACAAATCCCCCTGTCTCCCTTCCTAATAATAGAGTCCCATGCCATCAAAACCTGTCTGTTTCTCTGCCTATTCTGCCCTCCTACTCCTCCAGTAGAACTGTTCTCCTGGCTGTTAGAGGGAACAGCTCTGTCTGGCATTGCCATTCCTGAATGGATATCCCCAACAGTTTCACTCAATCTGGCAAATCTGTTGGGGTTTGTCAACTCAGAACTGGCCTGCGTCCTCCTCCTGTTCCCCCTGCTTCCCCTTGTAACTGTAACCCAGCTACCTCCCTAGACATCCTCAATAGCCCCAGCTCCACCCTCGCTGCTAGGCCCATCTAAACTGTGCTCAGTGAGCACCAGCTCCCTTTCCAGTGGAGCAATATCACTAAGTGCTACAATTCTCCTCTCCAGTTCTTTAATCTGAGTTTCCAGAGAGGCAACATGCTCACACCTCTCACAGAGGTATGGACCCTGGATCAGTTGTTCCAGCAGTTCATACGTGTGACAGGATTTACACTAAGTGAGGTTGCCGCTGAACTGACTCCTGGCAAAAAACACTCCCCTCTCACCAGTACCAAATCACTGCAAACAGGAAATAAACTCACTTTGTTTGCATCGGATTTACTCAGACAAGTAGTCACACACAAGAACCAAGCTTATATGCAATTTTAACCCAGGCAAAAACACTCCCCTCTCACCTGCACCAAATCACTGCACACAGGGGGAAAAAACACACACACACACACACTTTACTTGTCTGAGTAAATCATATGCTCAGACCATTGCATATTTTTGCTTGTGATGTTTCTGCTGGTGCTCTCAACGCTTGCAAAAAAATAGACTTGATTGATGTCACTGGTTTCGACAGAGGAGTTTATCCCTCAACATTTTGGTGCCCATTCGAGGTAAGGTTGAGGGAGGAAGGGACGTGTTCCTAGTAATAGACACAAAAAGTGCAGGTTCATAGGGTGTGGGGCCTGATCCCAGGGGAGAGATAATGGCGGGAACGGACAGGCCTTGGGATAGATGAGGGAGGCCAGGATCCACAGGCACAGAAGGGCAAGAGACCGTTGCCAGACACAGGGCCCCTAACTACACCCATGAGGAGATGATGGTCCTCCTCATGGAGATCTGTGCCAATTACCATATCACCGGTGGTGCAAGGGACATGAGGCATGGTGAAAGGTGTCTGCTCTGGGCTTTGACAACAGGGATGTCAAGTCAGTAAAGCATAGGTATGATGACATGATGACAAATGGGCAATGGTAAAGAAGAAGATGGTGGTGGTGCCTCACCAGCTGCAGTTGTGGCACTACCAGGCCTTCTGGACTCACATGATCCCAGCACCCATGAAGGTGAATATCTTATACACCATAATACCCTCACATACACACACATCTACACCACACACACATACAAAACACACAATTGTGAAAGGGATATGTAAGCTCCCTGGATGTGAATAGGGATAGATGTATCCACAGCCCAATCCAGTAAGCTCAATCTTCACTCTCATTAGTGGCCAGATTAAAATGGGTGTCAAATACAATGATTATCAAATTTCAATAACAATTTCAAATAATAAAACATACAATCCAGTCCATGTATGGGTCTGCCCAACTGCAGCATATGTAGATGCTGACTCTGTAGGACTGCATGTGTGGTGAAATGTACTAGCCTATCAGAGACAACGGCTCAGCAGCATATTTACAACTATTGCTGAGTAATGTTCACTGATTGGTCAATCTCATGCACTGCACAGCAATTTCAACAGAGCAAGTGTACACATGAGATGCAGATGGCAGACCAAAGCAGGATTCATTATGTTGATATGAGTCACAACCAACATGGCTCATTATACAGCACAATGATCATCCAAGTAATACAATAGCTACGGACAATGACAATATTTGAAATAACCATGTCACATTCCCCAACATGTTAGATATACAGGAACACACAGCAATCACATGATCAGACACAATGATTACATACATTTTTCTCTCATTTCAGGACTCACAGAGTCAAGATCGGCCACCTTGACACAGGCGGTAGCGTTCAATCCTGGGGAGGAGAAGGAAGAACCTAATTATGCTGCCATCACAGAGGATCCCTGGAAAAAGGTGGGACAGGAGGCAGCACCCAGATCTGAGGCTATGGATTTCAAAGCTGCTTTGGAAAGTGAAAGCTTTAAAAAATTGGAGGAGGAGGATGTGGGCTTGCCCAGAGAGACCATCCACTGCCTGGAAGAGTCTCCTCCTGGGCCCTCATCCTGGACCAGCCTTTGTTTCCTGACATCACCTCCAACTACACCCCCACAACCTCCTGGACCCTATAACGATCAGAAGGAGGAGATAGGGGCTGCATTAAATTTTCTCTTAAAAAGTTATTAACACACACACCTCAGTGAATATATTAATCAATATGTTTGAATAATCATGCCTGTCAACAGAGTTGATGATCCCATCCAATGAGATATAGATAATTTTAAACCATGTTTCTATCCACCATCACTTAGTCTATAATCGTCTTCTCGTGGACACGTATGGTTATTTTTAGCATATCAACAATTGATGGTAACGGAGGAATGCCTTTGAGAACAGATGGTACAGTCCCCATGTTCTATTCAACTGTATCACTTTCTGAAAGATTTATTCCTTTTAGGCAAGTCTAACTTCCATTACAGCTATTTCGTCATCTCCAAGCAGTGTAACCAAATAATGTAAGTAATACATTGACACAGTGGCTATGAGCCATTATCTAAATGATATCCCTCCTCCAAAATGATCTCACACACCATATAATTATTTACCAGGTTAATACGTGGGTTTGTGGGATGGACCCTCTCTCGCTCCGCCTCTTCCTGTGGGAGGGGCCTTCTTCAGCCTTTGAAATTAGTTCCTGTCCACGTCTTCCTTGCACAGCTCAGTTCATTTCTGAGCCTCTGCCTGCAGGTTGTTACTCTGCGCGCTCTTGTTTTTCAGGTTTCCTAGCCTCATGTCTGCAATCTCGTATTTGCGTTTCGGTCTTCTTCATGTCTTCTAATGCGTTCCCCATCGACGGTGAGTAATGGGTTCACTTGAAGCCTTTCCCCTCACACTACCATTATACAAAATAAGCTGCCCACTCCTTCTAAGCTATCGTTGGTGGATCTTGGCCAAGACTATCAAGCTCCTTCCTTGTCCACGTCCAAGGTTCAGCATTCGCTTTCTTAAGCTTAGTTTTGGCCCAAGTCTACCAAGTTTCTCAACTTTCCTATACCCTCTGGGTGGGTTTGGACCTGAATCTGCTAAGCTGCATCCCTTGTCCATGTCCAAGGCTACGCCTTGAAGGTTTCTGTCAGTCTGCTTTGTGAATTTTGGTGAATACAGGGATGTGCAATCACCTCTATATTATAGTAATTTAGTACAAGGACAGTGACAGTGTCATAAACACTAAATTGATAGAATGATACAAAAGAGAATACCAATTATATAAACATTAGGCATAGATAGGAACCAATAAAATATAACCTTTATTATAAAAACTAAAAAATAGAGCTCACTTCGACACAAAATAATTCCCACATCAGTGCCGGGAGAGTCTTAGGAACCCAGTGAGTTAGTTAATCCCAAACAATAATCATACAGTGAACCAATAAGCGTGTTCACTGCTCCCATACACCAGACTATCACAGGTAAGTATATTTCATAGACTTAATCCGTACTCACAAAAGGATTACTCCTCACAATATTGAATCCTACAAAAGTCCCAAAAACATACCTCTTAAGTTCTCAGTGTATGTCATAAATTCCTGCAGAGATAGATTAACTTCCCTGAAAATAATACAGCTTAAACTAGGGAGGTTGGAGGGTAACCAATAAGTCTTATATGGGCATGTTCCTATCCCTATTGAACACCTCCTCCCTATAGCAACAAGGCTCTGATCTAGAGAAGCTGGAGGACAATCAGCGAGTTTATATGTGCAGTGCCTCACTAGCATAAATCCCTGTCAGTATTTCATAAAATATATATTAATCTTAATGCTACAATTGAGGTTCCTAACACAGACGTGCTCCTCTAAATCAGATTCGAGCTGCCAGATATATTTTCCGTCTTCTAGATGGCGTGTGACTTCACAAAAGCAGCGCACGCGTAAAATTATGTCTCTACGCACGTTTTGTACCTGCTTCTACAGGAGCCAATGCGGGTCAACTCTCAAGTTAACCCTTGAAGTCCCTGCATCGTTAAGAGGCCATCTTTAAACATACAGTTGTATCAATAAAAATGCTTAGTCCTCTCATAAAGGCCAGTACGTATCCACCTTACTGCCTAAATCATAAATTTTCACAAGTCCTACTGTTTTGAATTATACATATAAGTATTTTCTTTACTCAGATTAGTGTTACAGTATAACTCTAAATATTTTATTTTAGAGTTTCACAGGCTCCATGGCATACTGCGTTTGAGTAGTCTTACTGGCTGATTCCTCGCAAGAGTCATACAGGCTTCAATTGGAAAAGTATTATTTTAAAAAATAGTATATACACAGATGAATACACCAAACAGGTAAGGTTCATACATTTCCCGGGCCAGATACACATACCCACAAGTGAAAAGAAACCCATTTTCAGATATTACAGACCTGTTTATTTATGATAGGTATTTAGTTTATTGAAATGTGAAGTCCTACGAGCTCCAGACCATAAGTGCAGTAAACAACTGATGTTCAGTAAAGTTAAAGGAGGTTCAATTTTGAAGTCCTACGATTATATAAAAAAGGAGGACTTAAAGTAATGCAGGAAGGTTTCCTTACTCAATGTATACACTTTTTAGGCTTGGGAGAAAGCCCAAGTCTTGCGAGCTACAAATCATTGAGGCAAAAAACACAAATCTTACGGGTTTAGTAAAGCTAAAGGGAGTTCAGTTATAAAGTCTTTCGAGTTTCAGTTAGCACTCAATTTCAAAAGACCATCTTTATATTCTCATGGTCTTTATCATGACATCCCTAAAGATGTTAATAAAGTGCCATTAACTGATAATAAGGTTTTATATTTCTCTGTTTATAAAAACACTGTGAAGTTTATTTTGTCATTTAACCCTCTAGGTATCATAGTGTCCATAGTGATATACATCTACTTTCTTTTCTCAGGAGCTCTGTTTCCAGATTGCTCCTTCTAATCCCTAGCATCACCCATTCTAATACCCAGCATTTTCATATAGTGTCTCGCAACTGTTGTCAAGTTTTTCCTCATTATCTTTGGGCCCATTCATAATATTGAATAATCTTTCATTACTTCGAAAAATTCCCTGGGATTGTGGGGAGAACCCTCGCCCAAAATGTCTTTGAGGGCATTCCCATCACTGGAGAGCAATGGCTTGAGGTACTTAACCAGTTGGAGAGGGGCCCGACTACAGATATATACATTGAGGGAAAAAAGTATTTGATCCCCTGCTGATTTTGAACGTTTGTCCACTGACAAAGAAATGATCAGTTTATAAATTTAAATGGTAGGTGTATTTAACAGTGAGAGACAGAATAACAAAACAACAAGAAAACGCATGTCAAAAAAAGTTATAAATTGATTTGCAGGTCAACGAGTGAAAAACAGTCAGTTCCATAAATATTGGGACATCGACATAATTCTAATCTTTTTGGCTCTATACACCATCACAATAGATTTGAAATGAAACGAACAAGATGTGCTTTAACTGCAGACTTTCAGCTTTAATTTGAGGGTATTTACATCCAAAGCAGGTGAACGGTGTAGGAATTACAACAGTTTGTATATGTGCCTCCCACTTTTTAAGGGACCAAAAGTAATGGGACAGATTAACAGTCATAAAACAAACTTTCACTTTTTAATACTTGGTTGCAAATCCTTTGCAGTCAATTACAGCCTGAAGTCTGGAACGCATAGACATCACCAGACGCTGGGTTTCATCCCTGGTGATGCTCTGCCAGACCTCTATTGCAACTGTCTTCAGTTCCTGCTTGTTCTTGTGGCATTTTCCCTTTAGTTTTGTCTTTAGCAAGTGAAATGCATGCTCAATCGGATTCAGATCAGGTGATTGACTTGGCCATTGCATAACATTCCACTTCTTTCCCTTAAAAAACTCTTTGGTTGCATTTGCAGTATGCTTCGGGTCATTATCCATCTGCACTGTGAAGCGCCGTCCAATGAGTTCTGGAGCATTTGGCTGAATATGAGCAGATAATATTGCCCGAAACATTTCAGAATTCATCCTGCTGCTTTTGTCAGCAGTCACATAATCAATAAATACAAGAGAACCAGTTCCATTGGCAGCCATACATGCCCACGCCATGACACTACCACCACCATGCTTCACTGATGAGGTGGTATGCTTTGGATCATGAGCAGTTCCTTTCCGTCTCCATACTCTTCTCTTCCCATCACTCTGGTACAAGTTGATCTTAGTCTCATCTGTCCATAGGATGTTGTTCCAGAACTGTGAAGGCTTTTTTAGGTGTTGTTTGGAAAACTCTAATCTGGCCTTCCTGTTTTTGAGGCTCACCAATGGTTTACATCTTGTGGTGAACCCTCTGTATTTACTCTGGTGAAGTCTTCTCTTGATTGTTGACTTTGACACACATACACCTACCTCCTGGAGAGTGTTCTTGATCTGGCCAACTGTTGTGAAGGGTGTTTTCTTCACCAGGGAAATAATTCTTCGGTCATCCACCACAGTTGTTTTCCGTGGTCTTCCGGTGTTGCTGAGCTCCTTGGTGCATTCTTTCTTTTTAAGTATGTTCCAAACAGTTGATTTGGCCACACCTAATGTTTTTGCTATCTCTCTGATGGGTTTGTTTTGTTTTTTCAGCCTAATGATGGCTTGCTTCACTGATAGTGACAGCTCTTTGGATCTCATATTGAGAGTTAACAACAACAAATTCAAATAGCACACTTGAAATGAACACTGGAGCTTGTATCTGCTCTTTGTAAATGGGATAATGAGGGAATAACACACACCTGGCCATGGAACAGCTGAGCAGCCAATTGTCCCATTACTTTTGGTCCCTTAAAAAGTGGGAGGCACATATACAAACTGTTGTAATTCCTATAGCGTTCACCTGATTTGGATGTAAATACCCTCAAATTAAAGCTGAAAGTCTGCAGTTAAAGCACATCAAATCCATTGTGGTAGTGTATAGAGCCAAAAAGTTTAGAATTGTGTCAATGTCCCAATATTTATGGACCTGACTGTAAGTATTAGATCCCCTATCAAATCAGCAAGATTTCTGGCTCCCAGGTGTCTTTTATACAGGTAACGAGCAGAGATTAGGAGCACTTTTAAGGGGATTGCACCTAATCTCAGCTTGTTATTTGTATAAAAGACACATGTCCACAGAAGCAATCAATCAGATTCCAAACTTTCCACCATGGCCAAGACCAAAGAGCTGTCCAAGGATGTTAGGGACAAGATTGTAGACCTACACCTGGAATGGGCTACAATTCCATCGCCAAGCAGCTTGGTGAGAAGATGACAACAGTTGCTGCAATTTTCGCAAATGGAAGAAACACAAAATAACTATCAGTCTCCCTCGGTCTGGTGCTAAATGCAAGATCTCACCTCGTGGAGTTTCAATAATCATGAGAACGGTGTGGAATCAGCCCAGAACTACACAGGAGGATCTTGTTAATGATCTCGAGGCATCTGGTACCATAGTCACCAGGAAAACAATTGGTAACACCCTACACTGTGAAGGACTGAAATCCTGCAGCGCCTGCAAGGTCCCGCTGCTCAAGAAGCTACATGTACAGGCCCATCTGAAGTTTGCCAATGAACTTCTGAATGATTCAGAGGAGAACTGGGGGAAAGTGTTGTGGTCAGATGAGACCAAAAATAGAGTTCTTTGGCATCAACTCAACTTGCCATGTTTGGAGGAGGAGGAATGCTGCCTATAACCCAAAGAACACCATCCCCATTGTCAAACATGGAGGTGGAAACATTATGCTTTGGGGGCGTTTTTCTGCTAAGGGGACAGGACAACTGCACCGCATCAAAGGAACGATGGACGGGGCTATGTACTGTCAAATCTTGGGTGAGAACCTCCTTCCCTCAGTCAGGGCATTGCAAATGGTTCATGGATGGGCATTCCAGCATTACAATGACCAAATAAACACAGCCAAGGCAACAAAGGAGTGGCTCAAGAAGAAGCACATTAAGGTCATGGGATGGCCTACCAAGTCTCCAGACCTTAATCCCATAGAAAATCTGTGGAGGGAGCTGAAGGTTTGAGTTGCCTCGAAAAATGACAGCCTCAAAACCTTAATGACTTGGAGAGGATCTGCAAAGAGGAGTTGGACAAATTCCCTCCTGACATGTGTGCAAACCTGGTGGCCAACAACAAGAAACGTCTGACCTCTGTGATTGCCATCAAGGATTTTGCCACCAAGTTAAAGGGGTCAAAAACTTACTTATTTCACTCATTGACCTGCAAATCAATTTACAACTTTTTTGACAAGCGTTTTTTTTTTTTTTTTTTTTTTTCTGTCTCTCGCTGTTAAAATACACCTACCAAATTATAGAGTGATCATTTCTTTGTCAGTGGACAAACGTTCAAAATCAGCAGGGGATCAAATACTTTTTTCCCCTTACAGTATATTTATTTGTGGTCGGGCCCCTCTCCAAACGGTTAAGTACCTCAAGCCATTGCTCTCGCAGACATTTTGGGCGAGGGTTCCCCCCACAATCCCAGGGAAACAACCTGGACATAAACAAAACACATTTTACAGTACCTCAAAATTCTCAATATGTACAAATATTTACAACCCGGTTTATTTACTTTGACTTACACTAATACAGACTTGTGCACAGCCCACTGAACAATTTCTGGAAAAGCCACCAGGAAATAAGTAAATATTGAAAAATTGTATTTAAATGCATAATATATTAGCACAGTACTACAATATTACAATTATTAATCTGTGTGTAAAATGTTATAACATGCTATGTATATTTTAGTATATGTTCATTTTAATCACCAATTCTAATCCACCCACCATAATCTAAATAGAAGGCAGCATACAAAGGCTCTGTGAAGCTGGCAGTGAATGTGTGTAAGTGTTTGATTGCTTCAGACAATTCATAAAAAGACAATATCCCACCCTCATAATCCAGGTATACTCCAAGACCAGAGATACAGGAATATGAAGGTATGTCTTCTGCATCGTTGTCATGGTCTGCTGTAAGCCGATTGCCTGCCCAGTTTAAGCACCAGGATTTATTGTTTTTTCCTGTATATGATCTTTCTCCTTTTCGCTTTACACTGTTATATGTAAGCCCAACAGAAAATTCCCCTATATCGCTGGTTTGTACTTTCCAGTAATGTTTTCCAGTAGAAAATTCCCTGGTGCTTAAAACTTGTGTTGTTGTAAACCTTTCAGGATGATGGGGCCGTGACTTCTCAGAACTGCAGTGGGAGGCTTTTCTCAAGTCTTCTGATAATGCAATATTAAGGTTGGCTGTGTTAACATTCAGTATCATGTCTGAGTCGTCGCACACATGTAATCCTCGCTTCTCTTTCAGTTCCGGAATAGTTTTAAGCAATTTAAAGAAAGCATCTTGTAAAGTCACTACAATCCACTCATTCAGATCCACATGGTGCCATGCATTTTCATAATGACCTTTTCCAGGAGCAGTTATATTGACACTGTCTTTTAGTAGGGTTAATGGATCCGGGTTGCTGCAGAGCTCTTTAGTTTGAAGTATTTTCTTGTACAGATCATTGGTTTCTATTTCCAGTTTCTGAATTTTATCAGAGAGAGGGAATAAAATCATCTCTTCCTGTCTCATGAGCTCACTGAGGATTTTATTCTCTAAGGCCGTCAGCTCCTCTCTTATATCGTTAAACAGGGCCGTGATTCTGTCTTTTATGCCAGCTGCCTTTCCCTGCACTCCTTGTTTGGTTACTCTTAGTCTCTGGAGATCTTTCTCAGTCTCATTTCTCTTTAAAGTTATTTTCTCCAAAACATCAAGTAATTTTACCTTCATCTTCTCAAATGCATCATTTAGCAGCTCTACTTGGTGTCCATTGTGATTTCCTTCCAGGCTGCAGGTTCCACAGAGAAAGGCAGAATCTTGATAGCAGAAATATTCAAACAGCTCATTATGAACTGAACACTTTTGTCCTTCCATGGACGCAGTGGGTTCAATTAAGACGTGAAAAGATGACTTGCTGTGGGCACCCAGGTGAATGTCACATAAAGATGCTTCACAATGCAGACACGTCTTAACAGCAAGCACAGGAGAAGACACACAATAAGTACAGAAGACCCCTGTTCCCTTTGGCTTTGGCTGAGTGGATAGATAATGTTCCACTATGTTACACAGCTTCAGGTTTCTCAGCATTGATGGACGCTTGTTAAACACAGCTCTGCATTCAGGACAAGTATAAATTCCAGATGTTTCTCTCCCACTGTCCAGTGAGCTGGTAATGCAGTCTTTGCAGAAGTTATGTCCACAAGTCAGCATTACAGGATTTGTGTAAATGCCAAGGCAGATGAAGCAACTCAGCTCCTTACTCAGACCAGCAGATGCCATCTTGAAAGACTGTGAAGACAAATTAAGCTTACTGTGTGACCTTAGAATAAATGGTGCGGCCATAAAGGGAAACAAAACTTAAAGGAATATCTAAGTTTCCTGGATTATTAATTCGTTAAATGCATCAGATAGCAAAGATTTTAATGATATGTAGAACCTTTGATACAGCTTAACCCATACATTTATAAATGTATTTATATTGTTTTTCTAAGATTTCTGTGTGTGTGCAGGATCCTGTGTGGGTGTCACTGTGTGCAGGGATCTGTGTGTGGGTGTCACTGTGTGCAGGGATCTGTGTGTGGGTGTCACTGTGTGCAGGGATCTGTGTGTTGGTGTCACTGTGTGCAGGGATCTGTGTGTGGGTGTCACTGTGTGCAGGGATCTGTGTGTGGGTGTCACTGTGTGCAGGGATCTGTGTGTGGGTGTCACTGTGTGCAGGGATCTGTGTGTGGGTGTCACTGTGTGCAGGTGTCACTGTATGCAGGGATCTGTGTGCGTGTGGGTATGTGCAGGGATCTGTGTTCGTGTGGGTATGTGCAGGGATCTGTGTGCGTGTGGGTATGTGCAGGGATCTGTGTTCGTGTGGGTATGTGCAGGGATCTGTGTGCGTGTGGGTATGTGCAGGGATCTGTGTGTGTGCGTGTGCGTATGTGCAGGGATCTGTGTGTGTATGGGTATGTGCAGGGATCTGTGTGTGTGTGTGTGTGTGTGTGTGTGTGCGTGCGTGTGTGGGTATGTGCAGGGATCTGTGTGTGTGCGTGCGTGCGTGGGGGAAGATCACCGTGTGCGGAGATGTGCGTGCGCGTGATGGGAAGATCACTGTGTGCGGGGATGTGTGTGTGCGCGCGTGGGAAGATCACTGTGTGCGGGGATGTGTGTGTGCGCGCGTGGGAAGATCACCGTGTGCGGGGATGTGTGTGTGCGCACGTGTATCACTGCGTGCAGGGATGTGTGTGTGTGTGTGCATGTGTATCACTGCGTGCAGGGATGTGTGTGTGTGTGTGTGTGCGCATGTGTATCACTGTGTTACACATGCGCGCGCACACACACACACACACAAACGCACATCCCTGTAACACAGTGATACACATGTACACACACACACACACTTCCATGTGTGTGAATATCACCGTGTGCGGGGATGTGTGTGTGTGTGAATATCACCGTGTGCGGGGATGTGTGTGTGTGTGTGTGTGAATATCACCGTGTGCAGGGATGTGTGTGTGTGTGTGAATATCACCGTGTGCAGGGATGTGTGTGTGTGTGTGAATATCACAGTGTGCGGGGATGTGTGTGTGAATATCACCGTGTGCGGGGATGTGTGTGTGTGAATATCACCGTGTGCGGGGATGTGTGTGTGTGAATATCACCGTGTGCGGGGATGTGTGTGTGTGAATATCACCGTGTGCGGGGATGTGTGTGTGTGAATATCACCGTGTGCGGGGATGTGTGTGTGTGAATATCACCGTGTGCGGGGATGTGTGTGTGAATATCACCGTGTGCGGGGATGTGTGTGTGTGTGTGTGAATATCACCGTGTGCGGGGATGTGTGTGTGTGTGTGTGTGTGAATATCACCGTGTGCGGGGATGTGTGTGTGTGTGTGTGTGTGAATATCACCGTGTGCGGGGATGTGTGTGTGTGTGAATATCACCGTGTGCGGGGATGTGTGTGTGTGTGTGTGAATATCACCGTGTGCGGGGATGTGTGTGTGTGAATATCACCGTGTGCGGGGATGTGTGTGTGTGAATATCACCGTGTGCGGGGATGTGTGTGTGTGAATATCACCGTGTGCGGGGATGTGTGTGTGTGAATATCACCGTGTGCGGGGATGTGTGTGTGTGAATATCACCGTGTGCGGGGATGTGTGTGTGAATATCACCGTGTGCGGGGATGTGTGTGTGTGTGTGTGAATATCACCGTGTGCGGGGATGTGTGTGTGTGTGTGTGTGAATATCACCGTGTGCGGGGATGTGTGTGTGTGTGTGTGTGTGTGAATATCACCGTGTGCGGGGATGTGTGTGTGTGTGAATATCACCGTGTGCGGGGATGTGTGTGTGTGAATATCACCGTGTGCGGGGATGTGTGTGTGTGTGTGAATATCACCGTGTGCGGGGATGTGTGTGTGTGTGTGAATATCACCGTGTGCGGGGATGTGTGTGTGTGTGTGAATATCACCGTGTGCGGGGATGTGTGTGTGTGTGTGAATATCACCGTGTGCGGGGATGTGTGTGTGTGTGTGTGTGTGTGTGAATATCACCGTGTGCGGGGATGTGTGTGTCTGTGTGTGTGTGAATATCACCGTGTGCGGGGATGTGTGTGTGTGTGTGTGTGTGAATATCACCGTGTGCGGGGATGTGTGTGTCTGTGTGTGTGTGAATATCACCGTGTGCGGGGATGTGTGTGTCTGTGTGTGTGTGAATATCACCGTGTGCGGGGATGTGTGTGTGTGTGTGTGTGTGTGTGAATATCACCGTGTGCGGGGATGTGTGTGTGTGAATATCACCGTGTGCGGGGATGTGTGTGTGTGAATATCACCGTGTGCGGGGATGTGTGTGTGTGAATATCACCGTGTGCGGGGATGTGTGTGTGAATATCACCGTGTGCGGGGATGTGTGTGTGTGTGTGTGTGTGAATATCACCGTGTGCGGGGATGTGTGTGTGTGTGTGTGTGTGTGAATATCACCGTGTGCGGGGATGTGTGTGTGTGTGTGTGTGTGTGAATATCACCGTGTGCGGGGATGTGTGTGTGTGTGAATATCACCGTGTGCGGGGATGTATGTGTGTGTGTGTGTGTGAATATCACCGTGTGCAGGGATGTATGTGTGTGTGTGAATATCACCGTGTGCGGGGATGTGTGTGTGTGAATATCACCGTGTGCGGGGATGTGTGTGTGTGAATATCACCGTGTGCGGGGATGTGTGTGTGTGAATATCACCGTGTGCGGGGATGTGTGTGTGAATATCACCGTGTGCGGGGATGTGTGTGTGTGTGTGTGAATATCACCGTGTGCGGGGATGTGTGTGTGTGTGTGTGTGAATATCACCGTGTGCGGGGATGTGTGTGTGTGTGTGTGTGTGTGAATATCACCGTGTGCGGGGATGTGTGTGTGTGTGAATATCACCGTGTGCGGGGATGTGTGTGTGTGTGAATATCACCGTGTGCGGGGATGTGTGTGTGTGTGTGAATATCACCGTGTGCGGGGGGATGTGTGTGTGTGTGTGAATATCACCGTGTGCGGGGATGTGTGTGTGTGTGTGAATATCACCGTGTGCGGGGATGTGTGTGTGTGTGTGTGTGTGTGTGAATATCACCGTGTGCGGGGATGTGTGTGTCTGTGTGTGTGAATATCACCGTGTGCGGGGATGTGTGTGTGAATATCACCGTGTGCGGGGATGTGTGTGAATATCACCGTGTGCGGGGATGTGTGTGTGTGTGTGAATATCACCGTGTGCGGGGATGTGTGTGTGTGTGTGTGTGTGTGTGTGAATATCACCGTGTGCGGGGATGTGTGTGTCTGTGTGTGTGTGAATATCACCGTGTGCGGGGATGTGTGTGTCTGTGTGTGTGTGAATATCACCGTGTGCGGGGATGTGTGTGTCTGTGTGTGTGTGAATATCACCGTGTGCGGGGATGTGTGTGTCTGTGTGTGTGTGAATATCACCGTGTGCGGGGATGTGTGTGTCTGTGTGTGTGTGAATATCACCGTGTGCGGGGATGTGTGTGTGTGTGTGTGAATATCACCGTGTGCGGGGATGTGTGTGTGTGTGTGTGAATATCACCGTGTGCGGGGATGTGTGTGTGAATAACACCGTGTGCGGGGATGTGTGTGTGTGTGAATATCACCGTGTGCGGGGATGTGTGTGAATATCACCGTGTGCGGGGATGTGTGTGTGTGTGTGTGTGAATATCACCGTGTGCGGGGATGTGTGTGTGTGTGTGTGTGAATATCACCGTGTGCGGGGATGTGTGTGTGTGTGTGTGTGTGAATATCACCGTGTGCGGGGATGTGTGTGTGTGTGTGTGTGAATATCACCGTGTGCGGGGATGTGTGTGTGTGTGTGTGTGTGAATATCACCGTGTGCGGGGATGTGTGTGTGTGTGTGTGTGTGAATATCACCGTGTGCGGGGATGTGTGTGTGTGAATATCACCGTGTGCGGGGATGTGTGTGTGTGAATATCACCGTGTGCGGGGATGTGTGTGTGAATATCACCGTGTGCGGGGATGTGTGTGTGTGTGAATATCACCGTGTGCGGGGATGTGTGTGTGTGTGAATATCACCGTGTGCGGGGATGTGTGTGTGTGTGTGAATATCACCGTGTGCGGGGATGTGTGTGTGTGTGTGTGAATATCCCCGTGTGCGGGGATGTGTGTGTGTGTGTGAATATCACCGTGTGCGGGGATGTGTGTGTGTGTGTGAATATCACCGTGTGCGGGGATGTGTGTGTGTGTGAATATCACCGTGTGCGGGGATGTGTGTGTGTGGGATGATCACCGTGTGCGGGGATGTGTGTGTGTGTGTGTGTGGGATGATCACCGTGTGCGGGGACGTGTGCGGGGATGTGTGCGTGTGGGATGATCACCGTGTGCGGGGATGTGTGCGTGTGGGATGATCACCGTGTGCGGGGATGTGTGCGTGTGGGATGATCACCGTGTGCGGGGATGTGTGCGTGTGGGATGATCACCGTGTGCGGGGATGTGTGTGCGCGCGCGCGTGGAGGGGATGATCACCGTGTGCGGGGATGTGTGTGCGCGGGGATGTGTGTGCGCGCGCGTGGAGTGGATGATCACCGTGTGCGGGGATGTGTGTGCGCGCGTGGAGGGGATGATCACCGTGTGCGGGGATGTGTGTGCGCGCGTGGAGGGGATGATCACCGTGTGCGGGGATGTGTGTGCGCGCGTGGAGGGGATGATCACCGTGTGCGGGGATGTGTGTGCGCGCGCGTGGAGGGGATGATCACCGTGTGCGGGGATGTGTGCGCCCGCATATCACTGTGTGCAGGGATGTGTGTGTGTGAATATCACTGTGTGCAGGGATGTGTGTGTGTGTGAATATCACTGTGTGCAGGGGTTGTCTGTGTGTGTGTGTGTGAATATCACTGTGTGCAGGGATGTGTGTGTGTGTGTGTGAATATCACTGTGTGCAGGGATGTGTGTGTGTGTGTGTGTGAATATCACTTTGTGCAGGGATGTGTGTGTGTGTGTGTGAATATCACTTTGTGCAGGGATGTGTGTGTGTGTGTGAATATCACTTTGTGCAGGGATGTGTGTGTGTGTGTGAATATCACTGTGTGCAGGGATGTGTGTGTGTGTGAATATCACTGTGTGCAGGGATGTGTGTGTGTGTGAATATCACTGTGTGCAGGGATGTGTGTGTGTGTGAATATCACTGTGTGCAGGGATGTGTGTGTGAATATCACTGTGTGCAGGGATGTGTGTGTGTGAATATCACTGTGTGCAGGGATGTGTGTGTGTGTGTGAATATCACTGTGTGCAGGGATGTGTGTGTGTGAATATCACTGTGTGCAGGGATGTGTGTGTGTGTGTGAATATCACTGTGTGCAGGGATGTGTGTGTGTGAATATCACTGTGTGCAGGGATGTGTGTGTGTGTGTGTGAATATCACTGTGTGCAGGGATGTGAGTGTGTGAATATCACTGTGTGTAGGGATGTGTGTGTGTGAATATCACTGTGTGCAGGGATGTGTGTGTGTGTGAATATCACTGTGTGCAGGGATGTGTGTGTGTGTGAATATCACTGTGTGCAGGGATGTGTGTGTGTGTGTGAATATCACTGTGTGCAGGGATGTGTGTGTGTGTGTGAATATCACTGTGTGCAGGGATGTGTGTGTGTGTGTGAATATCACTGTGTGCAGGGATGTGTGTGTGTGTGTGAATATCACTGTGTGCAGGGATGTGTGTGTGTGTGTGAATATCACTGTGTGCAGGGATGTGTGTGTGTGTGAATATCACTGTGTGCAGGGATGTGTGTGTGTGAATATCACTGTGTGCAGGGATGTGTGTGTGTGTGAATATCACTGTGTGCAGGGATGTGTGTGTGTGTGAATATCACTGTGTGCAGGGATGTGTGTGTGTGTGAATATCACTGTGCAGGGATGTGTGTGTGTGTGAATATCACTGTGTGCAGGGATGTGTGTGTGTGTGAATATCACTGTGTGCAGGGATGTGTGTGTGTGTGAATATCACTGTGTGCAGGGATGTGTGTGTGTGTGTGTGAATATCACTGTGTGCAGGGATGTGTGTGTGTGTGTGTGAATATCACTGTGTGCAGGGATGTGTGTGTGTGTGTGAATATCACTGTGTGCAGGGATGTGTGTGTGTGTGAATATCACTGTGTGCAGGGATGTGTGTGTGTGAATATCACTGTGTGCAGGGATGTGTGTGTGTGAATATCACTGTGTGCAGGGATGTGTGTGTGAATATCACTGTGTGCAGGGATGTGTGTGAATATCACTGTGTGCAGGGATGTGTGTGAATATCACTGTGTGCAGGGATGTGTGTGTGTGAATATCACTGTGTGCAGGGATGTCTGTGTGTGTGTGAATATCACTGTGTGCAGGGATGTGTGTGTGTGTGTGTGTGAATATCACTGTGTGCAGGGATGTGTGTGTGTGTGTGAATATCACTGTGTGCAGGAATGTGTGTGTGTGTGTGTGTGAATATCACTGTGTGCAGGGATGTGTGTGTGTGAATATCACTGTGTGCAGGGATGTGTGTGTGTGAATATCACTGTGTGCAGGGATGTGTGTGAATATCACTGTGTGCAGGGATGTGTGTGTGTGAATATCACTGTGTGCAGGGATGTGTGTGAATATCACTGTGTGCAGGGATGTGTGTGTGTGTGAATATCACTGTGTGCAGGGATGTGTGTGTGTGAATATCACTGTGTGCAGGGATGTGTGTGTGTGAATATCACTGTGTGCAGGGATGTGTGTGTGTGTGTGTGTGTGAATATCACTGTGTGCAGGGATGTGTGTGTGTGAATATCACTGTGTGCAGGGATGTGTGTGTGTGTGAATATCACTGTGTGCAGGGATGTGTGTGTGTGTGAATATCACTGTGTGCAGGGATGTGTGTGTGTGTGAATATCACTGTGTGCAGGGATGTGTGTGTGTGTGAATATCACTGTGTGCAGGGATGTGTGTGTGTGTGTGAATATCACTGTGTGCAGGGATGTGTGTGTGTGTGAATATCACTGTGTGCAGGGATGTGTGTGTGTGTGAATATCACTGTGTGCAGGGATGTGTGTGTGTGTGAATATCACTGTGTGCAGGGATGTGTGTGTGTGTGAATATCACTGTGTGCAGGGATGTGTGTGTCTGTGAATATCACTGTGTGCAGGGATGTGTGTGTGTGAATATCACTGTGTGCAGGGATGTGTGTGTGTGTGAATATCACTGTGTGCAGGGATGTGTGTGTGTGTGTGAATATCACTGTGTGCAGGGATGTGTGTGTGTGTGTGAATATCACTGTGTGCAGGGATGTGTGTGTGTGAATATCACTGTGTGCAGGGATGTGTGTGTGTGAATATCACTGTGTGCAGGGATGTGTGTGTGTGTGAATATCACTGTGTGCAGGGATGTGTGTGTGTGAATATCACTGTGTGCAGGGATGTGTGTGAATATCACTGTGTGCAGGGATGTGTGTGTGTGTGAATATCACTGTGTGCAGGGATGTGTGTGTGTGAATATCACTGTGTGCAGGGATGTGTGTGTGTGAATATCACTGTGTGCAGGGATGTGTGTGTGTGTGTGTGTGTGTGAATATCACTGTGTGCAGGGATGTGTGTGTGTGAATATCACTGTGTGCAGGGATGTGTGTGTGTGTGTGTGTGAATATCACTGTGTGCAGGGATGTGAGTGTGTGAATATCACTGTGTGCAGGGATGTGTGTGTGTGAATATCACTGTGTGCAGGGATGTGTGTGTGTGAATATCACTGTGTGCAGGGATGTGTGTGAATATCACTGTGTGCAGGGATGTGTGTGTGTGAATATCACTGTGTGCAGGGATGTGTGTGAATATCACTGTGTGCAGGGATGTGTGTGTGTGTGAATATCACTGTGTGCAGGGATGTGTGTGTGTGAATATCACTGTGTGCAGGGATGTGTGTGTGTGAATATCACTGTGTGCAGGGATGTGTGTGTGTGAATATCACTGTGTGCAGGGATGTGTGTGTGTGTGAATATCACTGTGTGCAGGGATGTGTGTGTGTGAATATCACTGTGTGCAGGAATGTGTGTGTGTGTGTGTGTGAATATCACTGTGTGCAGGGATGTGAGTGTGTGAATATCACTGTGTGCAGGGATGTGTGTGTGTGAATATCACTGTGTGCAGGGATGTGTGTGTGTGTGAATATCACTGTGTGCAGGGATGTGTGTGTGTGTGAATATCACTGTGTGCAGGGATGTGTGTGTGTGTGTGAATATCACTGTGTGCAGGGATGTGTGTGTGTGTGAATATCACTGTGTGCAGGGATGTGTGTGTGTGTGTGTGAATATCACTGTGTGCAGGGATTTGTGTGTGTGTGTGTGAATATCACTGTGTGCAGGGATGTGTGTGTGTGTGTGTGTGAATATCACTGTGTGCAGGGATGTGTGTGTGTGTGTGTGAATATCATTTTCCACTGGGATGTGTGTGTGTGTGTGAATATCACTGTGTGCAGGGATGTGTGTGTGTGAATATCACTGTGTGCAGGGATGTGTGTGTGAATATCACTGTGTGCAGGGATGTGTGTGTGTGTGTGAATATCACTGTGTGCAGGGGTGTGTGTGTGTGAATATCACTGTGTGCAGGGGTGTGTGTGTGTGAATATCACTGTGTGCAGGGGTGTGTGTGTGTGTGTGAATATCACTGTGTGCACTGATGTGTGTGTGTGTGTGTGAATATCACTGTGTGCAGGGATGTGTGTGTGAATATCACTGTGTGCAGGGATGTGTGTGTGTGTGTGTGTGTGAATATCACTGTGTGCAGGGATGTGTGTGTGTGTGTGTGTGTGAATATCACTGTGTGCAGGGATGTGTGTGTGTGTGAATATCACTGTGTGCAGGGATGTGTGTGTGTGTGAATATCACTGTGTGCAGGGATGTGTGTGTGTGTGAATATCACTGTGTGCAGGGATGTGTGTGTGTGTGAATATCACTGTGTGCAGGGATGTGTGTGTGTGTGAATATCACTGTGTGCAGGGATGTGTGTGTGTGTGAATATCACTGTGTGCAGGGATGTGTGTGTGTGTGAATATCACTGTGTGCGGGGATGTGTGTGTGTGTGAATATCACTGTGTGCAGGGATGTGTGTGTGTGTGAATATCACTGTGTGCAGGGATGTGTGTGTGTGTGAATATCACTGTGTGCAGGGATGTGTGTGTGTGTGAATATCACTGTGTGCAGGGATGTGTGTGTGTGTGAATATCACTGTGTGCAGGGATGTGTGTGTGTGTGAATATCACTGTGTGCAGGGATGTGTGTGTGTGTGTGAATATCACTGTGTGCAGGGATGTGAGTGTGTGAATATCACTGTGTGCAGGGGTGTGTGTGTGAATATCACTGTGTGCAGGGATGTGTGTGTGTGTGAATATCACTGTGTGCAGGGATGTGTGTGTGTGAATATCACTGTGTGCAGGGATGTGTGTGTGTGTGTGAATATCACTGTGTGCAGGGATGTGTGTGTGTGTGTGAATATCACTGTGTGCAGGGATGTGTGTGTGTGAATATCACTGTGTGCAGGGATGTGTGTGTGTGTGTGTATATCACTGTGTGCAGGGATGTGTGTGTGTGTGAATATCACTGTGTGCAGGGATGTGTGTGTGTGAATATCACTGTGTGCAGGGATGTGTGTGTGTGAATATCACTGTGTGCAGGGATGTGTGTGTGTGTGAATATCACTGTGTGCAGGGATGTGTGTGTGTGTGAATATCACTGTGTGCAGGGATGTGTGTGTGTGTGTGAATATCACTGTGTGCAGGGATGTGTGTGTGAATATCACTGTGTGCAGGAATGTGTGTGTGAATATCACTGTGTGCAGGAATGTGTGTGTGTGTGAATATCACTGTGTGCAGGGATGTGTGTGTGTGTGTGTGTGAATATCACTGTGTGCAGGGATGTGTGTGTGAATATCACTGTGTGCAGGAATGTGTGTGTGTGTGAATATCACTGTGTGCAGGGATGTGTGTGTGTGAATATCACTGTGTGCAGGGATGTGTGTGTGTGGGAATATCACTGTGTGCAGGGATGTGTGTGTGTGGGAATATCACTGTGTGCAGGGATGTGTGTGTGTGTGGGAATATCACTGTGTGCAGGGATGTGTGTGTGTGTGTGTGTGAATATCACTGTGTGCAGGGATGTGTGTGTGTGTGTGTGAATATCACTGTGTGCAGGGGTGTGTGTGTGTGAATATCACTGTGTGCAGGGGTGTGTGTGTGTGAATATCACTGTGTGCAGGGGTGTGTGTGTGTGAATATCACTGTGTGCAGGGGTGTGTGTGTGTGTGTGAATATCACTGTGTGCAGGGGTGTGTGTGTGTGTGTGAATATCACTGTGTGCAGGGGTGTGTGTGTGTGTGAATATCACTGTGTGCAGGGGTGTGTGTGTGTGTGAATATCACTGTGTGCAGGGGTGTGTGTGTGTGTGAATATCACTGTGTGCAGGGGTGTGTGTGTGTGTGTGAATATCACTGTGTGCAGGGATGTGTGTGTGTGTGTGAATATCACTGTGTGCAGGGATGTGTGTGTGTGTGTGTGTGTGTGAATATCACTGTGTGTGTGAATATCACGGTGTGCAGGGATGTGTGTGTGTGTGTGTGTGTGAATATCACTGTGTGTGTGAATATCACGGTGTGCAGGGATGTGTGTGTGTGTGTGAATATCACTGTGTGCAGGGATGTGTGTGTGTGTGTGTGTGTGTGTGTGTGTGAATATCACTGTGTGCAGGGATGTGTGTGTGTGAATATCACTGTGTGCAGGGATGTGTGTGTGTGTGAATATCACTGTGTGCAGGGATGTGTGTGTGTGAATATCACTGTGTGCAGGGATGTGTGTGTGTGAATATCACTGTGTGCAGGGATGTGTGTGTGTGAATATCACTGTGTGCAGGGATGTGTGTGTGTGAATATCACTGTGTGCAGGGATGTGTGTGTGTGAATATCACTGTGTGCAGGGATGTGTGTGTGTGAATATCACTGTGTGCAGGGATGTGTGTGTGTGAATATCACTGTGTGCAGGGATGTGTGTGTGTGTGAATATCACTGTGTGCAGGGATGCGTGTGTGTGAATATCACTGTGTGCAGGGATGCGTGTGTGTGAATATCACTGTGTGCAGGGATGCGTGTGTGTGAATATCACTGTGTGCAGGGATGTGTGTGTGTGTGTGAATATCACTGTGTGCAGGGATGTGAGTGTGTGAATATCACTGTGTGCAGGGGTGTGTGTGTGAATATCACTGTGTGCAGGGATGTGTGTGTGTGTGAATATCACTGTGTGCAGGGATGTGTGTGTGTGAATATCACTGTGTGCAGGGATGTGTGTGTGTGTGTGTGAATATCACTGTGTGCAGGTATGTGTGTGTGTGTGAATATCACTGTGTGCAGGGATGTGTGTGTGTGTGAATATCACTGTGTGCAGGGATGTGTGTGTGTGTGTGTGTATATCACTGTGTGCAGGGATGTGTGTGTGTGAATATCACTGTGTGCAGGGATGTGTGTGTGTGAATATCACTGTGTGCAGGGATGTGTGTGTGTGTGAATATCACTGTGCAGGGATGTGTGTGTGTGTGTGAATATCACTGTGTGCAGGGATGTGTGTGTGTGTGTGAATATCACTGTGTGCAGGGATGTGTGTGTGTGTGTGAATATCACTGTGTGCAGGGATGTGAGTGTGTGAATATCACTGTGTGCAGGGGTGTGTGTGTGAATATCACTGTGTGCAGGGATGTGTGTGTGTGAATATCACTGTGTGCAGGGATGTGTGTGTGTGAATATCACTGTGTGCAGGGATGTGTGTGTGTGTGTGTGAATATCACTGTGTGCAGGTATGTGTGTGTGTGTGAATATCACTGTGTGCAGGGATGTGTGTGTGTGTGTGTATATCACTGTGTGCAGGGATGTGTGTGTGTGAATATCACTGTGTGCAGGGATGTGTGTGTGTGAATATCACTGTGTGCAGGGATGTGTGTGTGTGTGAATATCACTGTGCAGGGATGTGTGTGTGTGTGAATATCACTGTGCAGGGATGTGTGTGTGTGTGAATATCACTGTGTGCAGGGATGTGTGTGTGTGTGTGTGAATATCACTGTGTGCAGGGATGTGTGTGTGTGTGTGAATATCACTGTGTGCAGGGATGTGTGTGTGTGAATATCACTGTGTGCAGGGATGTGTGTGAATATCACTGTGTGCAGGGATGTGTGTGAATATCACTGTGTGCAGGGATGTGTGTGAATATCACTGTGTGCAGGGATGTGTGTGAATATCACTGTGTGCAGGGATGTGTGTGAATATCACTGTGTGCAGGGATGTGTGTGAATATCACTGTGTGCAGGGATGTGTGTGAATATCACTGTGTGCAGGGATGTGTGTGAATATCACTGTGTGCAGGGATGTGTGTGTGTGTGTGTGTGAATATCACTGTGTGCAGGGATGTGTGTGTGTGTGTGTGAATATCACTGTGTGCAGGGATGTGTGTGTGTGTGTGTGAATATCACTGTGTGCAGGGATGTGTGTGTGTGTGTGTGTGTGTGTGTGAATATCACTGTGTGCAGGGATGTGTGTGTGTGTGTGAATATCACTGTGTGCAGGGATGTGTGTGTGTGTGAATATCACTGTGTGCAGGGATGTGTGTGTGTGTGAATATCACTGTGTGCAGGGATGTGTGTGTGTGAATATCACTGTGTGCAGGGATGTGTGTGTGTGTGTGTGTGTGTGTGAATATCACTGTGTGCAGGGATGTGTGTGTGTGTGTGTGTGTGAATATCACTGTGTGCAGGGATGTGTGTGTGAATATCACTGTGTGCAGGGATGTGTGTGTGTGTGGTAATATCACTGTGTGCAGGGATGTGTGTGTGTGGGAATATCACTGTGTGCAGGGATGTGTGTGTGTGTGGGAATATCACTGTGTGCAGGGATGTGTGTGTGTGTGTGGTAATATCACTGTGTGCAAGGGATGTGTGTGTGTGTGGGAATATCACTGTGTGCAGGGATGTGTGTGTGTGTGTGTGAATATCACTGTGTGCAGGGATGTGTGTGTGTGTGAATATCACTGTGTGCAGGGATGTGTGTGAATATCACTGTGTGCAGGGATGTGTGTGAATATCACTGTGTGCAGGGATGTGTGTGAATATCACTGTGTGCAGGGATGTGTGTGAATATCACTGTGTGCAGGGATGTGTGTGAATATCACTGTGTGCAGGGATGTGTGTGAATATCACTGTGTGCAGGGATGTGTGTGTGTGTGAATATCACTGTGTGCAGGGATGTGTGTGTGTGTGTGAATATCACTGTGTGCAGGGATGTGTGTGTGTGTGTGTGAATATCACTGTGTGCAGGGATGTGTGTGTGTGTGTGTGAATATCACTGTGTGCAGGGATGTGTGTGTGTGTGTGTGAATATCACTGTGTGCAGGGATGTGTGTGTGTGTGAATATCACTGTGTGCAGGGATGTGTGTGTGTGTGAATATCACTGTGTGCAGGGATGTGTGTGTGTGTGTGTGTGTGAATATCACTGTGTGCAGGGATGTGTGTGTGTGTGTGTGTGTGAATATCACTGTGTGCAGGGATGTGTGTGTGAATATCACTGTGTGCAGGGATGTGTGTGTGTGTGGTAATATCACTGTGTGCAGGGATGTGTGTGTGTGGGAATATCACTGTGTGCAGGGATGTGTGTGTGTGTGGGAATATCACTGTGTGCAGGGATGTGTGTGTGTGTGTGGTAATATCACTGTGTGCAAGGGATGTGTGTGTGTGTGGGAATATCACTGTGTGCAGGGATGTGTGTGTGTGTGTGTGGGAATATCACTGTGTGCAGGGATGTGTGTGTGTGTGTGTGGGAATATCACTGTGTGCAGGGATGTGTGTGTGTGTGTGTGTGTGTGGGAATATCACTGTGTGCAGGGATGTGTGTGTGTGTTTATGGGAATATCACTGTGTGCAGGGATGTGTGTGTGTGGGAATATCACTGTGTGCAGGGATGTGTGTGTGTGTGGGAATATCACTGTGTGCAGGGATGTGTGTGTGTGGGGGAATATCACTGTGTGCAGGGATGTGTGTGTGTGTGGGAATATCACTGTGTGCAGGGATGTGTGTGTGTGTGTGTGAATATCACTGTGTGCAGGGATGTGTGTGTGTGAATATCACTGTGTGCAGGGATGTGTGTCACTGCCACTACAGTTATTGGGATGTATATATGTACTTACTGAAAGTAGATGGACTTGGTCACAATATAATTCTTTATGAGGAAATTATCCTTCAAACTGCTCAATAGCTAGTAACCATATACCAGCCTATGTCCCATTTCAGAGACCTCCTATCTCCGGGGCCATGAGGGTGCCCCACAAGCTGGCTAGAGACCCTGCAGTAATGCACAATTGTGTCAGAAAAACAACAAATCCAACATCAAAACCAACTTCACCAATTCACAGATAGGCAATTGAAACTTAAAATTATGATTCACGTTCACACAGCTAAAAACAAAGTTTTTTTAGCCTGATAATTGTCCAATTGGAAAAACATGAACTACCACTGCATTATAAGGGAAAACATTTGCCCTTACAGAACAAACCACAATGGGCTCAGTTGTTTTTCTGTTGCTGCTTTCAGTAAGTACATATACAAATCCCAATAACTGTAGCGGCAGGACCACAGTAGTTCTATTTTTTGCCAAGGCCCAAATCTGATCCACAGTGATGGCTATTCAACAGCAGTGTATTTTATGTTTTAAGAATTATAAATAAAGTTCAATTTGTTTTATTATTCTATTGGTTGTAACTGTGTGCAGAGATCTGTGTGTGGGTATCGCTGTGTGCAGGGAAGTGTGTAAATGTGTGTGTGGAAATCTGTGTGAAGGGATGTCTGCGTGTGCGCATCACTGCCGTGCAGGGATCTGTGTGAGTGGGTCACTGTTGTGCATATGTACACATACATACGTGTGTGTGTGTGTGTGTGTGTGTGTGTCACTTCTGTGCAGAGATCTGTGTGTGTCACTTCTGTCTAGGGATCTGTGTGTGTGTGTGTGTCACTTCTGTGCAGGGATCTGTGTGTGTGTGTGTGTCACTTCTGTGCAGGGATCTGTGTGTGTGTGTGTGTCACTTCTGTGCAGGGATCTGTGTGTGGGTCACTGCTGTGCATATGTACACATACATACGTGTGTGTGTGTCACTTCTGTGCAGGGATCTGTGTGTGTGTGTCATTTCTGTGCAGAGATCTGTGTGTGTCACTTCTGTGCAGAGATCTGTGTGTGTCACTTCTGTCTAGGGATCTGTGTGTGTGTGTGCGTCACTTCTGTCTAGGGATCTGTGTGTGTGTCACTGCTGTGCATATGTACACATACATACGTGTGTGTGTGTGTGTCACTTCTGTCTAGGGATCTGTGTGTGTGTCACTGCTGTGCATATGTACACATACATAAGTGTGTGTGTGTGTGTGTCACTTCTGTGCAGGGATCTGTGTGTGTGTGTCACTGCTGTGCATATATGTACACATACATACGTGTGTGTGTGTGTGTGTGTGTATGTGTGTGTCACTTCTGTCTATGGATCTGTGTGTGTGTCACTGCTGTGCATATGTATAGACATACATAAGTGTGTGTGTGTGTCACTTCGGTGCAGGGATCTGTGTGTGTGTGTGTCACTTCTGTCTAGGGATCTGTGTGTGTGTCACTGCTGTGCATATGTACACATACATACGTGTGTGTGTGTGTGTCACTTCTGTCTATGGATCTGTGTGTGTGTCACTGCTGTGCATATGTATAGACATACATAAGTGTGTGTGTGTGTGTGTCACTTCTGTGCAGGGATCTGTGTGTGTGTCACTGCTGTGCATATGTATAGACATACATAAGTGTGTGTGTGTGTCACTTCTGTCTAGGGATCTGTGTGTGTGTCACTGCTGTGCATATGTATAGACATACATAAGTGTGTGTGTCACTTCTGTGCAGAGATCTGTGTGTGTGTGTGTGTGTGTGTCACTTCTGTCTAGGGATCTGTGTGTGTGTCACTGCTGTGCATATGTACACATACATAAGTGTGTGTGTGTCACTTCTGTGCAGGGATCTGTGTGTGTGTGTCACTTCTGTGCAGAGATCTGTTTGTGTGTGTCACTTCTGTGCAGAGATCTGTTTGTGTGTGTGTCACTGCTGTGCAGAGATCTGTTTGTGTGTGTGTCACTGCTGTGCAGAGATCTGTTTGTGTGTGTGTCACTGCTGTGCAGAGATCTGTTTGTGTGTGTGTCACTGCTGTGCAGAGATCTGTTTGTGTGTGTGTCACTGCTGTGCATACGTACACATACATATATATGTGTGTGTGTCACTTCTGTGCAGGGATCTGTGTGTGTGTCACTGCTGTGCATATGTACACATACATAAGTGTGTGTGTCACTTCTGTGCAGGGATGTGTGTGTGTTGTCACTGCTGTGCATATGTACACACACATAAGTGTGTGTGTAACTTCTGTGCAGAGATCTGTGTGTGTGTGTGTGTGTGTGTGTGTGTGTCACTTCTGTCTAGGTATCTGTGTGTGTCACTGCTGTGCATATGTACACATACATAAGTGTGTGTGTGTGTAACTTCTGTGCAGAGATCTGTGTGTGTGTGTGTGTGTCACTTCTGTCTAGGTATCTGTGTGTGTCCCTGCTGTGCATATGTACACATACATAAGTGTGTGTGTCACTTCTGTGCAGGGATCTGTGTGTGTGTCACTGCTGTGCATATGTACACATACATAAGTGTGTGTGTCACTTCTGTGTGTGTCACTGCTGTGCATATGTACACATACATAAGTGTGTGTGTCCCTTCTGTGCAGGGATCTGTGTGTGTGTCACTGCTGTACATATGTACACATACATAAGTGTGTGTGTGTGTCACTTCTGTGTGTGTCACTGCTGTGCATATGTACACATACATACACCCATATCTGTGCATGTGATTATCTTTACATAGAGATACAGAAATACATACAGCTTTGAGTGTCATGCTGAGAGGTAGATACAGACAAAGAACAGTCACACTGCTGTATAATACTCACTGTCTTGCAGTCTGTGAAGGAAGAGGAAGTGCAGGCGTCCATGTGATTTCCAGGGGATCCCTGTAAAAGCCGTAACGGAACACACTGGAACTGGGATGTGTTAGATATTATTGAGAACAATATTTAAAAACCAAAACGAATTCAATAGAAAACTTTATTAACACTTTTAAAAAACAAAATATCAACCAGAACAGGAAAAAACAGGCCTGAATGTACTCTTTATAAGGGGAATTCATGCTAAAATCATTGTGATGTTTTAAATCTAATTCAGAACTATATATAAGAGCCAAACCCCATTTGCTTGTATGCTTTATTAACACTTTAACAAGGCAGAATACAATTTTTTGTAAAATTACTTTCCAGAGGGTCAAAAACACCAAATTCACCAGATAAACATAACTAGGTGGGATTTATATAATAACCTTCATAAATTCCGCAGAAATGTATTTAAAGTACCTGCTCCGGGCCAGAATGGCTGTGGCCTTGTTTTGATCCTGTTTGAGAATTTTTTAGGCCGCCATTTTTTTCCTCGCTTAGTCGATTTTTGTTCGAAAAACACCAAATATGTCTCAAATTTGCTTTCAACCTCACTCACAGGCTTCCTGGCTCTCCCCCAGTGCTGTGTGTGAGTGTTAGTAATTTTAGACCTATCCTGTTATATGTACGCACGCATTTGTGGAAGCGCGCCGCCAACGTCCCCATCTGCCAGTGTCTCTACGCCCGGTAAGTGGTTAGGGGTTTTCGGGATAGGGTTAGGGGGTTGGGTTACGCCTGGTAAGTGGTTGGGGGGTTAGGGGCTTAGGGTTAAGAAGTGAGTTTTAGGGGATTAGGGTAAGTGGGTTATAGGCTTAGGGTTAGGAAGTGAGGTTTAGGGGGTTAGGGTAAGAGGGTTAAGGTTAGGGGTTTAGGGTTAGGAAGTGAGGTTTAGGGGGTTAGGGTAAGAGGGTCAGGGGCTTATGGTTAGGGGGTTAGGAAGTGAGATTTTAGGGGGTTAGGGTAAGAGGGTTAGGAAGTGAGGTTTAGGGGGCTGGGGGATTAGGGTTAGTGGTTTGTGGTGTACTACCTACTTTGGATATCTAGATCGGGACGCGAGCGCACTTCCACAAATGCGTGCGTACATACAACAGGATAGATCCATCATTTTTTTTAATTATTTGGCTGTTTTTGGGGGTCTTTTGAGTTACGCGGTTGAGACCTTTTCGGATGTTAAAATCATAAACTATTGCGTGCCTTTGCGATCAGTGGAAAAGTGGTACGCGTTTCGTTGGTGATCGCAGCCATTGACATAAGCGCCTTTTGTGCTCATGTGTAGGCTGTTTTAAAGTCTTACAGGGCTTGCGATGAGTGCCTTTGGTACTCCTCGCGTGCCCTGCAATGAGCTTCTTTGGTGCTCATTGCAGCCCCTGCCATTTATAAAACGTCGCTCGTTGCAGCCTCCACGTCCCGTGGGCCTTTGGCGCTCATTGCATCCTAAGTCGTGCGAGCCTCGCAATGAGCACCTACAGCGCAAGGGCGTAATTTTTAACATTGCATGACGACAACTCGCATTATGACAATTATTATATGTGATTTTTTCAGGAGTGAAAAGAGAGGACTTGCTATGTCATTGAATAATTCAGAAAAGCTTTCAGAAAATGATTATCATCTACACAGATAATTAGAAGCTGATGGTCATATTTAATACTGACTTTCTGATTTGCTCTGTACCCTCCCCCATGCTTTAAGACAGAAGGAGTGTCATGTTCAAAATAGTTCATTAAAATTAAGATTTTCAAAAGTTCTGTGCTCACTGCCTGGACCTCGGCTAATGTTGTTAGTTTGTTACATATTTAACACATGAGACATGTTTTGGAAACTAGGACGAACTATATTTTCAATGTATTGTAATAAAACACATTGGGCCCCATTCCAATCTTTTACACAGGCACTTATGATGCAAATTGCTATGTAACTTGCAAACCTATCCCAATTCCTATAAATATCAATGCTGCCCAACTGCATCACTGAATAGCCTAAAAACTACTGCGTTATCACGTTACGGTGGCTTGTCACATTTAGATTTTCCTGTATGCCAAGCTACATAGTATTTTCTCTCCTTAATGTTTTGCATACTGATGACCTCCGCAGAGGAAGAATAATGCCTCTAAAACTGATTCAAGCAACCTACATGGCACTAGAACTGTGCTCTATGCCATGGAAGTCCCAAGGATGACGTCCTGACTGTTCCCCCGTGCTGTGTGTGATATTTTTGTTGTATCTTTTTGTGTGTTTTTAGTGTTTTTTTGCTTTGATCGGTTTGCCCGTTATCTTCGTATTTTTCCTATCTCGTATTTTCTATTCTAAGTCCTGCGTTGGTCAACTGCTTGCAGCCTAAGGCGATCCCGCGTTTACTAAGTGTTTGGTGGCAAAGTCCCGCTTGTTTCATTGCCTTCACTGCTCGGCCTCGCGAGGCTCGCAGGCAATGGGCGCCTTTGGCGCTCATCGCCCAAGTGCTGCGAGTTTTAGTGCCTTAACGGCTCGCCTCGCTATGTGAGGCTCGCAGTCGATGAGCACCTTTGCCACTCATCGCCTAAGTACTGCGAGTTAACAGCTGGCCTCGCTTTGCAAGGCTCGCAAGAGATGAGCGCCTTCTCATATATAGTTGTCAATGCAAGAACGTTGGTCACGTTTGCGGGGTTGTCACACAAACGAGACACGCAGGACCTGAACTTAGCGATGGCCCGTATTACTTAGGACCCAAAGCACATAGATGGACTGAGGGGCTCGCAAAAATAAGACTTTAACGGCCAAACCACCAAACTGAAAAGACCTTCAAAAACACACAAATATGCCTCAAAATAACTTACACGCACACACAGCACCGGGGGAGAGCCAGGGAGCGTCTGAGTGAGGTTGCAGTTTAATTTGAAGCATATTTTGGATTTTCTCTGAATCGAAAATCACAGTAGCAAGAAAAAAAATGGCTGCCGAAAAAATGTAAACAAGACGAAAACGAGGCGAAGGACTTAAATACAAGCCCTAGGCACTAAGACTTAACACAAACCAGTAAAACTTCATACCAGGCAGTAACATTTAACTCAAGCCACCAACACTTAACCCAAGGCAGTAACACTTAACGCAAGGCAATAACTCTTAACACAAGGCACGACACGAGGGAAGAGCCACGCGATGAGTGCCAAATGCACTCATCGCTAGGCTCGCGATGAGTGCTGAAGGGGCTTAGTGCAGGGCTTGCGATGAGCGCCGAAGGGGCTAAGAGGACCCATTGTGTGGCAAACAGCATTGCCAGCCTTACAATTTAAGTTTATATACTGTGTATATATATATATATATATATATAAATATATATATATATATATATATATACACACACTAAGGGCCTCATTCAAATGCGATTTGGCCAATTGAATAGGGCTTTGTATAAGCACAGTTTTTAGTTAGTGAGGAACTTGCTTTTGGATAGAAGTTCACTAACTAAAAACTTCTGTAAAAAAAATATGCTATGTGCTTATATAGAGCCCTATTCAATTAGCCAAATCGCATTTGAATGAGGCCTTAAGTTGGCAATTAGATATATATATATATATATATATATATATATATATATTATATATATATAATTACATAAATAAGTACAATATTACATAAATATATCGTTTCACATATGGTGGGCTGAAGAGTGATAGAAGCCCTCCACTGTACAGAGTACAGTAGTACAAATAATGAATAGTACATACGTGATTCCATGTGAATGTCTAAGAGCTGGTGAGGCCAACTGAGTCCGGAGGGGGAGTGGGAGGCAGGTGAGGCCAAGGGAGCCCATAGGGGTAGGGGAAGTGATGGGAATATATATATATATATATATATATATACACACACACACATATATATATTATACTAGCTACTTGCCCTTCAAAAATGACAGGAATAAAATGGCTGGGAATGCTGTACCTTCAACGCTCATCGCCGGCCCTGCGCTGAGGGCCTTTGGCGCTCATCACGTGGCTCGAGCCTTTCCCCCTGTCTACTTTACAGGCCACAAGATGAGCGACTCTCATTGCAGGCCTTGGCAACTCACAACTTTCGTGGATCGCAGTGATCACCTTTGGCGCTCATTGCGAACCCTGCAATGAGAGCCTTTGGCACTCATTGCGAGCCTCTCTCTACTCTCTCACTCCTGTGTCGGTTTCCGCCTTTCTCCCTCCCCCTCCTCTATCTGCCCTGTGTGTCTTGTCTTTTGTTTTTCCTTATCACCCCCCCCCCCCCCCCGCGTGTCTCTTTTCCTCCGTCTCTCAGCCATGTGTCTTTCTCCTCTGTTTCTCTGCTCAAGTTTTGCAAGGCTTGCAGCCGTCCTAAGGGCCTTGCAATCCGCGTCTGCGGCGCTCTAATTGCAATCTACTGGATGTCTTATTCCATATACATAATCATCTTCTCAGAGTCACTTATAGCTGTTACCTCACTTTCTCCTGTAGAAGCATCACAGACTGCATTCAAAACTGACTTTACCTCAGAGACACACATTACATAACTGACAGATTACATAACGGACTCATCACATCACAACATTTTAAATGAGTTAACTATTCATACAGAATCTAACATCATAAGTCAAACACACTGAGATGCAACATACAGAGGGTAATCAACTTAACATACAATATTAAATAACTATAAAACATACTTTAAAACCTCTGAGTCCAGTCGCACGACAACACAGGAGGCAGTCATGATAGGAGGCATTATGCAGCCAGCGTAATGGCCAGCCTCAAAATCTTAATCATCCTGGGCAGATCACATGAGTCCAAAGGACTGGTGGTCAAGGGGAACATGACAATGAGTGTGGGGACAAGCAAATGAGACCACCATGCACGCTCACTTGAATGCTGTGCATAACGCTGTGACATACAGCATACATAAGGTGAAAAGGAGCCATGTATACAATGGTTATTGTATTAATTAGAGTCTCATTTGCATGTCTCCGCCCAGTTTTCACAGAGTGCACTGAGAAATTTTAGCAGGAAATAAGTTTATTAACGTATTTTTTAGACATTCAAATGGAATCACGAATGTACTATTCCTTGTTTGTACTATGTACAACTACTACACTAACAGCTGTACATGGATAGGATTCTCAGCTTGTGTAAAATCCAGCCTTCGCTTTGCATTAAAGCTGTGCAACACAGCAGGCATAAGCTTAAAGGAAGCCATGTTTGATAATGGCTATGGGTTGAAGAGCGAGGCATTTGTGGGCACATTTGTATGTCCCAGCTCAGCCTACCAGAATAATAACTGTTTTTCTTCGAATTCTGAGCTGGAAGCAGGTTTATAACTTGCTCTAGACATTCAAATGTGAGCACAGATGTACTATTTATTTGCTTTATATATATATACTAGCGTATTGCCCGTCAAAAAATGACGGCAATCAGATGTGTATGTTTTAAAAGTTGTTTAGTTATTAATATACACATGGAACTGTAAGGTAGCTAATGTTTTTTTTTGTGTACTACTGAAATATAGAATTCAAATCAATAAATGAATTTACATATTTTTATGCATTGTGTTGAAGAGCTGGCAATCTGAGTTGATGTTGCAGCAGCATTAGTGGTGTGTAGGTGCTGTGTAAGCGTGATGAACGTGTGCAGTGTAATAGTGTGCGTGCGCGAGCCGAAACCGTTAACGTAGCTGTGTACTTCCGCATTATCCTAAAATGGCGGATAATGTGTTTTATGCGTCTTCGCAGATTATCGGTACGTGTTTTGCGTGGTTATAGTGCTGTAGCCTGGTTTTCGTTTTGTTCGTCCGTCATTTTTTCTGCGTCGCTCATTGCCAAAGTACTACGGTTTAACATTAAATTTGTTTGCCACACAACATGACACTAAATTTGTCCCTTTTTTTTTTCTTCAAATAAATACAATTTTTTTTTAATAAAATTAATATTTTTGTAATTTGCAACTTATATTTCATCAAATGCGTTGGTTTAGGCGGGAAATCCGATGTTGCGCGAAACAAAGTCGTTAAATCTGTGTTAATGCGTAAATCTGTAATTTCTGATCGTAAAATGTACTCGCTACTGTCTTTTTACTCATTGCGCGGTTAATCCGCATCCTTTATCTCGTATTTTTTCTAACACCTACGTCTATGGCTGTGTTTTACGCAGTTCGTAGTAGTATAGCCTCGTTTTCATTTTTTTCGGCAGCCATTTTTTTCTCGCTTAGCCGATTTTCGATCTTTGTAACTTGGCAAAATCGCTGTAAATTGGAGTTCCAACTCACTTCCAGACATCCTGCCTGCTTCCCCATGCTGTAAGTGACCTTTATTTTATTTTTTAGTGTGTATTTAGTGTTTTTTTTAGTGTTTCGTTTCCGCCGTTTTGTTTCCGCCGCTTATGTCGTAATTTTTTTCAGCTCGTATTTTTTTGGTAAGTGCTACGAAGTTACGGCCTGTGGCGCTCATTGCCAAAGTGCTACGAAGTAACGACTCGCCTCGCTATGCGAGGCTCGCCGGGCGATGAGCGCCTGCGGCGCTCATCGCAAAGCCGTACGCACTGCACAACGGAGCGTGACGACGTCTCGTAGTTAGACAATTATAATATGTGATATATATATATAATTAAATATACAGTTGTGCTCAAAAGTTTGCATATCCTGGCTGGCAGAAATTGTGAAATTTGGGCATTTATTTTGAAAAATGATTGATCATGACAAATAATAATGATAATAGAAATCACCCAAATGGCCCTGATCAAAAGTTTACATACCCTTTGGCATTGTTACAGACATACAAAAAAGGTTAAAGGTGAAGTTCAATTTTATTTTAAATTGCAATTAGTGTCTGTGTATAAATAGTCAATGAGTTTGTTAGCTCTCACGTGGATGCACTGAGCAGGCTAGATACTGAGACATGGGGAGCAGAAAAGAACTGTCAAAATATCCTGCATAATAAGATAATGGAACTTCATAAAGATGGAAAACGATATAAAAAGATATCGAAAGCCTTGAACATGTCAGTCAGTGCTGTTCAATCACTTATTAAGAAGTGAAAAAAATCAGGGATCTCTTAATACCAAGACAAGGTTAGGGAAAGCAAGAAGGATTTCAGCCATAACTGCCAGAAGAATTGTTCGGAATACAAAGAAAACCCCACAGGTAACCTCAGGAGAAATACAGGCTGCTCTGCTGCTCTGGAAAAAGATGATGTGGTTGTTTCAAGGAGTACAATACGACGATACTTGAACAAAAATGAGCTGCATGGTCGAGTTGCCAGAAAGAAGCCTTTACTGCACCAATGCCACAAAAAGGCCTGGTTATGATATGCCCAACAACACCTTCACACGCCTCACAGCTTCTGGCACAATGTAATATGGAGTATATGGAGACCATAAGTGCTATATTTGGAGAGGGGTCAACAAGGCTTATAGTGAAAAGAATAATATCCCTACTGTGAATCATGGTGGTGGCTCACTGATGTTTTTTGGGGGGATGAGCTCTAAAGGCACAGGGAATCTTGTGAAAATTGATGGCAAGATGAATGCAGCATGTTATCAGAAAATACAGGCAGACAATTTGCATTCTTCTGCACGAAGGCTGCAAATGGGACCCTCTTGGACTTTCCAGCGTGACAATGACCCTAAGCACAAGGCCAGGTTGACCCTCCAGTGATTACAGCAGAAAAAGGGGAAGGTTGTGGAGTGTCCATCACAGTCTCCTGACCTTAATATCATCGAGCCACTCTGTGGAGATCTCAAACGTGCGGTTCATGCAAGACGACCAAAGACTTTGCATGACCTGGAGGCATTTTGCTAAGACGGATGGGCAGCTATAACACCTGCAACAATTAGGGGCCTGATCGACAACTATTACAAAAGACTGCACGCTGTCATTGATGCTAAAGTGGGCAATTCACAGTATTAAGAACTAAGGGGATGCAAACTTTTGAACAGGGTCATTTCATTTCTTTGTTGCCATGTTTTGTTTTATGCTTGTGCCATTCTGTTATAACCTACAATTGAATATGAATCCCATGAGAAAAAAAATAAATGTGTTTTCCCTGCTCACTCATGTTTTCTTTAAAATGGTACATATCTTACCAATTCGCCAAGGGTATGCAAACTTTTGAGCACAACTGTATATATAAATAAATCTATATACCATATATACTCGAGTATAACCAATGTTTTTCAGCCCCTTTCTTAAGGCTGAAAAGGGCCCCTTCGGCTTATACTCGAGTCACCACCCCCGTGTATCCCCCCCCCCCCCCCCGTGTCTCTCTTTCCCATGTGTATCTCTTTTCCCCCTGTGGCTCTTTCCCTCCCCCTCCCTTATCATCCTCAACCCCCATCTTCATCCTCAACCTCCCCATCCTCAACCTCCCCATCCTCAACCTCCCCATCCTCAACCCCCCCATCCTCATCCTCAACCCCCCCATCCTCAAGCCCCCATCCTCATTCTAAACCCCCCTCCTCATCCTAAACCCCCGTCCTCACTTTACCCCTCTAATTACCTCCCCCTCTCCCTTTCCCACCCACTTATCATGACTAAGCAGCTGCAGATGGAGGGTAGGTGAGGGGAGAGGGGGAGGTAATTAGAGGGGTAACGTGAGGAGTGGGGTTAAGGATGAGGAGGAGGGTTGAAGAGGGGGGGTTGAGGATAAGGATGTGGGGGGTTGTGGATGAGGATGGGGGGTTGAGGTTGGGGGGGTTGAGGAGGGGGGTGGAGGAGGGGGGTTGAGGAGAGAGGTTGAGGAGGGGGGTTGAGGAGGGAGGTTGAGGAGGGAGGTTGAGGATGAGGAGGGGGGTTTAGGATTAGGAGGGGGGTTGAGGAGGGGTGTTGAGGATGAGGAGGGGGTTAAGGAGGGAGGTTGAGGATGAGGATGGGGGCTTGAGGAGGAGGATGTGGGGCTGAGGATGAGGATGGGGGGTTGTGGTTGAGGATGGGGGTTGAGGAGGGAGGATTAGGAGGGGGGTTGAGGAGGGGGGTTTAGGATGAGGAGAGGGTTGAGGATGGGGGGGTTGAGCTTGAGGAGGGAGGTTGAGGAGGGGGGTTAAGGATGAGGAGGGGCGTTGAGGTGGGAGGTTGAGGATGAGGAGGGGGTTGAGGAGGGCTATAAGGGAGGGGTAGGAAAAGAGACACAGGGAAGGGAGGGGGAGGGAAAGACACAGGGGAGGGAGAGGAGGGGAAGAGACACAGGGGAGGGAGAGGAGGGAAAGAGACACAGGGGAGGAAGAGGGGGGAGAGACACAGGGGAGGGGGAAGAGACACAGGGGAGAGAGAAGGGGGAAACAAGAAAGGGCCACAGAGTCATACAAAAGGGGGACACAGAGGGCACAAGAGGGACACAGGGGGCAGCACATTTCCCACCCTTGGCTTATACTCGAGTCACTACGATTTCCCATTATTTTGTGGTAAAATAGGTGTCTCGGCTTATACTCGGGTCTGCTTATACTCGAGTATATACGGTATATATATATATATATATATATATATATATATATATATATATATATATATGTATTACATAAAAATATACAAAAATATGTTATACTAGCGACTTCTCCGTCAAAAAAATTACGGCAATAAAATGTTAAGCCAGGCAATAAAATGTTAAGCCAGGCAATGCTGTTTGCCACACAATGCGAGGTTATGGCCCCTCTGAGCACCTTCGGCGCTCATCTCGAGCCCTGCACTGAGCGCCTTCAGCGCTCATTGTGTGTCTCGCAATGAGCACCTTCTGCACTGATTGCGAGCCTCTACAGGCACCGCCATGAGCGCCTTTGGCACTCATGGCGAGCCCTGCAATGAGCGGCTTTGCTGCTCATTGCTGTTTTTGGCAAGCCGCACCTTTCCTGCTTTGCAATGATCCTCTTCGGCGCTCATCGCGAGCCTCTCCCCCGTGTACTTTATAGGGCTGTGTAATTTAGGGGCCTACTGCCTTGGGTTAAGTGTTACTGCCTTGGGTTAAGTGTTACTGCCTTGGGTTAAGTGTTACTGGCTTGAGTTAAATGTTACTGCCTTGTATTAAGTGTTACTGGTTTGAGTTAAGTCTTAGTGCTTAGGGCTCGTATTTACGTCCTTCATCCTCTTTTTACACCCTTCGGCCGCGTTTTACGTCCTTCATCCTCGTTTTCGTCTTGTTTCATTTTTTTCGCCCGCCATATTTTTCTCGCTTTGACAATTAAAAAAAAAGGCAAAATATGCCTCAAATTAACTTGCAACCTCACTCACAGGCTCCCTAGGTCTCCCCCTGTGCTGTGTGTGAGTGTGTAAGTTAATTTGAGTCATATTTGTGTATTTTTACAGGTCTTTCCAGTTCGGCCATTAAAGTCGTATTTTTGAGAGCCGGGGTACTAAGTAGTACAAGCCGTAACTTTGCGTCTGTTCCGCGGGTCAAAGTGAATGCAGCGCATATCTCCACCAGCGAAATGAGTGCCTTCGGCGATGCATTGCCTAAGTCCCGTGGGTCTCTGGGATGCGCACCTGTGGTGCTTATCTCCACTATCGCAGTGGGCTCCTTCGGCAATCATTTTTGGGCCGCAAACCGGCCCTTGCTTTGCGAGGGCCGCAATTGTGGGGCTCACTGCACGAGGCCACAATTTTAACATTGCGTTACCAGCAACTTTTGGCAATCCCGCGACAACTAGATATGTGATGTTAGAGATTTTCATATTCTAACGTAATTTTGTGTCAGAAGAACTTTTCAGTTTAACACTATGTAGCCAATTCACTGTTGACATAGGGATAGTTTTCTTTTGTATCCTGCAGTGACATCTTGTGGCTGTTTTGATTATTGCATGCATCTAATTCTCTTTGTTTCCCGCCAATATTTCCTGTTGCCTCCCATTGATCCACCCCAAGGTGGGAAAGCCAAACCCATGATTTTCCCTGTCTCCTGATTGGCTCTTTTATGGACCAATCAGCTGCATACCCCGGAAGCACATATGTTATTGGTTAGTTATAATCTTGGCAAGGAATTTGAATATGTTCAGCCCACTGACTGGATAAATACTGAGGGACACATAGACAATCGTGTGTTTTATTTAGAGGGAAGAATCCTGAGCTAAAATCACTTTGCTGCCCTGAATCTCTACACCTCTTTTGGGAGAAGGGCTTGAACATCGGATTGGAATCTGCTGGGTAGGCTTGGTCTCCTTGGCCTTTTCAAGACCACTAAAGAAGCTGATGATACCGGTTATCTCATCCAGTGACCCTGAGCTCCTGATCTGACTGCCGAGCACAGAGAGGCCCATTCCTTCTAAGACGATAGCCTGAGAGGGGGATTCCTGTAGCCAAAGGCAAAAAATTCTGGAGCTGAATAGCACCCCTCCTGGAATCTTCACAAACTGGTGGCAGCTGTGGAACCTTAGTGCAAGAACCGGCATTCCAAATGGCAAAATATGAGGGATTACCTTTATGAGAACTTCGGGATCTAATCAAGGACTGTGCAATGGAGCTTCCAAATTCCACAATCTGTGCCATCATGATCCAGGAGCTGAGAAAGGCAGATGAAGGCGGCCAGCAATTGGGTAGACCTGATGGCCTGGGCCTGTCTTCAGGTACTACCACCCCAACTGTCCACCCCACCAGCGGAAACCGTTAGGGGAGGATGAGGTTACCAGGAGGTGGAAAGCATGACTGGCCTTTTTTTCAACCACACAATCTGATGAATAGAATAGTGAAATGATAAAGGACATCACCCAGGAGATCCAGAGGGAACAGGCCTGGAGATCATCAATAGCCTCTTCTCACAATTTAGCCAGAGGGGCAAGGGTCACTCTATCTTGATAAGGACAGGGAGAATATTGATGGCTACCTTCAGGACTTTGAGTAGTAGTGAAAGCCACATTATGTTCCCCAAGCCGAGTGGGTCAAGCTCCTTGTTGGCCGGCTTAGCGACAAAGCCAGCAGCGCCTACCGGACCATTTCCCTGGACTATGCAGAGGATTACTACAAGGTCCTACAAGTACTCCTTGAGCGGAATGCCATCACGCTTGAGACCTACCATAGGCAATTTTGCACCCTGACTAAGCAGGCGAGGGGGGACTCCTGTGAATCTAATGTGGAAATGAGACATGCCTGCAAAAGCTGGTTGAATGGCGAGGCTGTCCACAACCTGGAGTATGCTAAGCACCTCATGTTGGTGAAGAAATTATATTACCAGATCTCAGACCCAATGCGAGAGTGGATCATGGGCAATAAGCCAGCTACCACTGAAGAGGCTGCAAGTCTAGTAGACCAGTACCAGGAAACATGGGTAGCTTCCTGGTCTGCATATTACAACAGCTCAACCAACAGAAGGGGGCCTCTCCTTCCCGTCCCCGAACACTGGTAACCTCACCAAGGCGGAATCTGACCCCAGCCCCTCCAAGAGCATCGGCACCTCAGGAGGAATCTCGGAGCCCGGCACACCGCAACAGCGGGGGGGTAATTGCAACCATTGACCCAGAAGGGCCAGTTTGAGTCCCGTTTTTTTGGCTGTAACTGGATGGGGCATGCGAAGAGATATTTCCTTCATTTACCCCAATGGACTGGTACAAACCCCAGCCAGACAGTTTATTACTTGGGAAACTGGGATGACCCATTGTATGAGAATGAGGACACAAAACAGTATTATGACTGTTCCGAAGGAATTACAAATTTCTCGGCCATTAATACTGCGCAACTCTTGCAGGGGGACAACTGTAGGCGGCATCTACAACCCGTTGCAATGGATGGACAGACAGTACGATCATGGTCATCCATGCAGACTTTGTTAGCTCTTCAGTATTGCAATCTAACACCCTGGATGTAGTTGTGGCCGGTGGGCAGCGACTTTCCATCACTGTTGCCCAAGTACAGATTGATTGGGGTACCAGCAAGAATTTCCGGGAAGTAGGAGTAATGTCGGGTTTGCCTGTAGATGTATTACTGGGCAATGACCTGGGACTAATGCAATGTCGCTACGTGAATATTGTGACCGGTGCCCAAGCAGCCGCCCACCGCGTGAAGGGCCTGCTTCCTGTTCTAAAAATGGAACCTGTGAAAATGGATCCCTTGTTCACCAGTCAGCTTGGGCTAAGGCAATTACCTGCTTAGCGAACTAGGGTTACTTGTTCCAGTGTAGGTGAGCTTAAAAGGGGATTACGGGGTTATAGCACCTTAGAGGGGATTTGTCAGAAGGCTGACAACGGTGAATTAGGGAAATAAGGGGAACAATTTATCTGGGACCTGGGGTTGCTCTATTGAGTTATCAGGGGGGACGGTACCACAGACCCAGTGGAGATGAAAAAACAATTGATTATCCCAAAATAATTCAGATTGGCCCTACTAGAATTTGCCCATGACATTCTCCTAGCCGGGCATATGGGAAATAGGAGAACCCGACAACGTCTCACACAAGTATTTTACTGGCCCAGGGTGAACAAAGAGGTAAAAGATTATTGTGATACATGTGACTTGTGTCAGAGGTTCAGCCACTATAGTGGATTATGCTACCAGGTACCCTGAAGCTTTAGCCTTGGGTAAAATAACTGCTACTACTGTAGCAGGAGCCCTGGTCAGTATTTTCTTGAGGGTGAAGTTCCCGAGAGAGATATTATGATCAAGGTACTCAGTTTATGGATGAGCTGACCCAGCAATTGTGGTAGGTTTGTGGTATAAAACATCTGTGTTCATCCCCTTACCATCCCCAAACAAATGGCTTATGTGAACGTTTTAATGAAACCCTCAAATGAATGCTTAGAGCCTACGTGGAGCAAGAGGGGGATTGGCAGAAATAACTGCCCTATCTCCTATTCGCTTATATACCCTTTGATCTTCTGTATGGACAAAAAAGTGAGAGGTCCCTTAGATATCACTGGGGAGGCATGGAAAGGGGAGTATGAACACAGTGAGGTACCAGTATTTCCTTATGTGTTAGCTTTCCGTAAGAGACAATCCACTCTTGTTGGGATAGTACTGGATCACTTACCACTAGCCCAAGGGAAGCAGAAACAGCGGTATGACTGAGGTACCCTCCATAAGGAGTTTGTGGATGGGCAGCCCATTCTTCTTCTAGTCCCCAATCTCCAGAACAAGTTGCAAGCCTCCTGGGAAGGGCCCTATAAGGTTGTATGGAAGATTGGGGAAGCCACCTATAGAATAGATTTAAACCCTTATCGTCACATGCACAGAACCGCCCATATCAACAGGTTAAAAGCTCACCAGGACCGGGCCGCTATGATCATGACTGTCTGTGCTGCTACCAGTAGCGATCTCGAAGAAGGGCTACTGCCTATTTACTAGAAGATATTACCTCAATTCCCATTACTAAATTTGTTTGGGCTTCCCGAAATTTAACAGATAGTCAGCAGGGCCAGCTAACAAATGTAATCACCAGCTACACGAGATTATTTACGAATACCCCAGGATGCACCCATCTAGCAAAACATTATGTGCTGACGGCCCACCTTTAAGACAGGCCCCCTATAGAGTTCCCGAGGCAGTCTGGGAGACCATTCGTAAAGAATTAGAAGAGATGCTCCAGATGAAAGTTATTGAACCGTCTAGTAGCCCCTGGGCCTCCCCTGTAGTACTGGTCCCTAAGAAAGACGGTACCACACGGTTCTGTGTAGACTACCGCAAGTGAAATGAGAAAACTAAAACCGATGCCTATCCAATCCCTAGGATGGATAAGCTCTTGGATCGGATGGGGTCAGCTCAATACCTCACTGCCCTTGACCTACCAAAAGGCTATTGGCAGATTCCTCTTGCAGATTTGGCAAGAGAAAAGTCGGACTTTATCACCTTGCTCAGGCTCTACCAGTTTACGGCAATGCCCTTCGAGATGACAAATGCCCCTTCTACCTTCCAGAGGTTGGTTAATCAGCTATTACAGGGGTGTCATACCTATGCCCAGGACTACCTAGATGACATTTTTAGCTCTACCTGGGATGAACATCTTGTCCACATCCAGCAGGTGCTAGATAGGATTAGAGATGCAGGGCTTACCACTCTGCCGGTAAAGTGTCAGTGGGCTAGGGCTGAGGTGCAGTATCTGGGACACTGGGTAGTGGGTGGCAAGATACGACTTGAACCAGCTAAGATTCAAGGGATAGCTACATGGCCAACCGACCAAAATATGAAGCAGGTAATGGCTTTCCTAGGCATGACAGGGTATTATTGTAAATGTCTTCTTACAGCACAATTGCAAAGCCTCTGACTGACCTAACCATTAAGAAGATGCCATGCCTGTTGGACTGGAACCCAGCATGTGAAACTGCTTTACTACGGCTGCAGGATGCCTTGGTTCAGGCACCAGTACTCGCTACCCCAGATTACACCCAATCCTTTTTGGTTCATACAGATGCTTCGACTTATGGACTGACGGTTGTTCTCAGCCAGGCCAATCAGCACGGAGAGGAGCATCCTATTGCTTATTTGAGTAGTACATTTTTAGAACAGGAAGCAGTAAAAGTATTCACCCCCCTTGACTTTTTAACTATTTTGTTACATTACAGCCTTAAATTCATTTTTTTGTTAATCTGAATTCTATGTGATGGATCAGAACACAATAGTCTAAGTTGGTGAAGTGAAAATAGAAAAATATATACATAAAACTATGTTTATGAAGCCCATAAAAAGCTATGGTGCAACCAATTACCTTCAGAAGTCACATAATTAGTGAAATGTCCACCTGCGTGCAATCTAAGTGTCACATGATCTGTCATTACATATACACACCTTTTTTGAAAGACCCCAGAGTCTGCAACACCTAAGAAAGAGGCACCACTAACCAAACACTGACATGAAGACCAAGGGACTCTCCAAACAAGTAAGGGACAATGTTGTTAAGAAGTACAAGTCGGGGCGAGGCCAGGAAGGGAGCAAGCTAGACGTGTGTGCCTGTAGCTCCTGAGAGGAAAGGGGCAATTTGTACTTTTGGGTCAAAATACCTATTTGTGACACCTTAAAAAGTTGAGCATTATAGTCTTGACCCTCACAGAAATATATTTCTCCCTACCAAATGAGCAACATGCTTTGGACTGCATTTGAGCCATAAGGAGGGGGAAACAACAGCAGGCGCCAAATGTGTCTGGGAAGGGGCGTCAAAGAGACTCAGACGCCATTTTTCGGTGCTGAAACAAGGAGTTATATAAACGAAAAAACAATACAGGCTGAAGTGCTCCGTTCATACCCTAAAGACTTTAAGTGCCTTATACCCTTATCACACAACCTTTCCCCAAACAATCACCCCCTAAGGGTTCAGCATAAGGGACTGTAAATACTGTAAATAATTGTACATATATGATCTAAACCTACACAGCACAATTAATCCCAAAAAAGGGGACACAACCCAGAAACGTTTATTCTCAATAGAGCAGTAAGCAGCCTGCAAAGAGGATCAGCACCGGGCAAGAAAAGAGAGGCAGAGGAGACATCTTGTGGCCAAAACCAGTACTACAAGAAATTGATATACAGCAAGTAATGGTGCTGCGCTGCCCATATTAACAGGAGGAGGCCAGTACCCACACTGTGGATGCCCAGGAGAGTAAACAAAAGACACAGATAAAGGAGGTGACTGCTGAGGGAGACACATTAGCTATCAGAGGGACAGTGCATATTAATGCTAAGCTGATAGCAATGTTATATACGTATTCTGTGTTGCCTATATTTCATTGGACATTTCACAGCATGCAGTTCAAATAAGGGTGGTGGAGATGGGAAAACCCTCACAAGCAAATGCAGCACGAAGCTCAAGTATGCAGCACATAAATAAAGCAATGTAGAGGAGCTCAATAGCATTTCCCATGTGAACCGAGATCATTGGTTCATCAGCTTGACGATCAACTTGGTCCTATATACCCCCAAAGAGGTCCGCTAGAGATGATGGGGAGATCACGCAAGAATACTACATCCAAGGGAATTCCAAAGCATTTCAAAGCCCTGTCAAAGCATCAGTTAGCACCACCGGGCTCCACATCGGGCCTATCAGACACTTCAGACATTAAAGGGGATCAAAGGGATACATTGAAGGACCCTGATATTATTGAGAAGATGAGGACGAGATTTGAATCATTACTAAAGACGCAGCTATCACAGGCGGTCCAGGACTTTAAGAAAGAAATGCCAGATTTGGGGCAGTGAACGCATACTCTTGAGTCTTTAACGGATCGGATACTGGATACTCAAGAGCAAGATAGGCTATCTATAGCAGCGAATACAGCAAGGATAGTCGCACTGGAGAACAAACTGGAGGACACTGAAAATAGATCTCATAGTAACAATATGCGATTCCGTGGCATTTCGAAACAAGTTACTTATCTAGTGCCATATTTAATGGATGTCCTTTGCAAGCTGCTACTGAAGGTGCCAGATTGTGAACTCGAAATAGAGAGAGCACATAGAGCTCTGGGGGCATCTGCCAATCAGAATTTACCTAGAGACATCATAGCACGTTTTCTCCGCCAAAAAACAAGGGACCTAATCTTGAATGCTTCCAGAAATGTTTCCAATATAGTGGGCCCTGATGGTTCCCGAATCCAGATTTTTGCAGACATTGCTCCAACAACTTTGACAAAATATAGGGAAATGATGCCGGCTCTGGAAGTGTTGTTGAAGCATACAATTCCCTATAGATGGGACTTTCCCTTCTGGATATTTTTTCCTTGGAATGGAGCAAATCATTCAGTACAAACTTTAGATGAATGCTTGAAAATATTAGCACATCTAAATCTCGCTTTAGACGGGATGGTTACGGGATCTAGAGATCTGTGACAAAGATAAAGGTTGGAGGTGCCACTTCCGAAGCGTCAGAGGGGTCATGCAGGCTCGCAAGTCCAGCAAGGGAAGGAGGCCCTTCATCCAGCCTTAATGGTTCCAGAGTCTGGCCAGGATCCTTAGGTCATTCTAACGATGAGGACTAGAGATGATGAAAGAGTTATTGTTTTTGTTGGGGTTAAAAATTGTATGGGGGTAAGATCATTGGCTGACCTATGCTTTTTTTCCTTTTATTGAGAGAGGTTGGTGGGGCATACCGCCGTTGCTGACCATGTCGCCTTCCACTTCAAAGCTATAGTAGATCAGGGAACTAGCGGTCAACGGTAAGAAGATCTGGGGTAAGTGGGCGCCGACACTAGCAATCACAAAAATAGGATACAATGAGTAGCTTAGACTTAGTGTTTATTATGCATAATGTCAAGGGATTCAACTCTCAGTTCAAGCGAAGCAAGGCATTTAGAACTTATAAAGAGCATAACCCAGTGGTCATATTTATGCAGGAGACGCACTTTGAGCAAAATAAACACACTAAATGTATGCATAAGGATTACCCGTATATGTACACTGCCAATCAGAAATCGAAAAAAGGGAGGGCGGCCATTTTGCTCCACAGAAACTTTCCTTTTGTACTGGAAAAAATGCTGGTGGACCCATTGGGAAACTACGTTATTATTACAGGCATGGTCCAGGAGGTTAAAACAACCTCAGTCTATGCCCCTACAGTGGATCCCAAAAAGCTATGTTAGGACTATTTAAAATGCTAAGTAAGCCGGAAATTGGAAAATTGATTATGGGGGGGGCTTAATTTAACATTGAACATGGAGAACTGACGGGGGGGGTAAGAACAGGTATGCTAAAGTGCTAAAACAAATACAGGCATACATGCTCAAACTGAATCTGGTGGACTCGTGGAGAGAGTTAAATCCCAATAATAGAGAATATTCATACTACTCACATGTCCATGGGACATATTCCAGGATTGATTACATTTTGTTGGACTCTACACTAATTGATAAAGCTAGCAAGGCCGAGATAATCCCTTGTGCCTAGTCTGACCACTCCTGTGTAAAATTCAAACTAGAGTGGGGACGGGAAGGCCGACCATCCTACTCCTGGAGGATTAATGAGGGGCTTCTTGCTAATCCCTTAATTAAAGATAGGATCTCACAAGAGCTAGACCTCTTCTTTAAGACAAATATGACTTCAGCCAGGTCTAGTATGGGTAACCCACAAGGCCTATATTAGGGGAACTTTTATTAAATTAGCGGCACAACATAAAAAATAAAATAAAAAATAAGTTAGTGAGCTTACTAAGGAGTTGCGAAAGCTGCTAAATCAGGTGAACCCGGACAAAGGTATTAGACAGCAGACTGACAAAAACAGAGCGGAATTGGACCTAATCCAATCAGAGCAAACTGAGAAAGCACTTAGGTGGACCCAGCAGAAATTATTTGACAAGGCTAATAAGCCGAGTGCACTACTAGCAAAGAAACTTCAATCCAAAGGCACTCAATATAAGATAAATCAAATTAAGACATCTTCAGGGCAAATTACAGCAAGTCCTCTGAAAATCCAGAAGGCATTTGTAAAATTTTATAGCAAACTATATACAGCTACACAACAGCTGGATCATCATAAAATGTGTACCTTTTTGAAGGAAAGGGATAGGCCCAAAATATCTGAGGAATATTTGGATAGGCTAAATCAGCAAGTTACCCTTGAGGAAGTTAGAGACACCATTCAAAAGCTTAAATTAGGTAGTCACCTGGCCCAGATGGGTCCACAAATCTGTATTTCAAGAAATATGTGGATGTATTGGGACCAAATTTAGTTAGCTTATTCAATAACATTTTAAAAGGTCAGCAAACACCTACAGAATTGAACTTAGCAGAAATAGTGCTGTTCCTTAAGGAAGGTTGTGGTCCGTTAGAGAACAAAAATTATAGGCCAACCTCCTTCTAAATTGCGATGTAAAGAGCTTATCCAAAATCATGGCCAATAGGTTGACAGCCTTTTTACCAAAGCTAATACATAATGACCAGGTGGGTTTTGTCTCACATAAACAAGCGGTGGGCAACATTAGCAAGATATTGAACTTAATACACAACTCTAAACAACCCAAACAGCAGGCGTGCCTTTTGGCCTTTGATATCGAGAAGGCCTTCGACTCCCTGGAATGGCCATATGTATATGCAACATTAGAGAAATTCAGCTGTAAGGGTCGCTTTATAAATTTAATAAAATCCTTCTACAAGTCTCCCAAGGCATTAGTGAAGCTTCCTGGAAAAAAGAATCCCACTATCCACGTTCATTGAGGAACCAGACAGGAGTGTCCACCTTTTCCCCTTCTATTTGCTATTGCCATGGAGCCCTTGGCTCAGGCAATTAGAGCAAAGCAGGAGATAGAAGGGATAAAGATAGGATGCCTCCAGTACAAAATATGTCTCTTTGCAGATGACTTGCTTTGTATTCTCTCAAAACCTGCCCAGTCTACACTGGCTTTAATGCAGATTATCGAGGAGTTTGGACTATTCTCAGGCCTCAAAATAAATTTAGAAAAAACAGAGGCCCTAGCAATAGCTCTTGCAGCATCAGAGAAACAAGCTATCAGCTCCTTATACAATCTTAAATGGGCGACTAGACAAATTAAATACTTAGGAATATTTTTAACTCCCAGAATAGAGGACTTACCGTATATATTCGAGTATAAGCCGAGTTTTTCAGCCCTTTTTTTAAGGCTAAAAAGGGCCCCCTCTGCTTATACTCGAGTCACTCCCCCCCCCCCCCCGTGTCTCTCTACCCCCCCATGTGCCTCTCTACCCCCCGTGTCTCTATACCCCCCCTTGTGTCTCTCTACCCCCCTTGTGTCTCTCTACCCCCCGTGTCTCTCTACCCCCCCCTATTGTCTCTCTAACCCCCCCTTGTGTCTCTCTACCCCCCTGTGTCTCTTTCCCTCCCCCTCCTCATCCTCAACCCCCCTTCATTCTAACCCCCCCCTCCCCTCACTTACCTGCTCTGGCCTCCGATCCTTCTGGGTCTTGATGTGGTGCGCATGTGACGTCACATGCGTGCCACATCAAGACCTGGAAGGAGCGGAGGCCGGAGCAGGTAAATGAGGGGGGGGGGGGGTATTTAGAGGGGTAGGATGGGGGAGGGGGTTGAGGTTGAGGAGGGGGTTGAGGAGGAGGGGGGAAGACACACAGGGAAGGGAGAGGGGGGAAGAGACACAGAGAAGGGAGAGGGGAGAAGAGACACAGGGAAGGGAGAGGGGAGAAGAGACACGGGAGAGAGAGGGGGACACAGAAGGCATAAAAGGGAGGGACACAGGGGGCAGCACATTTCCCACCCTCGGCTTATACTCGAGTCACTCATTTTACCCAGTATTTTGTGGTAAAATAGGTGCCTCGGCTTATACTCGGGTCGGCTAATACTCGAGTATATACGGTATATAAAGCCAACCATGTTCCGCTGTATAAATCATTATTGGGTGAGCTGGGTAGGTGGACAAAATTTCCAATATCCTGGCTAGGGAGAATTAATTTGATTAAAATGAATGTGTTACCCAGATTGCTATACTTGTTTAGAATGTTACCAATCCACATACGGGCAAAGGAGCTGTCAAACCTCCAGCTGCAAATTTTTAGATTTATTTGGAGACAGGGACCCGCTGGCATATCAAAAAAAGTAATGTTTCTACATAAAACAGAGGAGGGGCTGTCATGTCCCAATCTAAAGCTGTATTACAAGGCAGCGCAGCTGGCATGTGTACCAATAGCGCACACCAAGAGGCATCAACTTGCATGGATATCAATAGAGAATCAAGCATTAAAGCCGCAAACATGGGACACATTGCACCACCTTCACCAGCATTAGCTCCATTCCTGCTTTCAAATGAATGTACGCATTTACCATAGTGTGCCTGTATACATTTTTCTCCATATAACCAGGCTGTAAGCTCTTTAGAATAGAGACTATGGAACCCACTGGTTGACTATAGGTAAAATGTATGTTGGCATGTAACTATGTTGTATTTTTCCTCCATAAAGTGATGTTGACGGCAATAAAATGCAAATAAACTACATACAAACATATAGAACAAATGGTACAATCTATTTTTACATTATTTATACATGTCTGCCTTACAGAAGTTATATTTAAGACAGACATACATATTTAAGACAGGCCTACACCTTTCCACACACATTGGCCTCTCCTAAGTCTCCAGGGTTGTCTGGGTCTCTCTTCTTTATTTAATTCCCTTCACAAGTATCCCTGGAACCCACTGATGGCAACACTGACCTAACATTAACTCACTTCCGCTAACAACAGAACAGAGGTTCCAAAATTACTTTCAGGACACAGTGTAGTATATAACATATAACCGAACTATTAGTAGCCTGTAGTCCCATTTGTCCTAAAAGCCCAAAATTTAGTTTAGTGAGTAATTGTCTATAGGCTTTTTTTTATTGATCTGTGTACATTACCTATTAGTGTGTTTGTAGGTCACTTGAATGTCCAAAATACAGCACTGTTACAATATATATGTGTGCATTGCTGCATGAATAAAAATGTTATTAAAAAATATATATACAGTATATATATATATATATATATATATATATATATATATATATATATTTAATTACAGATAGCTATTGTTGCCTTTTAAGCACACAATTTTAAAAATGATGTAATCATTATTCAAAGCATGGCACATTGGTCCTTTATATTTTTTTGTATTCAATTACTTCATCAGCAGCAGCTGGCATGAAATAGGAATTCTTCTCATGAACCTATAAGACTTTTATTGTCCTGTTCTTCATTTACTATTATTAAGGGCCACTTAATTTAGAACAATTTGGCCCACATAACAGTAAAGATCTCCTAAAAGCATTTTGAAATACTTTTAGAACTTTTGAAATCTGTGCATTCTTCATGGAGAATTCAATAAACTAAAGTCTTTGTTTACATGTGTCCACTCCCAGACCTGCAGCATCTACTCCTTGTTGTGAGCAAAGAAAAAAAACTGTGTTAACCCTTATTCAATCCAATCAAACAGGTCAGTTGCTGGTTAACTTTTGAGAGCAGTTTTTCCCTGAACCTAGGAATGCAATCAATCACTTGCCACACCCGTGCGGCTCAGCTGCCTGTTATTAGTAGGCAGCACAGAGTGTGCTTTTAAACAGACTTCAAAATGTAGATTTTTTTTAGCTGTTATCACTGTAATTAAAAACAAAATAGATTACTTTAACATACAATCTTGTGCTCTTTCACACCATAAAGAGCACCTATAGTGAGGTAAATGGACCTTTAACGTTGTGCCAACAGGTAGCTGACTCATTTTTTCGTGCATTTAGGGTCTCCCTATCCATGTTTTTCTCTGAAGACCAAGAGATAAGGACTCAGGGACCAGTACCAGCTTCCGAGGACCATTGCTGTAGGCTAAATTGATATAAATAATTGCAATATATCTGTTTCCTTTTGTAATGCTATTTATGTAGTGAAATTACATGCAAAATATTTGTTGCTCTTCCCTCACATATCAGCATCTATCAGAGTATCCGTTTGGATCCGATTTGCAGATACAAAATATACTCTATGCTATTGAAGAGGGGAATGCTCTCCCATTGCAGAGAACAGACTGTAAGCCACATGGGAAGGCTGTAAGGCGCACAAATGTATCTCCTGGGCCACGTTCTGCCACCAATGCAGAGTAGTAATTGTATATATGCTTTTCTGCTGCCAGTTCCTCTTCCTGTGAATTTAAGAATATTTTTGTAGTCTGGTAACGTGTTAGTTGATAGTTTGTGTCGGTCATAAATCAAATCAATTTGTTTTCCTGATAGCTTTGGCTTCATTTCTCAGAATTATATCCCCCCACACTTTAGAAGACAGGTACATAAACTGCTAGTGGTGGGGTGTAGCTACACTGATGGGGGATGTTGTCTTCATACCAATCTTATAGCCACCTGTGTGGACAGGTTTCCATTTTCAGGACCCCAGTATTGACATAGCAAGGGTAGCTAGTTTATTAATTATGCATTGAAAAAAATCATATTTTATTTATTTTATTTAATTTCCGGAAGAATAATTTTCAAAATTCTTAGCCTCACGTACAAAGTACTCTCACCTTCAGATTCACTACGCTCACATCTCTTCCCAAAATTTGCTTCTCTCACCCTTTACCCCCACCCCCCCATTCTTTGTAAATTTCCACCTCATTCTGTAAGACTCCCCCTTAGTCTTCAAATATTCCAACATTCTCTGAAAATCCACCTGTTCAGAGAAGCTTCCACCTTCCTCCTTACTAAATCATCCACAACTTTATACTAGGTTACCCGTTCTGGTTTGTATACCTCTCCCTCATCATTAATCCACCCAGCACTCCCCCAACCTAATTCTTCTATCCCCTATCACCTCTTAGATTGTTAGGGCTCCCAAGAGCAAGTCCTTAATCTCCTTATGTAATAATGTATATGTACAAATGTGCTTTCTTGTTTTATCTGCCTTCTAATGAATGTAAATGTTTATCCGTTGTTTATTGTACTACTAGTAAAATGTTATGATTTATAATAATATTCACATTTAAAGTGTATAGTATCAGCCTCCTGTTGAGCTGTTTGTTTCCATCCTGATAAGGTTATTGAGAGGGTGATGAGGCTCTGGCTGAGAGACAGGGCTACATTTAAGAACAATCACATTAGATTAGAGGTCAAATAATCATTCATAGGTTGCCACATAGCAAAAGCTCACTGGCAAGGGAAACCACTAAGACAGCAAGTCTCCAGGTAATGAGCTGATATAACTTTGTGCCTGAAATTTTAGCACTGCTTGCTAGACAAAGCCTCCTCCCCCACTGACAGTAAAAGTAACACCGACATAAGCAAGAATTATCCTTATAAAATGATTGTTCCTGTACAAAATAAACACAACAGAATGGCCAAAGTAATTTGGGAGCTACAATTTAATGCAGATAATCAGGACACAAAAACAGAAATAATATATATTTTAGTGGTGCGTTGATTGTATTGGAAGACGAATTAGGAGCAGAAAAATAGAGGAAGTAATATCAAACTATAAAACCTTAGTCAGATTTCACCTAGAATACACCGCCAGGTGGGGATGTGAGAAACTATAGATTGGCTCTATAAACCAATCCATAGCAAGTCTGTAAAAATATACGGTGTAAAGTCCAAGGCCATGTTCCAGGCATTGGTAGGTGCTGGCATTATCCAATCAGAGGATGTCTGAGTTAACCTCCCAGTGGGCTGTAAACTGAATACTCTGCTCTGTCCCCCACCCCCAATTATTATTTTTCTTTCATGCTTCTAATTTATTACGCAGTTTACTTTCCTTTCGTGGTTTGTCATGTATTTCCCTACCACCAGGTGGGGATATAATCATATTCAAAAACAATTATGGTAGACTCTAGTGCCCCCATTCAATTGAGGTTTCGGCCGATCCGGTAGCCTGTAAGTGAGCTCGCAAGTTAATTTGCTATTCAATTGGCGTCTTTTTGCAGGCTCCAAAGAGGTTACAAGTTACGGACTTGAAAAATGTGCAATAGTTAAACCCGTAACTTACAGACTCCTGAATCCTTTGATCTTTCACTTTCGCAAGAGTTACGATGGCTAAAATCGCAAATCGCGATTTAATTGGTCCATTTCTTTAAGCACGCAAATGTTTTCACACCCGTAAATGGCAAAAGAAGGAGAAAATCCTACGAGTGCTAGAGAGGACCCGCAAGGGGGTTAAACACCTATTCGTAGCAATGTAAATAAAAATAAAAAATCAATACTGCACTGTAAATAACGGGGAAAGCGATGACAGACATTAGAATTAATTGCACAAAAGTCTCAAGCCTGCAAATCGGCAGTATATAAGTTTTCATTTTCATGTTTCATTTCGGGGTTAAATAGATCTTGGGTAGCAATGAGTTAATACATATCAGGCCACCAATATGGACTAGAACAGTATTGGCATTCATTTTCATAATTGTTTATTATGCAGGTTTGCGAGTCTGATCGCATATTGGACCCCCGAACCTAATTGATTGACACGTAACCTCCGTGTTTTACTGCCGTAATAATGACGGTCTCTTTTGCCTGATTCGAAATGGGAAGTAGCTTGCGGCCTTGAGCAATTGAATAGAATCGCAATCGGAGACAAATGGAGCCCGCAACTCACCAGCAGACATTCAGCCAGCTACAAGGGAGTTGTGGGCTTGGAATTGAATGTGGCTCTAAACCTTTTAATTGTACAAAACGCTTGTATCTTTATTGTTTAAATGACACAACATTTAAATACTTTATGGATTATAATTTAGTTTTACAAGCCTTGATATAATTGAAAAGACAGGAGAAAGAGGGGAGAAAGACAGGGGAAAGAGGGGGGAAAGACACAGGGGAGGGAGAGGGGGAAGAGACACGGGAGGGAGAGAGGGAAGGAGAAACAAGGGAGGGAGAGGGGGAAAGAGACACAGGGGAGGGGGGAAGAGACACAGGGGAGGGAGGGGGAAAAAGACACAGGGGAAGGAGGGGGAGAAAGACAGGGGAAAGAGGGAGGAAAGACAGGGGAGGGAGAGGGGGAAGAGACACGGGAGGGAGAGAGGGTAGGAGAAACAAGAGAGGGACAGGGGGAAAGAGACACAGGGGAGGGGGAAGAGTCACAGGGGAGGGACAGAGGGGGGAAGAGACATCGGGGTGGGAGATGGGGGGAAGAGACACAGGGGAGGGAGACGGAGTGAAGAGACACTGGGGAGGGAGGGGGGTGAAGAGACACAGGGGAGGGAGGGGGGTGAAGAGACACGGCAGAGGGAGGGGGGTGAAGAGACACAGGGGAGGGAGGGCGAGAAAGACATGGGAGGGAAGGGGGAGAAAGACAGGGGAAAGAGGGGGGTAAGACACAGGGGAGGGAGAGGGGGAAGATACACAGGGGAAGGAGAAACAAGGGAGGGAGAGCGGGGAAAGAAACACAGGGGGGAGTCAAAGGGGAGGGAGAGGAAGTAGAGGGCGGGAGAGGCTAACAATGAGCGCCAAAGCCATTTATTGCAAGGCCCGAGATGAGCGCTGAAGGAGCTCATCGCAAGGCCAGTAAAGTAGAGGGGGGAGAGGCTCGCAATGAGCGCTGAAGGCGCTCATTGCGAGACCCGTGATTAGCGCCGAAGGCGCTCATTGCGAGCCCAATAAAGTAGAGTGGGGGAGAGGCTCGCAATGTGTGACAAACACCATTGCCAGGCTTCAATTTTTATTGCCGTCATTTTTGACGGGCAAGTCGCTAGTTCATATATAATAGGCTTTGTTTCATATTCAGTAATCTATACATTTAATTAAAACCAAAATGTCTATATTTTTGTATACATTCTTAGGAGAAATCTCTGAATTTTAAATAGAGCTCTGATCATCCTATAGGCTGTAACGATAGGAAAAGTATAACAATATCCTACTCCCTATGCCCTTTAGGGAATCTCCACAGCGATCCTAGGAAACAGCAATATAGTCCTCCCCAGACTAAAATCTAAAACCTAACGGCCGTTTCGCTACTGATTGTAGCTTTCTCAATCGCTACTAGTATAGTGAATCCCCAAGCAGCTTAACTTGAGTTTAGACATTTCCTATGTTTTAAAGATACATTGAATCTTTTAAAAATGACATGTGTTTTTGTATAAAAAATGTTAAGTAAAAATTAACATAAAGTGCACACTATAATATAATATTTATTAGTAGACAAGTATTATCCCCACAGCTGTATTACAGATCACTGGCCTACATCCTCAGAGCAGTTAAAATATGAATCAGTTTATTGTTCTTGGAGCCTTGTTGTAAATACATGCACACTGTGATGCTTTTAACAATTCTCTCTTTCAGATGCAAGAAATAAAAATGTTCTTTTTATGTCCCTTAAATGTTTAGAATATGTTTGACACTTTGATTACAACAGTTCAAGAAAAAAATACACTATTAACAATAGTATATACACTATTATAACAATATTAGCAGCTATGTAAACCATGGGCATAAAACATTTTTGGGAAAAATCTATATTTTTAAAGACTCTGTTTATGAATACAAGAAACCATTTCGTATTTGTTACATCACATCCTGAGAGATGGAAGATGGGTGTATGTGTTTTTGTAGTTGTCATCTGAGAGAGTGATGGGAGATAAGGGAATAGGAAGAACTGCAGAGCCTATGTTTGAGATAAGATAAGATTGAAGTTGACACCACACCCCTTCACCTCAATGGCCCTGAAGCAGACATCTTGCATCATCCAATGCAACCATATCTGTCCAGGAATTTAAACAACCCTCTCACACACAAAAGTACCATCAATGTATCATGGATCCCTCCAGGGTCCTGCAGAGGCATCAACATTGTTTTTTTTTTTTTCTAATTAAAAACTACCTGGATAACTTTGTTCCTGGCATTTTATCCTAGGAACAAGATTATGGAGACGTGGGATGAAATCTCCAGTGTAATTCAACAAACATAAAAGACAACTATAAATTGCTGACCTGCTGTTAATAAAACTCAGACTCAAATAGACACTGTAATGACTATTAATGAATTGGAATAAAATAAGCCTCCTCCCTCACTTCCTTTCAGGTGCTGCTCCCCTCCAGAGTACACCTTGCAGTAAAATCAAAGCCCACTCACCCTCTCTGTTCTGTATGATATTTATTTAAACAATTGATACTCATAGCTTTGTGCAGGCGTATTTCTGCCTGGTGCCCAATTAGGGAGGACGACTGGGGAACTTGGGTGTTTGCATGGCTTAAATGCCACTGCTTGGTGGGTGGGCTGGATTCCTTTTTGGTTACTAGGTAAAGTGTTGCCTCTCTCCTGTCAGTCCTAAGGATGAGGGTGTCCCGGCAGCAAAATTGGTCATTGTGACCTTTAAATGGTTTGTCGTGTTGACAAAAGTTGTTTTTTTTAGTGGTTCACTCGTGTCCGACTCTCTATTACCCAATGGACTGCTGCACTCCAGGCGCAATTGTCATGTCGCTGTTTGTGTGCTTATCTTGACAAAGATACTGGACTGGGTGAAGTACACAATTCCCTTCACCGCAATTAGGTAGTGGTCCAGAAGGGGTTAATAAGGTGGCTGTGGCTTATTTTTTCCAAGTACTGTTTCCTGGTCATTTATTGGTGGGAGTTGTAAGTGTGTGGTAAAAATGGCAGTGTTTAGTTACGGAGCCAGTGACCTTACAACAATGCTAGGTCAAGGGTTTTAGCTGAGTAGGAGCTCTAGAACTTATTGGAGGACTCAGAAGTCATTCCTGAGCAGAGCAAAGAAGAGAACTTGGGGTATAGTGAGAGATGAGAAGAAAGATATTAGAATGAAATGAGCAGTGAACAATCTTGAGGTAGAGGAGCAGAGTTTTATATGGTGTTCTTGACTTTAATGAAATCTACTTGATGCAGTTTAGCATAGGAGAAGGAATTAATTTAGAAGAGTGGCTGCACTAAGCATAAATTGCAGAGGAGAGAAATAAGAAGCAGAAGCAGGCAGACCAGAGAGTAAGATGTTGCAGTACTCAGCAAGATAGGATAAGAACCGGGGTAATTGGCCAATGGCCAAGAAAAACGTGTATATTTGCTACATTCTTAAGGAACATTACACTAACCAGAAGAGCGCATCTATCTCAACTGGAATTAATCATATGTATAATATTGGTGAAGGAAGAATTTAATCCCCTAAATGGCATAGAAGAATGGTAAGGATCTCAACAAACAAAACCCAGGGATAACTGCTAGGTATAACAGGGACTAGACACAAAGTGTTGGCCTCCGTAGAAGCAGAAGCTGCAACGTGTGCGTCAGGCTGTGACGTCAGACGCTGCTCAGGAGCACTGGCACACAAACTAGCTGTGGTTTGGCTTGCATGGAGTCTGTGGCTATTTGTACTGGTGGTTCATGGAGCATTTGATGTGTCCCATCATTAGTAAGAGCAGAGTAGGGAACTCTTTATATTTTGTGTACCTACCTTAGACGGGAATCACCAGACCCTTGAAATAGCTGAATAGACTCTGCAGTTAGGAATTGGTATTTTTCCTGATATTTTGGTGGACACATGCGAGTTATAACCTATGATATGTATGCTACATTTTATTACTCTACTATATAGCATTTTGCAATTAGTGGAGGGGCAGAAGCCATTTTATCTATTTATTTACCTTCACTTTTCTTATCTAACACCTTTGTTGGAGGACACACCATCTTTATACTTTCTATTCGAGCTACATTGAGATACACATGAAGTATCATGACTACCTGTGTGGGGTTATTATCCCCTAGAGTTTAAGCAGATTGTGATTTGTCCCATAGCATCACTACACAGTATATAAGTATCCCATGGTATCTTATCCTTTTGGGATAAACCTTATTTCACATAGGACTATTTAATCAGCCATCATCTGGTTTTGTATCCCAGATATTGCATTATACGTTTCAACAATTTTTGATCGGTGGTGTTTGAAGACACTTATAGCCGGTTCACCTGGGCAGTGACTTTATGTATATAGGATTTATTGTCATTTTTTAAGCAGTATCAAAAAATTTAATAAAATTTGTATATTGGGTTGTAATTTATTAATATGAAAAAAATTTAAGTTTTAACCAATCTATTTTGGTGCCCACAAGCACTATTTGTGAGAGGATTATTATTCTCCATATACCTGTTATGACTCTATAATCACTTTAGGCCTCATTCAATTGCAAGCACGCAACTCGCTCACAGACGGCCGCATGTCTGCGATCGAGTTGCGGGCTCTCGTTGGTCTCCGTTTGCTTTTCAATTGCTCCAGGTTGCGAGTTGCAATCCTAAAGCCAGCTTCGTAAACCATGCACTGGTTTGGAGCAGTTCTTGGCAGGATGCATATTATTATTATCATTATTATCTTTATTTATATCGCGCCAACATATTCCGTAGCGCTGTACAGGGGTTGAGTACATAGCAGAAAACAAATTAAACACCTTGTAAAGAATGGAGGGCCCTGTTTTCGAGCATAAAATCAAATGTACATAGAGCTTGTTTCCAAGGCCTGACACAAGATTGAAAACTCGCAAACTTACAATCTAAGGGTTTAGGTGTGATACAAGAGGGTGACAAATACAATTGAAAGCAATTGGTTCAGTAAAGTGGAGGGGTCTGTGTGTTGTACTGTAGATTGTGGGTGTGAGTGTTATTAAGCTGTGGAATGTTCAGTTGTACATGTTAAGGCTGAAGATGATAAGATTTTTTAAACAGGTGTGTTTTTAATAATTTCTTAAAGGTTTTGAGGCAGGAAGATAATCTAATGGAGCGGGGCAAGGAGTTCCAAATGGATGGGGAAGCTCGAGAAAAGTCTTGAAGACGGGAGTGAGAGGAGGTGATGAGAGAGGAGGAAAGAAGAAGGTCGTTAGCAGAACGAAGGGGCCGGTTGGGAGAGTATTTTGAAACAAGAGCAGAGATATAAGGGGGTGCACTGTTGTTGAGGGCTTTATGTGTTAGGGTCATGATTTTAAATTTGATTCGGGAAGCTATGGGAAGCCAGTGGAGTGATTGACAGAGAGGGGCTGCCGACACTGATCGTTTGGTATTGAAGATGAGTCTAGCGGAGGCGTTCATTATGGATTGGAGGGGAGACAGACGAGAGATGGGGAGGCCAGCAAGGAGGGAATTGCAGTAGTCGAGTCGAGAGATGATGAGAGAGTGAATTAGAATTTTAGCTGTGTCTTCTGTAAGATAATGACGAATTTTGGAGATGTTTTTTAGGTGAAACTGACATGATTTTGTTATTGCTTGGATGTGAGGAATAAAAGAGAGGGCGGGATCCAGTAGAACCCCAAGACAACGGGCCTGGGAGGTAGGGGCGATGATGGTGTTGTCAACAGTGAGAGATATTTGAGGTGTGGAAGCTGTAGTAGAGGGTGGAAAGATTAGAAGTTCAGTTTTAGACATGTTGAGTTTGAGTTGACGGGTGGACATCCAGGAGGATATGCTAGAGAGGCAGTTGGAAACTTGAGCTAAAAGAGAGGGGGATAGATCGGGTGCAGAGAGGTAGATTTGAGTATCATCTGCATAGAGATGATACTGAAATCCAAAGGATTTTATAAGGGTGCCAAGGGAGGAGGTGTAGATGGAGAAGAGGAGGGGGCCTAGGACAGAACCTTGGGGAACGCCAACAGACAGAGGGAGAGGTGAAGAAGAGGTGCCAGAGAAGGAGACACTAAATGTACGATCTTTAAGATAGGATGTGAACCATGAAAGAGCTGTGTCCTGGATGCCAAAAGAGCGGAGCGTTTGGATTAGAAGAGGGTGGTCAACTGTATCGAAGGCAGCAGAGAGATCCAGGAGAATTAGAATAGAGTAGTGACCCTTTGATTTGGCGGTTAGCAAGTCATTAGTGACTTTTGTAAGGGCTGTTTCTGTAGAGTGTTGGGACCGGAAGCCAGATTGGAAGGGGTCAAGTAGGGAATTGGAGGAAATAAATTGAGTGAGGCGATTGTAAACAAGCCGCTCAAGGAGTTTAGACGCAAGGGGAAGTAGTGAGATAGGGCGATAGTTGGAGGCAGAAGCTGGGTCAGAAGAGGGCTTCTTGAGAATGGGTGTAACTGTGGCATGTTTTAAGGAGGATGGAAACTTGCCAGTGTTTAGGGAGAGGTTGAATAGATGTGTGAGAGCTGGGATAAGTGTGGTGGATAGGGGAGGGATTAGCTGTGATGGAATAGGATCATGAGGACATGTGGTAAGGTGAGAGGTTGATAGTAAAGTAGATACTTCATCCTCGGTTACAGGGTCAAAGGAGTCCATAGTGGAGGTGGGATTGGGGAAGGGTAAGGGCTGGGTGTTGTCGGTTTGGGGAGAGGGTGGTGGGGTAGGGCCAAGCTGGGAGGAGAGCTCATTTCGGATGGTTTCGATTTTATTTTTAAAATGGCTGGCAAAGTCATCAGCAGTGAGAGAGGAAGGGGCAGGAGGTGGGGGTGGGCGGAGGAGGGTGTTGAATGTAGCAAATAAACGTTTAGGGTTGGAGGACAGGTTTGATATTAGTGATGAGAAGTAGTGTTGTTTGGCAAGATTGAGGGCAGAGAAGTAGGAGCGCAAGGTAAACTTGTAGTGGAGAAAGTCTGCTGAAGTGCGAGATTTCCTCCATAATCGTTCTGCAGTGCGTGAGCATCTCTGTAGATAGCGTGTTTGTGTGGTGTGCCATGGTTGTGGGTGAGAGCGAGGGCGTTTGCTTGTGATTATGGGGGCAAGAGAGTCAAGGGTGGAGGTTAGAGTAGTGTTGTATTGTGAAGTGGCGACGTCAGGGCAGGCAAGGGTGGTGAGGGGGCTGAGAAGGGGTGTTAATACATTTGAAAATTGTTGTGGGTTGAGTGCTTGCAGGTTTCTGCGTGTTCTGATGGCAGGATTTGAAGAAGGGCGGTGAGCGGAGGATGAGGTGAGGTTGCAAGTTAGCAGGTGGTGGTCAGATAGGGGAAGTGAGGAGATGTCAAGGTTGGAGATAGTGCAGAGATTAGTAAAAATAAGGTCAATAGAGTGTCCACCACTATGAGTTGCGGAATCTGTCCATTGTGAGAGGCCAAGGGAAGAGGTGAGTGCAAGTAATTTTGCAGTTGTTGGGGAGGTGGGTGTGTCAGTGGCAATGTTGAAATCGCCAAGAATGAGTGAAGGTATATTGGAGGAGAGAAAGTGAGGGAGCCAGGCGGCAAAGTTGTCCAGAAATTGAGAGGGTGATCCAGGCGGGCGATAGATCACAGCTACTCGCAGAGGGATGGGAGAGAAGATGCGGATAGTGTGGACTTCAAAAGATTAGAATTGAAGGGAGGGAACAGGGGGTATGCAGCGAAAAGTGCAGCGAGAGGATAGCAGTATGCCCACACCTCCACCTTGTTTGTTCTCAGGTCTAGGAGTGTGGCTGAAGTGTAGACCACCATAAGAGAGTGCGGCAGGGGAGGCAGAGTCAGATGGAGTGAGCCAGGTTTCCGTGATAGCCAGTAAATTGAGGGAGTTGGAAATGAAGAGATCATGAATGAAGGTAAGTTTATTGCAAACAGACCTTGCATTCCAGAGGGCACAGGAGAAGGGCAAAGTAGATGGTTTGTGACAAGTGATGGGTATTAGATTATGGGTGTTTTGGGCATTTGCTGCCCTGGGGACTCTGCGTGGCTGACAGCAGGTGGGAATGAGTGATGGGCCTGGGTTAGGGGATATATCCCCACAAGCCACCAGAAGAAGGAGAGAGAGTAAAAGGAGATGGGAATAGGACTTACAGGAGCATTTCCGCTTTTCACCTTTAGGGGGGGGATGAGATAGTGACTGGAGGAAGGAGAAGAGCTCATGGGAGCAGAGAAGAGGAGATGAAAGCAGGGAAGGTGAGATAGTTATATTATTGGAGACATGATGTGTAGAGACAGTATAAGAGAGTCTGAGAAAGAGGCAGGAGGTTATAATAAGGAAGGTGGTGTGAGGAAACATAGTGGCACTGTGTAAGCAAGTATTCTTGTAGGGAGTGGTTAGAGGTGATAATCAGATGTCACTGATTAACCATGTGCAGGTAATTAGTATGCCTCAATATATTAAGTGTAAACAAGGGTGGGTGGGTAGAGGGGCAGGGAGGGAGGGGACTGATTTCAGGTGGACTTCTGATGGGAGATGTTTCTTTGCAGTATGCTTTTAAAAGTGTCTATAAGACAGAACAAGGAGATATTTCAGGGGGAGGGTACATTGGAGCAGTAAAATGGATCAGTGAACACAGAGCATTTCTGGTTTACAGATAAGAAATAGTGTATCATGACAATATCAATTCACCAAGCCCATAATCGCCCAATTCGCATCGGCCAATAGAAAACGAGAATGTCATAATTACGGCAGTAAAACATGGCGGTTACGAGTCAATCAATTAGGTTCGGGGGTTTGATTTGCGATCAGACTCGCAAGACTTTGAAAATGAAGAATTATTAAAATAAATGCCAATACTGTTCTAGTCCATATGGCTGGCCTGATATGTATTAACTCATTGATACCCGAGATCAATATAACCCCGAAATGACACATACAAATAAAACTTATTTCCTGCAGTTGTGCGGGCTTGAGACTGTTGTGCAACTAATCCTAATGTCTTTCATCACTCTCCCCGTAATTTACAGTGCAGTATTACAGTTTTATTTGCATTTACAGTGCTACGAATTGGTGTTTAACCCCTTTGCGGTTCCTCTCGAACACATGTAGGATTTTCTCCTCCATTCGCGAGTGTGGATACCTTTGCAAGCTCGGGGAATCAGAGCAATGGAATAGCGATTCTCAATTTCAGCCCTGCGAAAGTGACACATCAAAGGCTTCTGCATGGTATAGGTTACGAGTTGTACGGCCGACATTTTTTCAAGCTCGTATCCCGTAACCCAATCCGAGCACACAAAAGGATGCCAATTGAATAGCAAATTTGACTGCGATCTCCGCTTGTGAGCTCAGATCGGAAAATCGCAGCAATTTGAATGAGGCCCATAGTGTCTAGTCCCTGTTATACCAGATATCCCTGGGTTTTGTATGTTGGCATCCTTATCATTATTCTATGCCATTTATGGGAGGCAAGGGGTTCCAGAGAATAGGGGCAGCATGAGAAAATCCTGAAGGCAAGAGTGAGAGGAGGTGATGAAAGAGGAGGAAAGATGAAGGTCATTAGCAGAATGAAGAGGGTATGTGGGGAAATATTTGGAGATATGGAGATATGGAGAGCAGAGATATAAGGGAGTGCACTGTTGTTGAGGGCTTCCTAAGTTAGGGTCGTGATTTAAAATTTTATTCTAGAGGCTTTGGGAAGCCAGTAAAGTGACTGACAGAGAGGTGCAGCAGACACTGAGTGTTTAGTACGGTAGATGAGTCTAGCGGATGCATTCATTATGGATTGATAGACGGGTGATGGGTAGGCCAGCAAGGAGCAAGTTACAGTAGTCAAGACGAGATATGATAAGGGAATGTATTAGAATCTTAGTTGTGTCTTGGGTAAGGTAGTGACGTATTTTGGAAATGCTTTTTAAATTGAAAAGACAATATTTTGTTAGTGACTGTATGTGGGGAATGAAAGAGATGGCACGGTCCAGTAGAACCCCAAGACAACGGGCTTGGGAGGTGGGAATGATGATGGCATTGTTGACAGTGAGAGAGATGTGAGGAATTGATGCTGTAGCAGATGGTGGGAAGATTAGGAGTTCAGTCTTAGATATGTTGAGTTTAATGGGCTGACATCCCAGAGGATATGCTTGAGAGACAGTTGGGAACTCATGCTGGAAGAGAGTGGGATAGCTCAGGTGCTGAGAGGTAGATCTGAGTGTCATCTGCATAGATAAGATGATACTGAAATCCAAAAGATTTTATTAAAATACCAAGTGTGCATGTATAGATGGAGAAGAGATGGGGTGATAGGACTGAACCTTGGGATATACCAACAGACAGAGGATGAGGAGAAGAAGAGGTGCCAGAGAAGGAGACACTAAATGTTTGATCTTGTAGATATGATGAGAACCATGAGAGAGCAGTGTCACGGATTCCAAGGGAGCAGAGATTTTTGATCAGTAGAGGGTGGTCAACTGTATCAAAGGCAGCAGCTAGATTGTGAAGAAGTAGAATATAAAAGTGACCCTTTGACTTGGAGGTGAGCAAGTTACTAGTGATGTCTCAGTGGAGTGTTGGGGTGGGAAGCAAGATTGGAGGATGTGAAGAAGGAAGTTGAGGAGGTAAATTGAGTAAGGCAATTATAATGTTCCGATTTACCTCTTACCAGGCATTTATTCTAGCATACAGTCACTATTTTTTACTGGGAATATCTATTTGAACAAACTATGGTCTATTACATACTTAAGGACGTCAAACATGTTTTTGCAATGAATTGGAGGTGAAAGGAAAATGTTAGGGACAAATTTAGTATGACACCATGCTTTATCTACTAGATTGATGATTGTCCCACTGACCTTGATCGTGAATAAGATAAGAGGGACAGGTTTGGGAGGAAATATTAGGGGTTCCGTTTTTGCCTTCTTAGTTTTAAGACAACAGAGGGCCATCCAGGTTCCAACTGCATTAAGGCACTTGGCCATCATTTCTTGTACTGTGGGTGTTAGATCAGGAGTAGAAAAGTAGTGTTGGATGTCATCAGCAATGAGATGGTATTTGAAACCAAAGAATATGATGATTTCACCAAGGGGCAGGGTGTAGAGAAACCCTAAGACATACCCCTGAGGCACACCAACAGAAAGATTGATAAGGAGGAGAGATATTGAAGAAAGACAATAAACGATTAATGGGTAGAAGGTGAGTTAAGCCAGAGCTTTGTCCTAGATGCTGTGATGATTGTGTAGTAGAATAGTGTGATTAGCAGTGTCAAAGGCAGCAGATAGGTCAAGCAATGTAAGAATGGAAAAATGGCCTGGTTCTCTAGCCCTATGTAAGTCATTATTTGAATTTGCCAGAGCTGTTTCTATGGAGTGATAAGATTTCCAGACTGTAGAGGGTCAAGTGGAGATAAATGGAGCAGGTTGGGTACCTCCTCTTCTGTAATAGAGGAGAAAGAATCAAGTAACAGCAAGGGCTGCACAGCAAGAGTCAAAAAGGTGGAGTTTAAACAATTAAATGGAGGTATAGTCTACCTTAGTCTGAAAAAAAAAAAGATTGCAAAGTCCTGAGGGCTGTTAGGAGAGCAATTACAATTAGCAGTAAGACGTGCAAGGAGAGAGTTGAAAATAGAAAGGAAGCTGTCTGGGTACAATTTGTGTTTATTAATAAGGGGGAAATAAGTTTGTTTAACTTGCTAAAGAAATCTAAGAAACTTATAGTGGAGGAAATCAGCAAGTGAGTGAGATATTCCAAAAAAGTTTTCTGAGGAGCATAGCTTTTGTGTGCATGAATAATGCCTGGGGTTGGAAGGCCTTGATCTATAGGATATTAATAGGGCATGTTTATTAAGTAAGGAGGCTGGTGTTGCATTGCATTTGCCTTGACAAGATCATTCAAGTTGTAGGTGGGAGGAGGAGAGAGAACACGTTGTATTGTATATGATAGGTCAGGTAAGTAAAAAAACACAGATTTATGGTTCAGTATGGGAGTGTTTTCATGAGAGTGAAATGAGATCAGATAGTGGTCAAACACAAAGAATAATAAATCAGAGAGACCAATAAAAAACAATTCCATATAGTGACCGTTCTTGTGGTTACTGGTGACAGATCTGTTGGAGATCATGGGAGGAGGTTAAGCAGAGGAAGCAGGTGGTTCGAGAGAGAGAGAGGGGCTATCAATGTGGTAATGAGATTAAAAAGGGAGTATTGGATGATAAAAAGAGGGAAAACTTCAAAGTCAGACAGTAAGGCAGAAGTAGAGCAGGTGGATGTGGGTGGCCAATATATCACAACGACCTGGAGACAACTAGGTGAGAAACAGTGCATTTCAAATGATGGATGTGAGGGAGAGGAGGCATGGGAGGAATGCTATGGTGGCACTGGGAGGAAGACGAATCCCACCTCCACCCCTATTATTAGAGCAAGGAGGGTATGATAAGAAATATCCACCAAAACCAAGGGTGGATGTTAGAGCAGAATCAGAGAAAGTGAGCTAGGTTTCAGTAATAGCAAAAGATTGCAGAGATCGGGTAAGGAAGTTACCATGGTCCAAGTGTTATTTGTTACCAAGTAAGCTTGCATTCCACAGTGCACATGACAAAGAAGGAGAGTGGGAAGCAGGCATGAGATAGAAATTAGGTTGGAAGGTTAATGTGATGAGGTGGGTGGGTTGAGGGTGAATTGCAAACAATGGTAGAGCTAAGATAATAGAGCACAATTGATCTAATTATTCACAATTAAACACAAAGACAGGAAGACAGGGACCAGCTTAGGAGAGCCAATGTCAAGAGAAGATTCAAATAGTTATTTTAATTTTAATTCCCAGTGTATGTTTCCCACATTGAAAAGGTGTTTCCAATACTAAAGCTGTTTGCAAACCTCCTCACTACTTAAAGCTGGACCTGAAAGATTTTATTTTCTTTGCTGCATCAGAGAGAGGATATTTGATAATGTGTCGCAGTGTGTTTTCTTTTCTCAAGTACAGTTCTCAGAGCATAAAAGCTTATTCAAAAGTGTAACTTGTTGGCTTGTCCTCTGCCAGCCACTGAGATCTACAGTATGCTCTCTGCTTTTCCTGTTAGTTTCAATTAAATGTAAACAGGTTTTACTTGCAAAAAAAAAAATACTTTATTAATGTTAAAAACATTTCTTTTTTATATGCTTGAGAAAAAACGTTGTGTTCCATGGCTGTTTAAAGATCTACGGTTAGCACATTACTAGTTATATGAAGCTACCCCTACCCACACAGAATGACTTCTAATGTTTAGCTATGGGTGCAAAGTCCTACTGCAGATGTACAGTGTAAATATCATTACATACAAGCCGACATTATTATGGCCTATTCTTGGTGAGTGATTTATATGCTTAGAAGTGATCAGTCATACTTTAAAGTCAAAATACTGCTTTTCCCGCTCTGTATCTGCCTCCTCATGCACAGAAGGATATGAAGCATGTCAGCCCCTTTACACTAGCAGAGTCTGCTAAAAGTAAGACTTTTTCTGACATGCTTGTTTGCCCAAGATTTACACAGTTTATAATGTTGCAGATTTGTTACATACTTCAAATGTGATTTTTTTCCATAAAATAAACTGGTGCTTTATAGCAATCCTAAATGTCCTATAATTATTTGCAGATGTTATCATACCCTGTTCTCAGTGAGAGAGATTCAGTATATTCTCCTCCTTACTGGCAGAGCTTTTGTAAAGATACACAAAGTGACTCGACAGCTTCCTATACTCAGTGACACGGATTGTGAGACTAAAGGTTGCAAACACAAAGCAAGGTCATAGCAACCTCACAAGTCGTTCAAAACTGCACAAAATGTGCATAATGAACACTACGTATATCTTAAAGGGACACGGAACACAATTTTTGCATTAAAATGTTTAAGTGAAACTTGACAGGATGTGCACAGAGCATACTATAATATGTATTGGCAGACAAGTATTATTCATAGAGCTGTATTACAAATCACTGGCCGGGGCAGTTAAAAATATTAACCAGTTTATTGTGCTCTGAGCATCATTGTGATACTTTTAATAATCCTCTCTTTCAGATGCAACAAATAAATCTTTTTTTTCCATGTCCTTTAAATAATTACAAATCTATTTAACGCTTTGCTTAAAGCGCAACTATAATTTATGTACAAGTAAAGCTCATATGATTTGTTGTTGGTCATATTCTATTAAAAACAGCATGCAGTTTAAAATATATAAAAGCTAATGTTTTTTCTTACTTATTAATGTGTCGCTCCCTTGAGAAATCAGGGATAGGAGGCGTTGAAACGCGCGTCGGGTGAATATCAGCTTTTAACTTTACCAGACCTCCTACAAGTTCCATGGAGGGGATTGAGGGAGAATCAATTATATTGGTAGTTATGAGCACTGCTTCAATACTATCAAGATTGTGTAACTAAATTTATATAGATACAGCAGCAGTGTGGTTTAGTAAAGGTATATGGTTCTAGCATTTATTACTTCCCCCCTGGGTTGTTTACATACTTAGTTGATTAAGCTATTGAGCTTATTGCATGGTGGAATCAGATTAACATTATACTGTAATTGGAGACAATGTATCCCATAGTGTAGAATTGTTAAATTGAATCTAGACTAGATGCCAGCTTTATGGACGCCCGTCGCCAGGCTTACCCAGAGGGTATACCTTTATTGTTGGCAAGTTAATCCCTTCCCAATAATTAACCCCTAAAGGAACCTAAGTTGAGATTTAAAATATTAAAGGTATTTATTAAATAGTTAAAAATATATTTTTTGGAGACATATTGAGTTGATATACATATTATAAAACTTATCTGAAGGGTGTGAAATGATTGTTTCAACAACACTGTTACTATAATGTTTTTGTCATAGACACAGGGTAATTCCTGTTTACATAAATACATGTCTGTGCTATACAATAAAAAAACAGTACAGTACTATTTTACTGTGTATATAGCAAGGGCAGAGCTAATAACTTCAGGTGGGGGCAATCTAGCCCAACCTGCTTCCCAGCTCCATGATGGTCTAGCTCCCAGGTAGAGCAGACCACACCCTTAACAAGGCAAAAGGAGTGGAGATAAGCAGCTCTGCTTCAGGAGAAAACAGATACTTTTATTATGGGCAATATGGACACCACTTCTCTGTGACTGGCTTTGCAGGCTTGTTAAACTCAATAGCGTACTGTCTGTAATCTAGTCCTAATGAAAGTACTGTCAGTTTTAATTGCCACATTCCCATTGTGCAGCTAGAAGCTTCCTCTGCATTCAATGTCTCCTCCCACCACAGTAGGTAGATGAGCAGTATAAATGCATATAAAATAAAATTTCTATCAATATGTTTCCAGTTGCCAAGTTTAGTTCTTCAGTAGAGCTAAACATAACTATATGGCTGCAGTGACCATTTAAAAAGTATCCAGGATTTATTCATAACTAGCGACTTGCCCATCAAAAAATGAAAGCAATAAGACTGTAAGGCAGGTAATGTTGTTTGGGTGCAAAATTAATTTTGTTGGTGTTTTAAGATCCTTCGGCGCTCATTGCAAGCCTTGTGCTGAGCGCCTTTGGCGCTCATTGCGAGGCTCTTGGTTGTTGGTGTGCTATGAGCACTGTTGGTGTTTTTTTTTCTTATGGCAATGAATAATTAATAAAATAAGAAATTAATATACTTTACCTATTGTGAAGTCATATATGCAGGAAGCATTGTGTTGAAGAGCTGGCAATCTGTTTTCATGTTGCTGCAGCATCAGTGCTGTGGAGCTGCTGAGTAAGCGTCATGAATGTGTGCAGTGTAATAGTGTGCGTGCGTGAGGATTGTATAAGTTATTGTTCTAAAATGGCGCCTAATGTGAGGTATGCGGCTGTTGCTGATTTAGCGTCCTTGTTTTCGGATGTTGTCCGACTTTTTCAGAATATCCGTATGTGTTTGGTGGGGTTTGCGTGTTTAGGGGCCTGTAGCCTTGTTTTTGTTTTGTTCGGCGCCCATTTTTTCTCTTGCTTAGGTGATTTTCGGATGTCTAAACTCCGAAATTTTTAGTTAAATCGAGGTGTAACCTCACTTGCAGAGGTCCTGGGTGCCCCCCCCCTTGCTGCGGGTAAGCTTTTTATGCGTTTGTTGTGTGTATTTATTGTGTTTGTAATGTTTTTGGGGTCGCGCGGGTTGCGTCCTTGTTTTCGGATCTCGTACGTCATTTTCAGGAAATCCGTAGGTGTTTGGTGGTGTTTTGCGTCTTTAGACTGCTGTAGCCTCGTTTTCGTTTTTTCGGCGGCCATTTTTTCTCTTGCTTAGGGGATTTTGGAGTGTCTAAACTCTTTTATTTGCCGTTAAATTGAGGTGTAACTTCAGTTTTTGAGGTCCTGGGTGCCCCCCTTTATGTATTTGTTGTGTGTATTTATTGTGTTTTTCATGTTTTCATGTGCGCGGGTTTCGGCCGATATTTGCAAATTTGTAATGGGTCGCAACATGTCTCGTATTTTGCTTTCAGAACTATGTAAATGTGGCGAGGTCCGCAGTTGCTGGCAAGGAGCGCCTTTGGCGCTCCATGCCAGCAACTGTGGCCCTCGCTTTGCGAGCCCGCAAGCGTAAGCAACAGCTCGCATGCTCACAACTATATATGTGATCACTGAGAACCAGTACTAAATTGTAAACTGTTAGAGCTTCTATATTCATCCACCCTATAAGTACATATATAACTTTTATTATAATAAACCAGAAGATGCAGTTTTTTTTGTGAGGAGAGAAGCTGGTAAACAAAGTGGCAAGTTTGTGTTTAAATGACTGCTGAAGTTTCTTTTTTTGCTATATCCTATTTTAAAGAATTACATCTGGTAAGGGCCAACCTTTTTATCAAGTTAAAAACAGTAAAAACATATTTTAGCGTATTCCTTATTGTATGCAGGCCCATTACTATATATTGCCCCATCACTGTCTATAAGACTTTCTTTATTTGTTTATTGGTATTGACATGTGGGAGGGACCTTTGAAAAAGAAAACTAAGCCAGTCAGCTGTATTATAAGCATGAATAAAGACATGCAGGGCTGCAATATAGCTAAGTTGGTTGCAACTTCCAAACTTCCTCCAACTTTGACCCTGGTTAGTCTCCTCAAAAATAAATCCAAAAGGGACTCTGTTCCGCAGATTTAAAACTGTGTACTTTAATACAAATACTGCATGCTTACCCAGAGAGTGGCACCATGAAGCCAGGGCATTCTAGAGGTGAGATGCTGCCCTGGGCCTGGAGACCCAGAGACTAACTGTAACATGATGAGTTCCATCAGGGAAATCTGTGCCATATTGGGTAGCGCCATGCCACCCCAGCAGAATGATTAGGATATTTGTCAATAAACTGCACTGTTGTCCCTAATTGCATGGATAATCTTTATGGTCATTTTGTTGTGACCATATGTGTTCTGGAGGGCTGACCACATGGAGACCAGTTTCTTCTGGGCCAAGTGAGATTTGTTACTGGCCTGCACTCCAAACATTTGTAACTTTTTTTCTGATAATCAGCCTTATTCTGTATCTGAGAGACTTACAGTAAATTATGTGGATCTATGGGTGGGAAGTACATTATATCTAGACTACCAGGCACCATGCCACCAGCAGGGTTGGTGTATGGGTCTGTAAGCATACAATTTTCATGTCTCCAATAGTAAGTTCCTGGTTTGCTGAAGGAGCTACTTGTGGGCTTCTTGATTTGGGGGGTATGGGAATATTTTATTGAGTGCCATTCATTATAGAGGGATTCAGGAGACATGTTGCTGGTTGTACTCTTTGTCCTCTAAGTATTATTTTCAGCCTGTACTCTCCTGGATGCTGAGGATATTGAGATCTGCTGGCATCTCCAGGCATTTGGAGTAAGAAGGAAACCTGATGGCAGATCAGATAGCCTAACGAGCAGTATTTCAGCTCCAGTCTGGCTTTTTCTGTTCCATCACAAAAAAACATTTACAGAAGATCTTTTTAGTCATTAGCAAAACTGTTAAGTGCTTCGTATAACAGGAAATACTTGTGTTCAGATTTTAGTTGTTATTATACTTTATTTGTAAAGCTCCAGCTGATTCCATAGTGCTTGGGCACAGAACAATGAACAATGGAAAACATAAAAAATCTGAAGGCAGATAAGACGACAGGATGTTATACATATACATTGGTATGAGAGGTAATAGTTGCATTTTGCATATTATCAAGCCTTGTTATTGGTAATTTAGTGATCCACTAAACCATTTATAAAAATGAATTCTTAAACTGTTAAAAATTATGTGAATGTTATATCCTTTGTGTTGTTTTTTCCTTTATATATTTTGCTTTATATATTTTCCAGTGTTTGAATGTCCCAGGGAATATCCCACTGTCACAGCATCACACAGGGTTGTACATTGCTTCCTCACGTCTCCTCATGCTGATGTAGCCACAGAATGATAAATCAAGTCATACATAACCGCTAAAAATAGGACAGGATCTCCGTTAGGCCCCCACTGTATTCAGTCTAAAATAACATGATGTTCTATGACCTCTCTCCTCACCTTCCCACACTTCCCTTCACCAGCCTCCCTTTCTCCCCCTCATCCTCACTCTCCCTCCCTTGCCTCCCTCACCTTATTCTCCTACCCCTCACTACTCTCTCCCCCTCACTTTCCTCACCATTCTCCTCACTCCCACTCACCTCTCCCACTCACTCCTTTTCACTCCCCCCTCTCTCCCTCCCCTGTGTCTCTTTCACCCACTCTTCACCCCTGTGCCTCTTTACCCCCACTCCCTACTCTGTGCTTCTTTCCCCCTCTCCTCCCTCTCCTTGTGATCATTTTGCTAGTCAGCTGTATTATAAGCATGAATAAAGACATACAGGGCTGTAATATAGCTAAGTTGGTTGCAACTTCCAAGATTCCACCAACTTTACAAAATTGGAACAGAGTGTTCTTGACCCTGGTTACTGCCCCCAAAGTAAACCCAAAAGGGACTCAGTTCCCCAGATTTAAAACGGTGTACTTTAATACAAATACTGCATGCTTACCCAGAGAGTGGCACCATGAAGCCAGGGCATTCTAGAGGTGAGATGCTGTCCTTGGCCTGGGGACCCAGAGACTAACTGTAACATGATGAGTTCCATCAGGGAAACCTGTGCCATATTGGCTAGCACCACGCCACCCCAGCAGATTGATTAGGACATTTGTCAATAAACTGCACTGTTGTCCCTAATTGCATGGAGAATCTTTTTGGTAATTTTGTTGTGGCCATAAGGGCTGACCACATGGAGACCAGTTTCTTCTGGGCCAAGGGAGACTTTTTACTGGCCTGCACTCCAAACATTTGTAACTTTTTTTTTTTCTGATAATCAGTCTTATTCTGTATCTGAGAGACTTACAGTATATTGTGTGGATCTATGGATGGGAAGTACATTATCTCTAGACTACCAGGCACCATGCCACCAGCAGGGTTGGTGTATAGTTCTTTGTAAGCATACAATTTTCATTTCTCCAATAGAAAGTTCCTGGTTTGCTGAAGGAGCTACTTGTGGGCTTCTTGATTTGGTGGGTATGGGAATATTTTATTGAGGGATTCAGGAGACATGTTGCTGGTTGTACTCTTTGTCCTCTAAGTATTATTTTCAGCCTGCCTACTAAGGGCCTATACTCTCCTGGATACTGAGGATATTGAGATCTGCTGGCATCTCCAGTCATTTGGCGTAAGAAGGAAACCTGATGGCAGATCAGATAGCCTAACGAGCAGTATGTCAGCTCTTGTCTGGCTTTTTCTGTTCCATCACAAAAAAACATTTACAGAAGATCTTTTTAGTAATTAGCAAAACTGTCAAGCACTTTGTATAACAGGAAATACTTGTGTTTTTTGGTTTCTTTCCTAGAATATTTATTATGAGATTTTAGTTGTTATTATACTTTATTTGTAAAGCTCCAGCTGATTCCATAGTGCTTGGGCACAGAACAATGAACAATGGAAAACATAAAAAATCTGAAGGCAGATAAGACAAGACAGGATGTTATACATATACATTGGTATAAGAGTTCTTGGTAATTTAGTGATCCACTAAACCATTTATCAAAATGAATTCACAAACAGTTAAAAATGATGTGAATGTTATATCCTTTGTGTTGTTTTTTCCGTTGTATATTTTGCTTTATATATTTTCCAGTGTTTGAATGTCCCAGGGAATATCCCACTGTCACAGCATCACACAGTGTTGTACATTGCTTCCTCACGTCTCCTCATGTTGATGTAGCCACAGAATGATAAATCAAGTCATACATAATCGCTAAAAATAGGACAGGATCTCCATTAGGCCCCCACTGTATTCAGTCTAAAATAACATGATGATCTATGACTAAGGGAGAGAGTCCCTAGAATCCTGCACTGACCGCACACGCTGGTCATCATCATATATAGGAATTAGTTCATCTGCTTCTATCCTCTCAATCCTGATTTACCCCTCCCCTATACTTCTCTAACTTCTACTCACCCCAGCCTCTTCTCTCTCGCTACTGCCTCTCTCCAATCCCTTAATCGTCTCCCTCTCAGTTTAATCTCACTTATCTGATTGTGTGCACTCCCTAATGTCTAACTCTTGCCCCTGCATTACATTCACTTTCCCCACTCCCCCTCATCACTCTCCCACCCGCTTTTCCCACTCCCCCTCATCTCTCTCCATTACCTCTCTCATCACTCTCCCACCCGCTCTTCCTACTCCCCCTCATCACTCTCCCACACACTCTTCCCACTGCCCCTCAACTCTCTCTTCACTTCCCTCACAATCCTTTACCTCTCTCCTCACCTTCCCACACTTCCCTTCACCCATCTCCCCCTCATGCTCACGCTCCCTCCGCTCTCCCTTGCCTCCCTCACCTTATTATCCTACCCCTCACTACTCTCTCCCCCTCACTTTTCTCTTCACTTTCCTCACCATTCTCCTCACTCCCACTCACCTCCCCCACTCACTCCTTTTCACTCCCCCTCACCTCTCTCCTTACTCCCTCTCACCTCTTCCTCTTAAATCTTCTCACCTCTCCTCTGATGTTCTCACTTCTGCCTCAGCTCCCCCCCTCACTACTCTTTCATTCATCCCTCACCTCGCATTCCCAACTGCCACTTACACAAACCGTCCTTTTCTCTCTGAAATCTCCTGGCATTTGGTAAATATATACATGCTCCCTCCGCCATACTCTCCCTCCTTACCTCTCCATGGGCCTCATTCTATTATCGGCCGCAGCCGCTGCGGGGCCGCAAGGACCGGCCGCAAGCTATTCTGCTATTCTATTCCCTTACGGCCGGGGGCTCCGGCAGGCTTGCGGCCGGTGCCTTGCTATCTCTTGCGGCCGATCGCGCCGGAGGAAAGCCTTTGATCTAAAACGGCCGCAAGAGATTTGCAATTCAATTGCTCCGGGAAACCTCTCTGCAAGGCTAAAAACGAGCCGCAGTTACTTGCAGGAAAAAGGTCTCGCTAGCACCAATTAAGCACATAAAATAGCTCAAATAAAGCCATCCTGCACTTTGAGAAGACTATAAAGGGATTTTAGGTGTTAGAAAAAATAGCACATAATTATACTGTACTCAAATCCGTAAAATATTTCATTTTTAATATCCGTAAAATATCCATGTAAAAAGGCCAGAGTGCTTGGAGCACCTCAGACACACCCACGCCGCAGCCGGAAAATAAACAGTTAATTTGAACTCGGGTTTGGGCAGATGTGCAAGCTTGAGAGTGGGTTCCTTTTAATCCTCATGTCCCCCAATATGATCCCTAGCATTTACAGAGCTGTACAGTGCAGGCGTGAATTTATTTTTGAGTTTTTATATTTCACAGATTACGGCCGGTTCCAAGATATGCGGCCGGCCGTAAAAGGAGATCCTTGCGGGGCCGTATAATAGAATCGCGAGTTAACTGAACCCTCGCAAGGAATCGCAGCCTTACGGCCGATTTACGGCCGATAATAGAATGAGGCCCCATGTCATTTCTTAACATTTAGAACATAAATGCTCACTCACCCTCACTTTTCTCCCTCCCCTTTCTCTTCCACACTCTCTCTCTTACCCCCTCTTCCCTCACCTCTCCCTGTTATCTCTTGGTATTTAGTAAATATTTACATGCTCTCTCCCCCCACTTCTCTGTCTTACTCTTTCCTCAGTCCCCCTCCCACCTCTCCCTGTAATCTAATATTTGATCAGCAAGTCCCTGGGCAGTGTAGGAGTCGCCTCCTCCCCCCTGGCCCTGTTTACTATAACTATTACGTCATAGCCAGTAGTTGGGGCGTCTACACTGAGTCAGATCCAGCTCTGCAACTAAAGATCTCGCAGGACTTCCAAACATGGTTGTTCCTAAAGTCCTGGTGCATTTGTCATTTAAACTTTGGGAATGTCCTGACATTCAAAAAGTGTGGAAAATAATAAAAAAAATATGATATAAACAAACTAAATATTATATTGACTTAACCCCACAATGGGCAATATTTGGTATCTTAACTCAAAGTCCAGTTTAAGAGTCAGGTCTGTCCATATACATTAGATTTAAAATGTTTATGTTATAATTAACTTACTATTATTTATTATAGATAAACTAAAAACATACTAATATAAAAATAATTCAACTGATTATATATTTATTTGTCTAAAATCAATTCCTTAACAAATTGTATTTTTTATGTAATAATCTTAATGCATGTCAGCAAAAATATTACAATTATTTGGGAAATATTTAGTTTTAAATATTACATATTTTTATTTTGTCTTAAGCATGGAAATTAAATGAAACTATTATTTATTTTTGAAGGGTGATAAGAGGCAGGAGGGCATGGATAGGGGGAAATAATGGAAATACATTAATAAAAAAAAAAAAAAATTAGACAACACTGGGTCCCCACCTCCCCAGAGCAGGGCCCCAAGTGCACCAGCGTTAGTTTCAACCCGGTACATATAGTAGCACAGAAAATAAATAGTACATTTGTGTTCCCATTTGAATGTCTAAAAATAAGTAAAAAAATCTGATTTTCTACTCAAGTTTCTCGAAAATACAGTTATTGCACTGTACTCAGGGAAATTGGGAGGGGACATGCAAAGGAGTCCACAATAGAGGGGGACAAATCCCTCCCAGATTTGTCAATGTGTGTGTTTATGTGTAGAGAAGCAGTTGTGTGATATTTTTATACTATATGCGGTAAAAATGATAACGCACTCACACACAGCACAGGGGGAGACACGAGAAGCTTGGGAGTGAGCGAATAATACCCATACTTGGCATTTTTAGTCACTCAAAAATCGCCTAAGTGACGAAAAACGCAAAATTTCAGAAACAGAATGAAAACGAGGCTCAGCAATCCAAGTCTCGCAAAATACACGACGCTGAAGACAGTAACACTTACATGAACAACACCAGGCACGCGGGACTCCGAAAATTAAAACCAACAGCAGTCAATGCGCACCACGCAAACATTCACCACACACACACAGGGAGGGGACTGGGGGGAGATGCTGCAAAGAGACACATGGGCGCTCATTGTGAGCCACGAGCTGAGCGCCGAAGGTGCTCATTGTGGGGCTCGCAATGAGGAACACGAGCGGAAGAGGCCTGCAATGAGTGCCAAAGGTGGAGCTTGTGATGATCGACGAAGGTGATCATTGCAAAGCAGGAAAGTTGAAGTACACGGGGGGAGAGGCTCGCAATGAGCACCAAAAGCCTCACATTGTGTGGCAAACAGCATTGCAAGCCTTACAATTTGATTCCCGTCTTTTTTGACGGGCAATTTCCTAGGATATATATATATATATATATATATATATATATATAAACACTTAAACATATGATTTGAGATATAGAAAAGGGACAGGAGGAAGAGCAAGTATGGAGTGGGGGCGCAGAAATCTGATTGACCTAGGGCTGCTTAAAACCAAAATACACCCATGTAGTAGCATAAAAATTAGTACTGATGTTCCATTGAATAACATAGGAATCAGAAACAGCCCAGTGCATGTGACGTCTTGAGAGGATTTCCCAGGATATTCCAAGTTTAGGACATAATAGAGCTGACTCACACACAGAACGTTGTGCCATAGAAGTAATACTAATAATATCATGTGTCATAAGTGCACTTACAGTGTCATACTGTGTGTAAGACATATGTACCAGCCCCGAGTCCTGCTCTGCAAGTCACACTGTGATTAGGGCGACGTTTAGCTCACACCCAAACCTTACAACACTGTGATCACAGGCTCTTCCTGGTGTAGTCTCAGCTCCTCCTTCTGCCAGCTCTTCGTTTTTCCTATTTGAAAATCTACTTGGAGATTAAACGTGAGAATCAACAGAGACAGAGGTAAGGAGTGGACGCACAGCAGGGGTGGCCGGGTACGAGTGTGTGCGGTGTGTGGCATGTCCAGGCACCTTCTGGGTATTGTAACAAGATGTCTCGGCAGCAGATTATGGCACACAAGTGGAGCTTGTTTTACTTTAACGTCGGGTGATCTCTTAACTATAGGTTTTATCAGGACAGGCCCATACTGTGCTGGGGTTGTTTAATGTATAAGTACTTCCTTCTGTACATTATCAGGACAGGCTCAGACATTACTTGGTTTCCTTTTAATATAGTATGAATATCTGACTGCATATTATCAGGGCAGGCTCAGACAACACTTGGTTTCTTTTTAATAAAGTATGAAAACCTGGCTGTGTATTATCAGGGCAGGCTCAGGCAGTGCTGTGTTATACCACATTATCAGTATAGACTCACACAATGTTGTGCTTCTATTTATTAGAATACGACCTCCTGACTCCACATTATCAGAACACACTCAGATAGTGCAGAGTTCCTATAGAATATAGAATGAACTCTAGACTGTAGGTTATCAGGATAGGCTCCGGCAATGCTGGGTATATATGTAATATATAGAGCAACCTTCTGACTGCACTTTATTAGAACAGACTCATACTGCGCTGGATTGATTTTAATGTAGAGTGGCTTCCTGACTGTCTCAGACAGTGTTGGATATCTGTTTAACAAAGTGTAACTTCCTGACTGCACTTTATCAGGACAGACTCAGACAGGGCTGGCTTTCTATGTAACATAGTGTAACTTCCTGACTGCACTTTATCAGGACAGACTCAGACAGGGCTGGCTTTCTATGTAACATAGTGTAACTTCCTAACTGCACTTTATCAGGACAGGCTCAGACAGTGCTGGATATCTGTGTAACATAGTGTAACATCCTAACTGCACTTTATCAGGACAGACTCAGACAGGGCTGGATTTCTATGTAACATAGTGTAACTTCCTGACTGCAGTTTATCAGGACAGACTCAGACAGTGCTGGATTTCTATGTAACATAGTGTAACATCCTAACTGCACTTTATCAGGACAGACTCAGACAGGGCTGGCTTTCTATGTAACATAGTGTAACATCCTAACTGCACTTTATCAGGACAGACTCAGACAGTGCTGGATTTCTATGTAACATAGTGTAACTTCCTGACTGCAGTTTATCAGGACAGGTTCAGACAGGGCTGGCTTTCTATGTAACATAGTGTAACTTCCTAACTGCACTTTATCAGGACAGGCTCAGACAGTGCTGGATATCGGTTTAACAAAGTGTAACTTCCTGACTGCACTTTATCAGGACAGACTCAGACAGGGCTGGCTTTCTATGTAACATAGTGTAACTTCCTAACTGCACTTTATCAGGACAGGCTCAGACAGTGCTGGATATCTGTACATCATAACTGCACTTTTTCAGGACAGACTCAGACAGTGCTGGATTTCTATGTAACATAGTGTAACTTCCTGACTGCAGTTTATGATGACAGGCTCGGGCAGTGCTGAGTATCTATGTTTGAAAATAACTTTTACTTTACTTGAAAAATACTTTGACAAGACAATATACAATAGGAAGTTAGTACATGTTGGTTGTTCATTTAATGTATGGTGGCCTCGGACAATGCTGGCTTTGTATCTAATATAGAGTGAGCTCCTGACTGCACATTATCAGGACAGACTCAGGACAGACGGTGCTGAATTTCTATCTAATATAAAGGGATTCCCTCACTGCACATTATCAGGAAATACTCAGACAGTGCTGAGTTTCTATCTAATCCTGACTGCACATTATCAGGAAAGCCTCGGACAGTGCTGACTTTCTGATTGTACGTTATCAGGGCAGACTCTTAATTATGCATTAAAAATAATAGCACACGTTTCCTTCATTCCTTGGACTAGTTCTACCCCCTGATACTTCCCATATTGCACAATGATATCAGGAAAGTGACATTCTGGATCCATCCAACTCAGGAGTACCAGACGCTAAATGCCAGAGCTGATAATACTCCATACTCTTATATAGCAGGGGTGGGCAAGTTCGGTCCTGGAGAGCCTTACACAGGCCAGGATATTCAGCATTGTATGTGAGGCTTCTTTATGATAATGTGCGTCTCATTATGCTAATTTTGAAAGCTTGGCTGCTTAATAAAGGGACAGAAAGGAATCTAACTACATAATAACCTTGGGGGCATTGGTGTTGCTGTCACAGAGATAAACAAGCTGACAATCCTATTTAGCATATCAAAGGAGCTACTGTATTGTGGTGAAGGGGCTTGTGTACGTCAATGAAGCTGTGAGCTAAACCATGTAGGGTCACTCAATATGGGTAGGTCATAGCAGACATATCACTGTTTACTGGAGAAGGAACTGACAACCCACTCCAGTATCTTTGCCATGAAAACTTTATGGATTTGCATAACCAGACAGGTGTGATGTGCCTGGCATACTGCTGTCTATAAGATCACAGAGAGTTGGACAAACAAATGGCTATTGCAATGCACAACTCGTTTTTTATACTCTTTTAGAATAACATAAAAATAAGTTGATTTGGGGGTGATCAGTTTTCTATTGGATGTCAGCTCTCACTTAATGGGCGCTCTGGTTTGTCACATGACTGTTTTTAACACTTTATCTCCCTGATAACATTTGGCACTTTGCTAGTTTTAGTATCACTTTCTATTTCTTAGAAGTGCTCCTCCGGTAAAGGTGAGCAGGAACCCGCCACAAAGATATCAACGCAATCCCTTATTACTCAAAGGAGTATTTACATAAATGCAGGAACCAAAGTCCTCCTTAATCTACAATAGGAGGGTGGGGCTTTGACCACTATCCCATTTTGGGTTATACTCTACTGCAAAAGATAATAGTTGCATTGCATATCCCCCCAAAAAATCTCTATGGAGTCCAATAGTGATAGATCAGGTGATTTAATACTAACAATTTAAGGAATTTTTAGCTAATATGAATATTGCTCAAAATATATTTATATATATTTTTAAATGTTACATGCTCATTTCACATGGATTGTACCTTTAAATTGACACAGCAGAGGTTCAAAATATGCTACAATTTAAATCTATAGGTAACAAGTATTTTAGTAATTGAATGTTATTTTAAAATGCACATTTCTAGAGCAAAATTACATTGAATTTGCATTTTTTTTCAATCAGTCTTTCTGATAAAGTGACTAAGGACAGCCTGATATTTCTTGTTAACGGCAGATCATTGCCTGTAACTGTGTTTGCGTTGGGTCTGACTCTCTGTGATTGCAACACACCATGCTGATCCACTTAGTATATATGGCAGAGATATTGTGGTGGGTTGCCAGTTCCTTCTCCCATCCAAGTACTGAGCAGGCCAAACCCTGCATGGCTTTTGGGTGGTGTGACCTTGACTGGAATCAAACTCAGGTCGCAGCAGTGAAAACACTGAATCCTAACCACTGGACCACCAGGAAACCCCTTGCCAGTAATTACTGCTTGAATATATTGTTTTCAGTGTCATGTGAAAAATGACTAGGCATGCTCATGGAGTAATTTATGTAACATGACCGGGAATGTACATTTTTTCACTGAAGACAATAGACTAAGACCTCCATGGGATGATGAGCAATTATTAACAATGATGAGGCATAACTCTGGTGAATGGATCAGAATAAAACTGCAAACTGCAATATAAGTTTACTATAGAAAATGTTACTTATCACAACCACAACTTTTAAATTTTGCAACATCTTATGTGCAATTATTCTTTACTGCATGTTTCCTTTCCAGATGTTGCCTGTTACTTTCACAAGTCTGCTAAACTAATTAGCACCCTTTAATCCTGATCAGATATAACTGCCATATTCCCATTGTGCAGATTACACTTAAAATACCGTAGGCAAACATTAATTGTTCTGTTTGTTAACCTTTCCAGTGCTTGTTTTGTATGTAAAAAAAGCAGTTCTGTTAAACGAGTGCCATTCAAATACATAATTATGTGAAACATGTAAAAAACTAAAAACATTACCAGATGTGTAGGTTAAGAGCATAAAAACATTTTAGAGAAAATTATAATTGTGTATACAATGTTCCATCTTGTCTGGATTCAACTTTTCCTGATCGCTTAGAGCCTGTGTAGCCAAGTGAGATAGGGGTAGATAGATATCCTGTAAATGCTCAGAAGTTATTATTCAGGAGGATAACTTCAAACTCTGATCCCAGAGATGTAAATGCCTGTCTCATATGGGGTTGGCCAACATATCACGAATACCTCCAAGTTTTGGCTAGGTCTTTTCTTAGTCACACTCCAATTTTGGTGGTAGTTGTGTGTGTGAGAGGGGTGTTAACATTTCTGGAGGGCAATGCTTGCATCTATTAATGCAAGCGGCCTGCTTTTGGTCCTGCATGTGTGTTTGGAGGGAGCTCCAGTTCTTGGTAATGTCGCTCTTGTGCCATATTTTCTCCACTTGATGATGACTGTCTTCACTGTGTTCCATGGTATATCGAATGCCGTGAAAAATCTTTTGTACCCTTCTCCTGACTGATACCTTTTAACAATGAGATCCCTCTGATGCTTTGGAAGCTCTCTGTGGACCATGGCTTTTGCTGTGGGATGCGACTAAGAAAATTTCAGGAAAGACCAACTAGAGCAGCTGTACTTTATTTGGGGTTAATCAGAGGCACTTTAAATGATGGCGGTGTATGCTGACTCCTATTTAACATGATTTGGAATGTGATTGCTTAATTCTGAACACAGCTACATCCCCAGTTATAAGAGGGTGTGCAAACTTATGCAACCACATTATTTTTCTTTTCTTTTTTCTTCCCTCCACCTAAAAGATTTCAGTATGTTTTTCAATTGAGTTGTACAGTTTATAGGTCACATTAAAGGTGGAAAAAGTTCTGAAATGATTTATCTTTGTCTCATTTTTTTTCAGCACAGAAACCTGACATTTTAACAGGGGTGTGTAGACTTTTTATATCCACTGTATATACATATAATAGTCGAGTCACATTATTATGACCTCAGCAGCGCATAATGGTACATGTTGTGAGCTGGCTTGGTGGGTATGTAAGGTGACGTAGGCATTCTGCAAATATATCAACCATGGTCATTGGCTTTCAGACCAAAGGTGACAGTATTTTTGAAACAGCACAGTTTGTGAACTGATTGCATGCTGCTGTGTCCCTTGATTTGACAAAACAGCACCACTGTGAATAAAAGGCGCCGAAGTTTTGGAGCACCACGTGCCATTGATGTCAGAAGTGAGCACCGGCAGCGAATGTATGTGACATGCTACAGTTGAGCAACTCATCCTACTAGACGTGTGTCAAAAATGACAGTGAAAACAACCCTGTTGTGTATGTGGCTCTGAAGCAAATGGCTGGGCACTGCACCCATGCCGACGAGGGTTCATCGCCAGAAACGGCTTAAATTTTCACGACCGCACCAAAATTTGATCTCTTCTGATTGGCAAAGGCTACTTTTCTCTGATGAGTCACATTTTCTGCTCAATCGCCTAGACGAACGTTGGCGTGTCAGGCGCAAAACCTCAGAGAAGAAAACACATGTTGGAAGAACACAAGCTGGTGGCGGCAGCGTTATGGTCTGGATCCACTCTCAACTGATTGGGTTATCTTTCCATTCATGCAGATTAAGTACACCCAGCAGGACAATGCAACATGTAATCTGGCCAGGAGCGGTTGGAGGAGCATGACAAAGTACTTCCCTGGCTTCCAAATTCCCCAGACTTGAACCCCATCGAGCACCTGTGGGACCATCTTGATCGCCATATCCTCCACCATTCACTCTTCAGCAACTGTCAGATTCATTGCAGTCTGCATGGCTCCAGATACCCCTTCCAGCATCTTATTGCCTCACTACTACGCCATCTAGCTGCTGTCCATGCTACACACGGCTGTTATTCTGGATATTAGCTGGTGGTCATAATAATGTGACTGAACAGTTTATGCATGTATATATATATATATATATATATATGTGTATAAAATCTCACATTGCCAGACCTCTGCAGGAAGCCACTTCCAGTCTAGCATTACAGGCACTTCCTGTTATCTAATATTTACCAACAGGACGTTTGACAAGACTTTATTTGAGGTTAAGAACAGACTCAGATTTCCAAGGAGGATAATGAGAGGGGAGGGGCTGTGGGAATATCCACACAATATCCCTATTCCTTAATTATTTATTACTAGCGAATTGCCCGTCAAAAAATGACGGCAATAAAATTGTAAGCCAGGCAATGCTGTTTGCCACACAATGCGAGGCTATGGGCCCTCTGAGCACCTTCGGCGCTCATTACGTGTCTCGCAATGAATGCTGAGAGCCTCTCCCTCCATGTACTTTATAGGCCTGTGTAGTTTAGGGCCCTACTGCCTTGGGTTAAGTGTTAGTGCCTGCAATGAAATTGTAAGGCTGGCAATGCTGGTTGTCATACAATGTGAGGCTTTTGTTCCTCATTGGTTGTATTTTCAAAGTCCTAGTATAAGTGTTACTCTTTGCGCCGTAGTGTATTTTCTAAGTTCTGCGTGCTTGGTGTTGCAGAGCCTCATTTTCATCTTGTTTCCGATTTTTTATGTTTTTCGTCCGCCATTTTTTTTCTCGCTTAGCAGATTTTCGAGTGACGAAACACGGTAAATAAGGCTTAAATTCACTTGCAACCTCACTCCCAGTGGCTCTCCCCCTGTGTTGTGTGTGAGTGTGTTTTTATTATTTTTCTTGTTTTTGGAGTTACTGGCTACGTGATTCGCAAGGTTCGCAGATGAGTGCCTTCGGTGCTCATCTCGCATGTGTGATGGCGCCGTGCAACTTGTGTGCGTTGCGAGGCGCGCAAGCGTGACGACAAATCACAGTTTGACAACTAATTTATGTGATCGTGATATGTTTCTAAAATAAATGGCAGCTTAAAGTAAAACTGAAAACAGAAAATAAATGTCAGTTTCATCAATATTCCACTTTATGACATATTTTCTAGTATTAATAATATTGTTACAATAACATGATTTACCCCTAATTTAGGCTTTGTATATTCCATTATGTTTGCAGCCATTTTGCTATTAACAATACTGTCTTGAAAGCAAGGCCTCCATCTTGCGAACGCTGCCATCACAGACTTATCTACAACACGGTGTATGTCACACGCGTTACTTGAAGTCACATGACCAAGTGAATTACATGGGAATGCATGCTTGTATTCCTGCTGTGCAGATAAACATACAACTGCAGCATTAGCTGGCGGTCTGTTGGAGGACTGTTAATAAGAAAATGGCTGCTCCCATAGTGCGAAATAGAAACCCTTAAAGGAGCACTGTATGAAAGTTTTATTTAAATAGAAAAAGGCATTTGTCCCGTTACTTATTTTTATTCCTGTGACTCCTTTTGCAGCTCTGATCAAGCGGTAATGTCCTCCTTTGCTGCTGTGTCACTCTCGGAGGCTTCTATGTACATTGGGGGGCGGTGCATGACCGTGCAGAGAGCTGCTTCTGGGCTCTCTAACACCCCCTATAATTTACGTACAAGCCTCCTAGATTGGCTCAGCAGCAAAGAAGGAATGTAGTGCTTGATCAGATAGAATGGGCAGACTAGATGAGCCAGTGGCAGAGCTAGTAAATGGAGGGCAAGGTGCAAAATAATTGTGGGCCCCCGTTGCAGATTCTCTATACATCCCTTAGGGGTCAATATAGAGCCAACAATATGTGTAAATGGTCACCTAAATGTTAACCTTTCTATGATTTAATTATCTACCATCCTCCCTTAAAAAAATAAGATTTTTCCTTACAGCCAGTAACAGATGTCCCCTATCTAGTCATGGGCCCTGTGGGATCTTTCCTGTTATGATTACTCCAGCAGCACCGGTGAGCATCCGCTGAATGTGGATGCCAAGATTTTGCTGCCGATTTCATAGCTTTAGTGTTAGGTTAAGGGTAAGGGTTAGGGTAATGGTTTATGTTTGGAAATTGTGTACGATCACAGCAGCGCTTACAAACTGTGTACAATTTCAACAGCGCCATCTAGCAGCTCCTTGCTGCATACTGCTGCTGCCACTGCTGGAGTACTCATATAAGGAAAGATCCCCCTGATGGGCCTTTTGGTTCTTATGTGCTATCAAATTTATGTTTATTTGCTAACTCGTCCTATTATCTCTCCCCAGGTTTTCTGTTATTCCTTTCTGTAATAAGACTGCCCTAAATCATGGTATCCATCAGGGACAATTCCATGGAGGAGGTAGACCTGTGCGATGATGACAGTATAGAGTACAAGGTGCTGATGGTGTATGCCCAGCGTACACTGCCAGCCAGCAAGTTCCAGAAACTACAGAACCACACGAACGAGGAGAGCCCAGATCCTGGATACAGAGCCAATAGTAATGGCAAGGATGGAGACGGACACCAGGCACCAACAAGCAAAGGAGACTCCGCATCTAATAAGAAAGGGAGGAGAAAGAGCTGGAAGAAGCGCCTGACACCCACATGTCTCCGCCCGCCAAAGGAAAAGGGCAACAAGGAAAACAGTATTATAGGTGAAATGTACAGAAATATCCCAAATGTTTTATAATGCATTAAAGTGGCTGAAGGCCAGTATTTAATGTGTAAAATATTATAGAACATTGGTTCCCAAACCTCTCCTCAGGGCTCCCCAGGATTTCAATGTAACTTTATTAAAGGCTCCATTGCCTGCTGAATACTAAACGCCCCACCTGTGTTCACACACTGTTAAACTGAAATCCCGACCTGTCTGGGGAGCCCTGAGGAGAGGTTTGGGGACCACTGTTATAGAACATTAAACAAAAACAACCTTTATTGCCCAAGCCTGCATAGCTTCAGGGTGGTGTGACTTTTTGGTTCCCTGACTGTAATCGAACCCAGGTTGCAGCAGTGAGAAGCACTGGATCTTAACCACTGGACCACCAGGGAACCCTATATTGGACATTGGTGCCCCCTTATCTATCTGAAGTATGTAACAAACTAACATTAGCAGCATTATGAGAATAAAAGCATTTCTAGGCAAACTTTATCTATATTAGCAGACGCTGCTTGCACTTGAAAGCTTCCATATTTGTATCTTCCACACTTCTGGCTTGGATCCTGAGGAGGGGTTGCTAATTTGTTTTTTTATTCAGGAGTGAAAGGAAGTGGATTTGTTGACTCATTGGTTAATACAGATAACCATTTGAAATGTCCTCCTCGGCCACTTAGTAGAATACCTGCCCCCTCACACCGTTAAAGGGAAGCGTTACTGTCATGGCGGCTTCTATCTACTAGCAGATTCTGCTAAAGGAAGATTTTTTTTCTAAAAATGATTTTACTGCAATAGTTTACATAACTGCTAATGTCATTATTGTGTTGCAAAGATTTGAAGTTTTTCCTAATCTGCGGCGGTCCTCCAATGTAATTAATCTATAGAATATTCTATTTTATATGGAAAAATGGGCATTGCTGTTTGATTTGGTAATTTCTTGGCACAGATCTGTGGATTATATTATTTGTCTTTTCATTGTCAGAGGATCCGGACACTAGACGAGCAAACACAATCGCCAAGAGACTGCAGCGTATTATTCACAAACAGTCACAAAGGCGGTCACATGAGTCACCTGAATTCCGAGGTCTTGGACGCCAAGTCAGCCTAGAGACCGATGGAGAAGGTAAGACCTGTCACCGCCATGTTGGATGAAGTCTACCAAGACACAAAACATTCAGTACTAATTCATATCTTAACCAGTGAATCAATATAGGAATATTATTTTACTTACACTGAGATGTATGTTTTTCATGATAAGATTTGTGATTGTTATTAAAGGGATATGGAAGTTTCATGGATCAATATATTTCCGCACTCCTTAGGCAAAAAGGAGCCTATAAGTATGCAGCATATCTCATACAACATTTTATTTTTATTAAGGTCTTAAAATTCCTCTAATGATTATGTTGACACCTCCAGGGGTGTATGCAAAGACATCTGATCCCCCCAAATCAGCATGCAGCATCAGGGGAGCAATAATAATCCACTATTTACCTGCTGTTGCTTGCTCAGCCAATCTCCTTGCAGCTTCCTGTATTTATGTAAGCAGCAATACATAGCACATATCAGTGATACACTACATATCCCTGGCTGCTTTACAGCACAAACAGGAACCCCAGAGTTAATTAAAAAAAACTTCAGCTAACCTGATTGGCCAAAACAAATCATTTTCAATTTAAAAGCTAATTTAGCCTGGGTTTGGAGGGTGTTAACTCTAATTTTCAACTGTCAGAAATTGCAAGAGATTTTACTAACTTCAAGGTAAGTATTTAAATGTTTATTTTGGTATTTTTTCATGCAAAAAATGTTTGCATAAACTATTAATTCAGAATTTAGGATATTATTTTTTAAAAAAAGAAAATCCATGTAAATATTTTTTAAAAATATATATTTTTATTTCATTCAGATAGAGTGTGTGTGTGTGTTTGTGTGTATAGGGGAAAAACAAATACAACCTTTTAATATTTGCTCTCAATTGACCACAAACCAATTGTTCTCTTCTACAGATGAGGAAAAGCTGATTAATGAAATTGTTCAGATTCTGAGGAGCGCGGGCGATGATCTGGAGAAGGAGGTATTGTACCCTTATGTTCCTGGGCAGCGCCAACACTGAGAGTAATCACTAAAAATATTCTGTTAAAGGGCTGCAATAACGATCAAGCACTCTACACTATACTGTTTATTCAATATATTTTCCCTATTGGATAGTGCAGAGCACATATGGTGACTCCAGGATCCCTTTAAATGACAAATGAAGTACCATTTATACCAACATACTTTTATGAAGAATTTGTCTTCATAATGTGCAGAATGTTTTTAACAAATAAAAAAAAAGCTGCATTTACTTTGTAACTGCTACACTCAGTTTTGCTTTAATGGCAGCTGACATTTTGCCTTTGTTGCGAACAGATTTAGAGAGGGCAATAGGAGGAACCTTGGTTCATATATAATCTGTATTCAGTTCGGTTGAAAGGCTACCACTGTAATTCCTCCTTAAAAGCATTTCCAAGTTTACCAGGACCTGACGAAATGGAATAAATACAATCTCTCATGGTCAGGGAGAATTAATGCGATAAAAATGAATATTCTCCCCAGGATTCTGTATTATTTCAGGACTTTGCCCATTCACATAAGCAAAAGAGACTTGAATAACTTCCAAAATGCAATCTCCCAAACGCCCAAGAATACAGAAATCAATCATGATGAACAATAGAACATCTGGAGGGTTAGGATGTCCCGACCTCCTTAAATACTTCAGGGGAGCCCAAATTTCCTTTTTACCACAGGCACACTCGACAGAGCACCAGCCACTATGGGTCTTTGTAGAAAACCATCAAATTACACCATTTAGATGGGATACTCTCAAATGGGACCCTTCTTCCCCGATACCCCCCAATCTGGCCCGAAACAATCCGATGATAACGCTAACATTGAAAGAATGGGAAAGAGCAAACATTAATAGACAGTTAAGTCCCAACATCTCCTCTTCAACTACAACACTCCCTTCCCCAAATACCCTGGAAGAGATAGGCGCGACTTCCAAAGAATGGTGGACCTCAAGAAAGCTAGAAAGGTTTGAGAGCTGGGTTAGTGAAGGTACATTGTTAACCAGCGAGAGATTTATAGACACACATAATCTCCCGTCCCGAGAATACTTTAATTACAATACAATTCGCCATAACGTCTCTACTAAACTTCGCAAATGGGGCCCACCCAGTACTACATGGTTCACGCTAATTTGTAATAAAGCCCCACTCACTAGGGGGATATTAGGGGAATTATATGCAATATTCAACTCAAATGGTATGGCTAGCAAACCTAAGCACATTAAACAATGGGAACTAGACATGGGAGAAGAATTGGACATGAGAAAATGGTCTAAAATAAACCTAGAATTGACAAAAGGGTCCAGATACTTTAGCCACCTGGAAATGTCTACCAAAGTATTATTTAGAACCTACTACACACCAGATAGGTTACACAAAATGGACTCTAAGGTCTCCTCCGAGTGTTTTAGAGCTTGCACCACGAGGGGTACCTTCCGCCATATCTGGTGGGACTGCCCAATTGCCCAAACAATGTGGAATATAGTGGCCGAACTGGTCTCAAATACACTAAAAACAAAAGTACAACCCAATATGGGAACATGTCTCCTGGGGATACCAGTAGAGAATTTACGTATACACCAAAACAAATGGCTTCAATATGCCATGTTAGCGGCAAAGAGCAGCCTGGCCGGTAATTGGCGGAAGAATACACTGGACATCCACTCCGTAATTAACAAAATTAACTTTATTATGACCTACGAGCATATGACAGCAACACTAAACGACACTGTGCATAAATATAAAGAAATATGGGGTGACTGGTATGAGTCGGAACACTCATTTCAGATACATTGACGGTAAATCATAGATTGGGGGGGAGGCAGTTAAATGCTGGGGCGGTCCGGGACAGGGCTCTCCATTGTACCTCTTGAGAGGACGCTACGGACGTGGAAGGTCGGTAAGGTAGTAAACAAACATGTTCAATAAAATTCTGAAAGACACAAGTTAGTGTGTGAAAAGTTATGTTTTATTTTTGTTAAATAAAATTATCCTTATATATACAACGAACGACCAAAGCAAGTTACCTAGCGGCTGCTAGACACACTTAGAGCACATATTTGCTGGAAAGTTATCTAATTTGTACTAGAGTGTATTCACATGCTTTCTAAATAATAGAAAAAAGAAAATGGTTGTGGTTGACACACAGAAGTGACATGAATATTTTAGCAAAGGCAAGGATAGATATATATGATGAAAACCAATAAGCGTGGATGACCTGCGAGTCACCCCTTGTTTACAAATGTGCTTGTCTTGAGAATGTGTCAATAAAAAATTTTACGGAAAAAAAAAAAAAGCATTTCCAAGTTTCATGGATTAATACATTTCTGCAGCCTGTGTGTATGCAGCACATCTCATAAAACATTTTATTTTTCATTAATATCTAAAAATCCCTCTAATGATTGTGTTGACACCTCCAGGGGGTGTCTACACAGGCATCTGATCCTCCCCAATCAGCATGCAGCATCAGGGGATTAATATTACCCCCTATTTGCCTGCTGTTGCTTGCTCAGCCAATCTCCTTGCAGCCTCCTGTCTCTATGACACCAGCAATACATAGCACATATCAGTGATACACTACATATCCCAGGCTGCTTTACAGCACAAACAGGAACCTTAGAAATAATTCAAAAGTGTCAGCTAACCTGATTGTCCAAAACAAATCATTTTTCAATTTGATGCTTATTTAGCCTGGGTTTGGAGGGTGTTAACCCTAATTTGCAACGGTCAGCAATTACAAGAGATTTTGCAGACTTCAATGTAAGTGTTTAAATAATTTTTGGGGGATTTTGTTTCATGCAAAAAAGTTTGCATACACCTCTATCAGTTGCATTCATAATCCAGGAAACTTAAGTATGCCTTTAAGATACAGGTAAACTTCTAGTCCAAGATGGAAATCCCCCTAAATATAAGTTGTAAATATTGAACTACATTGGTTCAGTGGTCTGGCTAATAGTATAGAAGTAAATGTAAGTTTTCAGGCACTACCTTTTTTATTGCACAGTTTGTCTGATGAATCTGCGTCACTACTTGACTTTACATTTATCTGGAAACTTGTCTATAAGCCGAGTGCACAGGACATTTGTCTTACAAATATTTTCTTGCTTCTTTCTAGATACAGAAAGACTCGTCCTTGAGGAACAGGTTGAGCAACGCCTTAACATACGGTTTCTACCAGAAGGTGACCGATCTTTATCTCTCAGTGGTCAGCGGAGACAAGCCAGAGATGGAGCAGCAGCGCAGCAAAGTAGCGTTCTGTATTGATGTCACCACTAGACTTACCGCCATTGATAACCATCCCATGAACAACGTGCTGGGATTTGGAGCCAGATATCTCCAGGACCATTTCAGTTCCTGGATCCAGAGCCAAGGAGGATGGGTAAGAAACAAACTTGGCAGCAAACAAGAACAAAAAGGCCTATCTTGTCTGCCCATTCTATCTACCACAAGGATCATATTATATATAACAAAATTTGTATATGCCTTATATGACCACTGTAGTGCATTTACAAGTAAAGCTCATATGTTTCTTTGCTAGACACTGGCTATTGAAAACAGTGTGTAGTTTAAAATAAATTAGTTAACTTTTTCTTTTCTTTTAAACTGTCAGTTTTCTCTGCAAGCAGAACTTTGTATCTCCTCCTCCTACCTAGGAGCATGGCAATCTCTTCCTGTTTGCTGGACAGTCTAGGTTCTGCTTCAGACTGAGCATGCTCGGTAAAGAGAGTGGCAGCTATGAAGGCTCACACCCAGCCACTGGGCGGGGCCTATGGGGCAGCTACAAGCATGTTAAGATAGAGAGCTTAGATCGGTGTTCGCAGTGGGGGCGGAGCTACTGATGTCAGGGGGCAGGGCTAGTGACATCAGCTCAGCCAGCTTCCAAGCTCCATAGTAATAAAACACACAGGCAGACACAGGTAAGAAGAGATACACCGTTCTGCTTGAGGAGAAAACTGACCGCTTAAACACTAAAAAAAAAAAAAAAAAAAAAAAAAAAAAAAAAAATACATTTTTATTTGTTTTAAACTGCATACTGTTTTTCATAGACTATTCCCAGCAAACAAACATATGAACTTTACTTGTAAATGCACTAAAGTGGCCCTTTAACCATTTTCACTGTATCCTTTCTACTGGATGGTTGTTACTCTTATTTATCCATCTTAAAACAATGACCTCTTGTTCTTGTATTCCACTTTCTGGAAGATACTTCCATCCTGACCTTATTGATAAGCAACTGCACATAAGGGAAAATTTGTGATTAAGGAAAAATAAATTAAATCTTTAATGCATTACTTCTTCAAGCAGGTTTAGTGCAACAAAATCTGCCATTTTGGCTTCTGGTGGGAGGTGACTGAGCAGGCAGAGAGGAAGCTTCTATCTGTGCGATAGAACAGCAGCTACAAATAGACTCTAATGAATAGCTCATAAGTGTACAACAAGGACACATCCCCCTGAGACAAAGGCATAAAGAAAAAGCTATGTATAGGAAATGGAAACATTCAGTGAAGAAAAAAAAAATTAACAGAAAAATGAACTATTAAAAAACATTATTTACTTTTTGCTTTTAAAAAATAAATTTACTCACAATCAAGTTTTGCTTTTCAAAAGTATATGTAGGGGGAAGAAATTACACCAGTAGACCTTTAAAAATCTTACATATTTGAAAGTTTGGGACCAAGAAGAGAGAAGTATGCCTTCAGAACCAGCAATTAAATTTAACTAGACAGGACTTACAATACAAGAAGATTAATGACAAAATGTAACTTATTTCACTTTATTTATAAACAAAGAAACCACGATGAAAAAAAAAAAAAAAGTATAATTAAAAATATAAAATGTTTGATTTGTGCGTCCACTTGTATATATAGTGCAGTAGAAGCAGACGCGAAACGTGCGTGTCAGGCCCGTGTAGATGATGTCATGAACCAGTGTGGGATAGCAGCACAGGGGCAGGCGAGAGAGAGAGAGAGACACAGCACGATAGAAAGAGCGCAAGAGAGACAGAGCGCGATAGAAAGCGAGAGCAAGAGACAGATAGACATAACGAGCGTGAGATACACACTCACTTTGATGCCTCTGGTGGGCAATGATACTTTGGTGAAGGTTGTATGTATGAGGATGTGCGGTGTAAGGGTGTAGGTACCAAATACTAAAAGTTGAAATGATATAAACAGTGCCCTCTCCCATCTGCCCCCTGGCTTACCCAGCTGCTAAGGTTACATATTTCACAAAATTGCAAAGTTTTTCCTTAACTATAGTGGACAGATCTACTAAGCAGCTCCTAACTCCAGGTTTCTATTTCCCATCTAGGAAAAGGCGTTGGGTATAACAGAAGAGGAGGTGGACTGAACTGGGCACACATCTGGATAGACTATTCATGCTCCGCATCTGGGAATCCTGCCTGGGAATCCGAATCTGTGACCTCTTTCAAGGCCAGGGGTGAATAAAATGGGACCAGTGGGCATATAATTTAAAGAAATACTGTCCAAATTGAAGCAACTTTGGTTTCCACATGACAGGTGCTACAGCCGGGCTGCAGTCGCTGACTTGTCCCAGTCAGGGGTGAAAATAATTTATTCGTACAGGATCAACTGACTTTTAAATGGCTTGAGAACTCAAGATCCAATCTAAGGGACCTCCAGAGCTCTGGAGATATTTGTTGCTCTGTCAGTTTCAACATGAATCATTATGAAATATAATTACTAAATGATGTTTGAAGAGAGATGATGGTGTAATTTAATAAACTTATTGAAAAGTAATTCAATAAAAACAATATGAGTATATGTGACTTTTTGCCAACTATGGTCACCAACATTATTTTCATGACTTCAATGTAATTCGCATCTCTGCACAACCTATAGATACATTGTCTTAAACACGTATTGGAATTTTTACACATTTTGTTACTTCCTGACAACACATTTTTAAGTCTTTTTCCAAAAAATGCAAACACCAATAAAAGTTTTACACTTTTGTTTTATTATAAAAATCAAGTTCCTTTGTTACAACTTCGCTTATAGTAATAATGAAACTTTTTGTACAAGGTAATTTTTGATTATTTTTTTTTAATTTTACACAGCTTACAAAGTAAAGCACTTATTTTACAAAAAAAATAAACAAGAATATGAATGAGTGGCTGTGAGCTGACCAAATGTTGGTCATTCGCATAATACATCCTTGTGCAGATCTGTCGTACCAGCGGCAGAGGGGGAAACGGATAAAATAGTTAAAGCTTTAAGCTAAATACAAATAGAAAAGGCGTTCCTTCACTTAAGAGGCCATACAAGAGGTGCAATCCTCCTTACTCATTAAGACACAGCTTTTCCTTATAGAAGGTGTACAGCAGGTGTGTCCAAGGTCGGTCCTGCTGGGCCGCACACATGCCTGGATTTGAGCATATCCCTGCTGCATGCAGGCGAGTGCACATTGACTCACCTGTTCAAAGAAAGGAAACCCCCAATTCCTATGTGTGGCCCAGCAGGACCGAACTTGGACCCCCCTGGTGTAGACTGCATTAAAAGTTACAACCACATAGAAAGTACGAAAATAACCAGGAGCAAGACTTCAAAGGTCCAGGTTATTTCAGAAAACGTGTATATGTAAATACATTGCGATTAGTTATCTAAGTCTTCATTGTTTAATAACTGAGCTTGAAAGTATGTTAGGCATAAATTACATGGAAAGTCCTCCAAGTCGCCTAATGATCATCTTACAATGGGGTAGAACTTGGATATTCCCAGTGGTAACACACAGATGTGAGAGCTGGACGATAAAGAAGGCAGAGTGCTGTAGAATTGATGCCTTCAAGTAGTGGTCTTGGAGAAAATTGGATCTTTTTGCAGTCCAAGGGATTCTAAACAATCAATCAATACTACAGGGTATGAAGTCAAAGTGTTCACTGGAAGGTTTGACTATTAGGCTGAACGTCTTATTTTAGCCATATCTCAAGAAGACAAGATTCCCTAAAGGAGCCTCTGATGTTGGAAAGAATGAAGACACACAAAGAAAGGGACAGCAGAGGGGGAGATTGATAGATTAGGTCATTGAACATGAGCTTGAGGGAGCTCAGAGGGGCAGTTGCTGGGCTGACAGCTGTGCCTGGCGTGCTGATGCCCATATAGCCACAGAGAATCAGTCAAGACTGAACAATGCTAACTGGTCATGATCTTGTGTTTTAACATACCCAAATATGAGAATCACCAGATAAAGTCAGTCCTAGTTAAAAATCTGTAAAATTTGTAGACACATAAAAAGTAGATAGTCCAGGGGTTGATAACTTCGGAACCTGCCATGTTTGTGAGAAGCCAGTTATTTTCTTTTTCTTTTAGGAGCAAGGGAAGGGATTATATTTAGAGACATGAAATAACTAACAAAAAGTTAGGAGCTGGTGCTCTTGGCACTTGCCCAGCCTTGCTATAATGTATTAAGCCTTAAACTTTGTTGAAATACCATTTGCTTTAAAAAAAAAAAAATGCAGTCTCGCAATTTAAACTGATTTTCTGGTTGTTCTAGATGGAGATAAAATTTTGACAGTCCTGACAATACATTGTAAGTACCCACTTGTCCATAATTCCAGGATCTTAGTGCCGTTTGGTTGATCCTGATGGCCAGATTGAGCTCTCTATGCTCAAGTACAGATCTTGGAATTCTGGACAGTTTGTGGCATTTGACAGTGGGAGTTCGATAACATTGCTGTATATATTCAACCACCGCTATATATGGTACCATACAAATCACCGGCGGAGAACCATTCATTTATTCATAGTGTCCCTGCTAGTGAGGATACCCCTATAAGCAATAAAGTAGTCTAAATATGTATCCGCTGAAAGCCAATATAAAGTGTATAGCAGTGGTTGAAAAATGGATCTGAACATTTGGAACCGCATTTGTGAGCTCATTTGCATGTCCAAGCTCAGCTTCCCAGAATGCAGTGCAATCGTTTTTCTCAAAATTCGGAGCTGGAAGCAGGTTTTTTTTTTAACTTGCTTTAGCCATTCAAATGTGAACCCAGAATATATATATATTTGGGCTGTACCCACTGCATCACAGCTATTATGCACCTTCCATATCCTGAAGACCCACAGGGCTTTAAAAAGTTGCAAGTGACCGGGAAAAAAAATAAAATAAATCAATAACCAAAGAGAGAAAACTGTCAGATTACTGCACTTTTATAGCCGATTGCCAAGTAAACAATAGGTCAACATATCCAAAAAAATAATTATATTTAAATTGCATGCTTTCTTACTTTGACAACTGGAAAAGTGTCATTATCCTTTGAAACTTTAATATCTGTGCAATTTGCATTTTTTATTCTTTTCGACCAGATGCAGGATTATTATGAAAGGTGTAATAAACCTGACACTTTCATTTCCAAATCGTGGTAAATAGATTACAAATATCTAATGTCTCTGTGGCCGTGCACCTCCATCTGGAACAGTAAATCTTAGTAGTTAAGGTAGTTTCAGTCATTTGTGTGCGTTTCATCATGCAACTTTCAGACTCCTATTTAATGGAAACCTTTTGGACCTGGGGTGTAAAAAATAACACAACAAAGGTTCAAAATGTTACCTAAAGTTATAAATGACATCAAAAGTTGCAATGTTTAAATGTCAATCATCCTTTGTGATCCGCCAACTAGGCATGGACTGATCTGCGATTCTAATGGGGTGATTGTCAATAACTGTCAACTGCTCTCTTAGCGTTCACAATGTATTGTTTTCAGTGCAACAGAATAGAGCGAGTATGCTCAGTCCCCAGGAAGTAGTGAGCCTTATTAGTTAATAATTAGCAGACAGTTCATTACTCTCGGGAGTGGGCATCACAAAGGCTGATTGACAAGTAAAGATTCCAGACATCAATGTAAGCATAGTTATAAAAAACAGATTTTACATACAGATTTAAAATTACATGTTAAACCTGTTTCTCCATGATATTACTGGGCTTAGTAAACATTATACCATTTCCATTCAAGATAATTGAGAAGTTATCAGTTTAAGATACCACAATAGCAAGTGGGCGCCAGCAGAAGTTGCAATTATGTTGACATCATAAAAAAACAAACTGCTAAATGAGTAAATATCTGCATTTGGAAGTTTTTTGAAACGTGTAATTTAGCAGTATAAAAGTTAATTTGAAATTACTACATTTTGGTTGGCACCCTACTCCACCAGACTTGAATTGTTCTTTTGTACCTACTTGCATCATTACGGGATTAACTGCTTCCTTTTGCATGGGGCTTCTCAGAAGCTATTTTTTTCTAATACCAAATTGCATTTTTTTAATAACCTCTGATTGCAAATCTGCATATTTTGTGGCACTCTCCTATTCTAGCACAACTGGGACCTCTTCTGTGGCCCTTTATAAACACCCATGCTATGCTACCCAATACAATTGTGCTACTCTTTACCAGACAGTAGAGATCTTTCCCCAAAAGCACAACATTTACATGAGAGATGAGAGCTACTAAACGGCTAAAGGGATATGGAAGGTTTATGGATTTTACTAGGTATGTAATATATTTATGTATTTATTTTAATGTACTTTGTTTTATTAAGAAGAAGTGATTAACATCTGTTTTGACTGCAAATGCTGTAGTGTGCATGGATTATTTGCTTGATTTTGGGCAGTCACACACACTGTATGTCTGGATGTGCAGCGTAGTGACCTAGCCTATCACAGACCACGTCTCAGAAAACATGTCCCTGAGACGTGGTCCTCCATAGACTAGGACACTGCATTGTATATAACGCCCTACAGAGCTTGTGTCTATAAACGCTAAGTGGGCAGACCTATGCACGGATTATTTGCATGATTTTATCCAGTAAAAATAAAATGTTGAATTGTTTCTTAATAAAACAAAGTACATACAAGTAAATACATAGGTATATTACAAACCTAATAAAATCAAGAAACCTTCAATATCACTTTAAGGATATGTTAATTAAAGAGCAGGAGGATTGCACCTTTACAAAGTTAAATATATAATCTGATAAAAAGGCAGCATATCTTTAGGTTTGTGAGGGGCACTTGCGCCAACAGTAAAACGGTCATCAACCCTTCCAGGCTGCCAGAAAAGCTAAGAGAATAAATGTACCTTATTAAAACTTTGTAGAGTGATATTAAAACCATTTTGCTTTGCAAAACACATACTGCAAGGATATAAGATTCATACACAAGAAGCTAGTAAAAATGTTACATTTAGTGTTTATAAATAGAATAAGGTATCTACATCATATGCGGTATAAAAACAAAATAAAAACATTTGCAATTTCAACAAAAAGAAATACAAAAACATTTAACCATTTTGCGGAAAGGGAAGTCATTGGAGACATCTCTGCCAGCAATATGGTTAAATACAAAATACAAACATTTAATTCACACTACTTTGGTGATCATATGAAAATGATGGTTGAAGCACCTATTTTCATCCCACAAATCCTTGGTTCCCTTCCAAGCAAGGTTAGTGGTATTTGTCAATGTGCATTGTAGGAATTAGTGGCATCTTAACAGTGAACAGCTACTGACGCAATATCAATGTAGATTAGGAAAAATGTTGTACCAGTATTTTGGCTGACAATCTGAATTAAGGAGCATAAATGGATTTTAAGTTAAAACAATGTTAAAATCTTGTTTATAATAGCAGGGCAAAATATATTAATAATCGCAGACACCTTTTGAATGCTTTCTAGTTTTCAAGCTGTATAAGATCAAGAGATACTTTTCTTGTTGGCTCTTACATGTAGTATTGGGCACATAAAAAAAAAAACCTCTATTTTTTTTGTCTGTCGTGTGAAATGGGAGGGAGTCCTGAAAACAAACTAACTTCAGAGATGCGGATTTACAACACAGTTGTGTTACAATTCAGCTGTAGATGCCCAAAACTGCATGTATTTGTAAATACAAAAGGTTAGTTTTTTTGTAGCTTTATAAAAATATTTTGCCCATTATCAATTCTAGTTCTTCAAAAAGGACATACTGTAAATATGGCCAATAATTATCCAAATCCCATTAAAAATCACTGAACAGAAGACTGCTTTAGATACACCTTGATAGTGGAGAGTAAATTGCACAAAAATAGCATTGAACAATGGTCAATTCGAAATGTGGTTTAAGCATCGGCCAGTAGCCTGCAAGATTGCAGGATAATGAACAAAAGATGCAGTACAAGCTTATATCGAGTAACAGAATCATTGCTCAGTTATTCTGTGGTCCCACAACAGTCAATTGCACCCAGCAGCTGAACGAGACATTCCCCCAAAATAGCATTCATTTTGGAGGCAAAAACTTAAAAAACGGAAATGTGTGCAACACAAGGACAAGAGGATCTTGCAGGTGGTAAATTCTAATATGCAAACTCATAAAGAGCTTCTGAGATTGCTCTGTTGGCCTCTAAAGATTTCGAGGCTATACTTCCTTCGTAAAGTGGTTTCCAGGCATCTAAAAAATGTGAAAGTAACCATTTCCAAAAGCCTGCCTTGCACTTGGATTTTTGGTACTAAACCTCTTCTCCTTTAGCCTCTCCGTCTGATTTAAGGCATTTTGTGTTCTATTTGCAAAAATAGATATTTATATTTATATATAATATATATATTTATACAAATCACCATTTGTGTGTGGAGTCCTTTTTACAAAATTTCTGGCGTTTGATGCGTATGGGGGAGGGGGGGCGGGGTATAAAGTATTCTGTTTATGGCACAAGTAGTAAGGGGTGAGTAAGGGAGGGCTAAGAAAATATATAAATATCTTTTTTTGTCTCTGTACAATTATGTCCATGGTCCGAGACCCTCCGACCCTCTTGTTTTGAAAACTGTACATGAGAGGGCAGTGGAAGGGAAGTCCTCTAGAGAGTCCTAAGACGGTCCTTATTTACAGATGGAGGTCTCAGGAGGAGTCCGTGCAAGGAGAAGGAGGTGGGGGGTAAAGGTGGTGAGAATAGCTGCGTTCTGTATAAGGAGAAGGGGGGCAGCTCTCATAGTTCTCTTCCGCAGACAAGTATTGACTGCGTGGAGTTGGAGGTGGAGGGACGGGCTCAGAATCATAGTTCAGATCACTGGTGTAGCCCTTGGCCGTTGCAGAGGTGAGTCGGTGGCTGGGTGTGTAATCGCTGTCACACACATCTGTGCTGCAGGGTGTAGTTGGAGGGGCAAAGTGTCTGTAGCTGTAAGGCCTGTAGCTGAAAAAGAAGTGTGGGTTGTTATAGCTGACAGTTTATGATACAATTCCCATGCAAAGCAAAAACTGTTCTATACAAAAACAGAAGTTAAAAAGAAGAAAAAATAAAATTAGAATTAAAACACACATACATACACAGACACACATATAAAATATTAATTTAAATATATTTAAAAAATTGGTTGACAGTTACTCCACCTAATTATTGAAGCAGATCAAAGACTTGTTAAAACAAAATCATGGAACTCGAGTAGTTGGCCATCTAGCGCTCCATGTTAAGAAATGCAGGAGCCACCATTACAAGTGAATTACAAATTCCAGTCCTGTCACAGAAACTATAACGATTCTGAGATGTGTAACCGGAGTGGCTTAAAAGATCAAATCCAGTCAAACTTTAGTTCTAAGCTGTGGATGTTACAATTTTTAAGTATTCCTCAGCAGTTTACAACAACATTCAGAGGTCTTACAAGAATTTTCCCTTTTTCCCCCTTAACTAATTTTCCATTTTTAACTAATTTTGAAGCCTTATCATAAAATATATAGGAGCATTATATACAGAGAGAGGTTACTTTTATTCATTGTTGCAGTGCTACAGTGAAAGAATCACCATCTGGCACGTTTAAGTCAGACAAGCATTTGACATTACTGAAAATAACAGTGGGCCATTATAAGATGCAATTAAAGACTTAACATTGACCACTGCTGTAAAAAAAACATGGTTTATTTGCAGTTACCTGTAGGATCTGTGGGTGGATGGACTGTTAGAGGAATATCCAAACTCCATTGTGTAATGAGAGCGCTCAGTGGCTGGTGATGGAGGAGGGTTCAAAATCTGTAAGATATTTATATATACATGTAAAAAAAAGTAATACTTTCTTTCCCCTAATTGTAAACGTTATGTGGAGTTGAAAACAAGTCTACAACATTGACTAACATTATGTGCCACTTTAAAAAAAAACAAACAAACACACACAATTACAAAAATAAAATAATTACTTTATTTATACCCATCAACAAGCAAATTTGAATTGCAAAATCTAAAAAGGAATGTACATCTCTGTGGTAGAGCCAAGTAATTACAGAGTAGCCATGTCTTTTTGTGTTTAAATAGGAGGAAACATTTTGTATAGTTTGGTTAATCTCATGTTTATACCACCATTACAGGTACTGTTGCTATTGAAGTACAGCAAAGTTGTATTCGCATAAACCAAAATTATACTGTACAATACATTAGACACAATATCAAAATGACTAAGCTTTATTAAAAAAAAAAAAAACAGTACCTCAATACGTTTACAGGATAACAGTCTTTTCATACTTGACGTTTATTCGTTTTTACTAAAATTACAGTTTATGAAATGTACTTTTTCATTCTATAATTCTAATTTGCTCATAACTCATCACCATCTGATTAAGTGAGCACAAATGGTAGAAGTTCCAGCTTATAGAGTCTGTCTATCTAGACTTAACCAACAGTCAATATATTAACTGCATTAGCGAGGTTATGTGCGCTTCTATTTACAGTCACTAGTACTGAGTATTCAAATTTGCTCTTTAATACATAAATGAGGATGTGGTTACATGATTACAGTATGTGTTCCCAACACAAATGATGTTTGAGCATGCTGTACTATTGTGGCAATTTAAAAACAGCACATATGGTCAGGTCTAACATGACTTCAAAAGAGGTGAGAGGACTCTTGTGGTTCCATTGAGTAATACTCACTGGGGGGAAATAAGTTCCTTTAGTACTGGAAGAGCTGCTGGATGAAGCTCCAGTTACGTGTGCCCGGTCATACGGTGGCCCACTACTACCAGCCATAATGCTTAATGAGCTGATTACAGATTTCCCACGCGACATACCTAGAGAAAACAACAGATATAGAAGTCAGACAGAAAGGAAAATATATATGCATTATGTAAAGGAGAGCTTGCAACAAATATTTTATAATGTTCAAAAATGTGGTAAAAATGTTAATAGCTTATATACATAGAAATTTGTTATGCTCTGCACGCCGAGACAAGTAGAAGATTGTTTTTGCCTTCAGTGTATGAAATGCAAAGTATCGCTCTATTCAGTCTACTGCTATGTGATAGTCAAGGGCTAGCTTCATTGGCGCCCGTCAAACAGCTAACCCCTGAGAGAGAGTTAATTTCTTTAGTAACATTTGGTTTGTTAACATTAATTCTCCTGCATTTTGTATATTAACTAACTAAAAGTAGTACAGACAAATGTTCTATAAATGTAATATTTAGGAACTTGCTATGGGATCTAGCTGCCTTACAAGAATATTTTCATTGTGCACCAACGTTTTATACATTTTCGTAAGGCGATTAGTGCGCATAGTACAATCAAATTAGTTTTTTGCTGTTTTTTTAATTCATTAATTTAAATAGTTGCAGAGCCGACAGACTGCAAATTCCTTATTTTTCCACCAAAGACATCAGAAAATTAGGTTTAGATTAATCATCAGAACTGCATTTATCGGCAAAGCGACAGGTCATTTTACGCAAAAAAAAAAATGGGTCAATAGATAGATAGGATTATGTACCTAGCAACCAAACATTGTAACACTTCCCTTAAGACTCACCTGGCAGTGACCCTGATAAAGAACTAGGATGGGGAACATATCCAAGGGGTACCGAGGCCGGTCCATGGACCACATAGTCATTGGCCATTGTCTCCCCATCACCTTTCATGCGGGGGCACAGCACGCGCTGGCAGATGAAGTATACTGCCCCCACCACAAAAACAGTGAGAAGCACACCGATGATTGACCCAATGGTGTTCGTTGATGGAGGGGGTGGTTCTTCTGTGGGGTCTGAAGGATAAAGAAGATGAAATGTATTTATTAATTAAGTGATTAGAGCATTGATGGGCAAACTAGACCGGCTCCCAATGCACACCTATAAAAAGGACATGGAAGGTTTCTGATTTCACTAGATACGTAATGTACAGATTTATTTATCGTTAAGTGCTTTGTTTTATTAAGAAGCGCTTAAAAGCTCAGTTTTTACAGCCAAAAATCAAGCAAATAGTTCCTGTATGGGTTTACCCACTGGAGGGGAGGGAGGGAGTGAGCATGTATGTATGTATGTATGTATGTATGTATGTATGTAAAAAATAAAATAAAAACACACAGTCTCATAGCTCACAACTTTCCTATATGCAATTGAGGATCATAGGGATAACAAACAGGTTCCTCCTGAGCCTGGAAGGTGTAGCTAATACACCCCAAAACTGACCTGTCTGTAAAGAATATAGAGCTTTCTGTGCTGTCAGGGTTGTAATCACCTGGCACCAATTGTTTTGCAATGATTGTTCACAAACTTGGTGTCTGTAAAACTGAAGATCTTCCAATATATTTTGGCATCCACTTTAATTTATTTTAATTATTTCCACAATAGTCAGTTGTCCAGGACATCATAATCATATACTGCATCTCTTCTGACTCCTTAAAATTAGATATTAATCTTCATAGTTATTTTCAGTTATTTTAAAATAGTCATTTTACCATAGTTTATTTTTTGCCAACAGCTTTTTAGGTCAACCAATTTGATTCTCTTTAATTAAACGCACATAAATGGTACTTTAATATTGATAAATAACTTCTGCATCCACTAGCACATTTTGACAAGCATAAAAATACTGATGTGTATCCTCTAGATCCACTAGTATGCTCAAAGAAGCACAAATACAAAATTGCCTTTTAATGCTGGTTTATGTTTTCTATGTCCACTGATATTATCATATTTAATGCTCCGTCCTAGCCTCAAATCGCGCACAGAGGTTCACCTTCCAGCAGGACAATGACCCCAAACACACTGCTGCAACACTTGAGTGGTTTAAGGGAAAACATGTAAATGTGTTGGAATAGCCTAGTCAAAGCCCAGACGTCAATCCAATAGAAAATCTGTGGTCAGACTTAAAGATTGCTGTTCACAAGCGCAAACCATCCAACTTGAAGGAGCTGGAGCAGTTTTGCAAGGAGGAATGGGCAAAAATCCCAGTGGTAAGATGTGGCAAGCTCAAGCTTAACCAAAGCGATTTGGAGCTGTAATTGCAGCAAAAGGTGGATCTACAAGGTATTGACTTTAGGGGGGTGAATAGTTATGCACATTGACTTTTTCTGTTATTTTGACCCATTTGTTGTTTGCTTCAAAATAATAATAAAAAACAACAACATCTTCAATGTAATGGGCATGTTCTGTAAATTAAATGATGCAAATCCTCAAACAATCCATGTTAATTCCAGGTTGTGAGGCAACAAAACACGCAAAAATACCAAGGGGGTGAATACTTTTGCAAGGCACTGTATATAAATCTTAATAAAACAAAATACATACAATCATATTACACCCCTAGTAAAATCCAGAAACTTTCCATATGCCTTTAAGCTTGTTTTATTTTTTATTTTTTTTATATAGTGTTGCCCACATAGCAAAATGTAGTTAGTTAAAGTGCAGTTGATGATAGAGGTGGATTAATGTAGATCAGGTAGTGATGCATTTATAGCAAACTTACAAGCCAAGTGAAAGTGAATATCCAATATCCAATACAGATTATAAAATAATTGCGGTGGTGAACTACCTACTCATAAAGCCCACAACACAGGCTGAGATCCCGCTCCATGCTGATGATAGCCAGTAAGCTTGAAACAGCTGTACATGGATTGGATACTCAGCCTGTGTTTAATTCAGCCTTGGCTTTGCATTAAAGCTGTGCAATACAGCATGCATAGGCTTAAAGGAAGCCATGTTTGATAATGGCTCAGGATTGAAGAGTGAGGCATTTGTGGGCACATTTGCATGTCGCAGTTCAACTTCCCAGAATGCAGTGTAATAACTGTTTTTCTCAGAATTTTGAGCTGGAAAAAGGTTTTTAAACTTGTTTTAGACATTCAAAATGTGAACACAGATGTACTATTTATTTACTAATAATATAGAGGAGTGTATGAAGAAATACATAAAATTAAAAATTTAGATATCAGCTGTAAAACTTTAGGAACCGCTGCTCACCTGTATTTTTAAACCCTGGTACAGAGAGGAGTATTTTGCTGTACAAAATGGAGATGTGGGACTAATGATAATAAACTTGATCAATCTCAGTGTAAGGAACTTGTTCTACTTACAGCAGCCTTGTTCATCTGAACCATCACTGCAGTCTTGGTTGTGGTCGCATCGCCTGTGTTTCCCAATACACTGTCCACTGCTACAATGAAACTGGTCTGATGTACAAATCTCTGATAAGGTGGTAAAGAAGATGGAGAAGAAAAAAAAAGTCTACAGTTTAGCATCTTTCTAGTAACCGCCAAAAACAGCAAACAATGACAGTGTATTGCACCATATTCATATTACAATTTGGGCAACAAGTATGGGTGAAGTGCTTTAATACAATAGACAAGATGTTCCCATCTTAAAACTGTGGCCTGCAAGCTGTGGCCTGCAAGTTCCATTAACATGCTTCACAGAACAGATTACAAAAAAAAAAAATAATTGTTAACAAAATTTGAGGAATTTAAAAATGGTTTAAATATTTTAATATAATAGCTTTCAAAAAGGGAACAGAAAAGATTTAATTAGTGAAGGGAACTAAAAAAAAAAAAAAAAAAAAAGCTTCAGTTGAGATATTAAAGGACAACTGTATGGTAAAGCTCATATGTCTGTTGGGGATAGAATAATAAAATAAAATGCATTGCAAGATAAAAAAAAACTAAGATTTTTTTGTGAATTCTGAATGCGTTAAGCAGCTCTGCCTCCAAAAAAGTTATCTCATCCTACCTTTGCCTATGTGGACAGTTGTATTTTAAAACAATTATTATTATTATTTTTTTGATTGAGCATGCTCAATAAAAGGGGGCAGCGCTACGATGGCTCATGCACAAGTTGGTTGTTCAATTGCACAACTCAATAGTCCCTCCAGAAAACTCTATGATCTCACCGTTCATTGTTAGTATTGCAAGGAACAAGAGCATGGAGGCCCTGCAGATGCAAGCTGAAACTGCCTTACTACAGAACACCATACATACCCTGTTGCTTTACTTATATGCCAATTAAAAAAAAAAAAAGGTTATGTTACAGTGTCACTGTAATGAGTTTGAAATTATAACATAATAGAACATTTTCATAGAAGGAAAGATATGTTGAGGCGAAGAAGCTAAAATTGAGTCAACCTATTTCAGCGTTTTTAAGATAAAAGGTAATGTACCATTGCAGTTCTTCTCATCAGACTTGTCTTGGCAGTTTTCCTCTCCGTTACAGAGAAGGGACGAGTCAATGCATTGCCCACTGGAGCACTGGTACTGTGTGTCTGAGCACATTGGACAGTTATGTTCATCACTATGGTCCTCGCACTCTGTGAAGCCGTCACAGCGCCAGTCTCCAGGAATACAATCTACCTCCCCAGTTACACAAGTGAATTGCAGAGGGGAGCAGGTGGGAGGCTCTGCAAAGGAGAAAAAAAAATGTAAAGTTCCTCGAAACTAGGGACAAATTGAATTAAAAAAACAGCAATAAATGAAAACCAATAGAAAACAAACATCTTATATTCTTTAGGAGCACATAGTGTTGTAAAGAAAGAATATATTTGTTGCCAGGCATATATGTTCTTATTACACCACAATATCTTCTCATGCAAGACATGCTTTTAATTTGTGTTCTGCCCTCTAGTAACCTACAAAAAAATAAAAAAATAAATCAGGGAGTGAGGGGCACAGCAAACAGCTGCTGTTAAAGAATGGAAGCCCCAGGCACAAGACATTATGAGGGGCAGATCTGTGTTTTTTCGTGGTATGAACGAGCTGGAAAGAAACTGTCATACTGTAAAGTTAAAAGAAAGCACGAAGACAGACTATATAAAGTCTCCTCCTTATCAATTACATTTTTCTCTGCCCATTTCATAAAAGTCTTTCAACTTGTGTCCTTATATTATTCACCAAACACAATACGGTGGTTTCATTTAAATGATCGCAAAAAAAAAAAACAATGTTTATTTGTAAAAAATTATCAAGAAGCATTTCAATTCTGCACCACCTTTCTTAAAGAAAAAAGTTAGAAAGAGATGGAATTTATTAATTATGCTTTACATCAGACTTATCTGTATTTTACAGTTTTAAAAGTATTTAACTCAATCATAAGACAATCCTAGCTCATACAGTGTTTATTTACTAGACTCAAAACGTTCTGAAATGACCAAAACAAAAACATAACCAATCACTACACTGGATAACAGCTCCCTGGAAGCTTCCGTTTTTAATATTACAATAAATTACCTAAGTGTTTGTTTGCATATCTAAACATAATTTTATTAACAAGTGTTTAAAAGCTTTGTTTTTCACTTATTCAACTACTCCAGACCGTGCCTTTAAAGCTCATGCATGCAATGTTTCAGTTGGTAATAGATGTACCAGCTACTTAAAGTTTGCCCCTCTCCAATTATGCTTTTATGCTATTAATGAAGACCAGAGCATGCAAAATCTACATGATTGCTTTTACAATAAAAGTAGCTACTTACCCCCACAGGATAATTCGTCTTGAAGAAGCACAAGGTGCATGGGACAAGAGCAGCGAGTAGTACCATCTCCTTTCACTATACAGATGTGGGAGCAGCCTCCATTGTCCAGAGAACACGGATGCTCCTCTGTAATTGAAGCAAAGACTTGTAAATGTTCATAATGAAAAAAAAAATGAAATTCTGATATTCACGGAACAGCAAGAAGCCTTTAAATTTGAGGGAAAACAAATGCAATCACATTAAAATAGTTTTCAAGTGAAAAATAAATATGTAATAATATTCAATACTATTGTACAAAAACAAGCTGCTGTATAATGTGACGATATATATATATATATATATATATATATATATATATATATATAAATAAATCACATGATGAAAAATGAAAAGTACACATGAAAACAATTACAAGTGGATGTAGTTAATATTTCAAAGTGGAAGAAAGGGTCTTAAAATTGGTATACAAGTTATTTTACGCAGATATTAATGGATAGATCCATTATTACCATTATTAGGGTCTTAAATATTAGCAATGGGGGAGGATAGGGAATAAGGAAGATCAGCATGCTCAGTTTAAAAAAAAATGGTAATAGTTGCAGACATTTAACAAATGTAATGGTTTCATTGTTAAAGGACCACTATAACAAGAATAGCTAGTAATTTTAAACTAGTCATAACAGTAACAGTCTTCATGAAATTAACTTTCAGAAGGTTAAAGTAACAGCCCCTGCTGAGTGTTTGTCTCCACCTTGATAAAGTCATCAAGGAGAGGAGGGTGGGTGCGGTCTGGGTAATGGAAAATGCAAAAACATTTCAGGGAAGAAAGGGGGGAAAAAAAACCTACACAACCGCATTTATTTCTGCTTCATTGACTACTCCAAAGCCTAAAAGAACGTGCCACAGTTTATGGTCCACAGTGTCAAATAAACGGGCAGGCTTGATAATAAAGCTAAACATTGCCATGGCCACACAATGAAAAGTCAGGATTCACTAGAGAAGACTAAGAGGTCAGCCCAGATAGGAGGCAAATGTATACCTTATTTTCTTTGTTACAGCATTATAATTCCATGAAAAAACATTTCAAATTAAACAAATTCTTTTTTTTTTTTTTCTTTCTTTAAATACAGTAGATGACCTGACATTTGGGAATTTTGCATCCTCTTAAGTGATGGTACCAGATCTGTATAATTATGCTTAAACTAATTTTGCATAAGAACATATTTTATCCTCTTATGCAGTAAAATGCATGCATGTTATGCACGGAAGAGACCAGCTTTACAAAATAGTGACTATAGATTCTTACTGTGTTCCTGCATGTTCAGCTCAGTCACAGCATGGATATCTGTTAGGAGAGGAATACGGGCTTGGATTTTAGTGCGTCCCTCCCGGCCTGTCTTCTCAATACGCTCAATCATCTGCTGCTGACGGTCAATCCAATACAGGTGATTCCCAAACACAGTGAGTCCGACTGGTTGAAGTACATTGGAATCTTCAAGCACAATTCGATTGGCACCTAATAGTGAGAAGTAAAATTAGGTATGCACTGAAAAGTAAAGTTTATAATTTTGATGACCAATGCTTGCACCACAGAGAGACTATCTTAAATGAAATACATATTACATTTATTCCTTTAAACAGGATTTCATTATTTTAGAGAAAATAATTGTGTTTTGTGCCTTAGGAATTATCAAAAAGTTTTTATATTTATGTATGATACAATAGTTTGAGCAGAGAGTGGTACCAAGCATAGAGTAAGTTTAGGTCTCTCTTTGTCTTTACTTAAAGCATGTTCCATACCAGACAGGTCGCTGCTCTCAATCCGTCGCAGATCAGAATCAGCCCAGAACAGCTTTCCCATCTTGTTGTCCAGAGCAAGGGCAATGGGTTTACTAAGACCAGTGAAAAACAGAACCTCTCGCTCTGTCCCATCCAGAGCAGCCCTCTCTATTTTGGCTGAACGTTCTTGTACATTGGTAAAATACATGTAGCTGAAATGGTAAAAGATTGAGCAGAATTTAAAAAAAAAAAGGTGCCCAGAGAATCAAGAGGTAAAATATTAAACAAGGCAATGCATTCAGATGGTAGCATCTACCAAGGGAGTTGAAGGGAGACATGAGCTGCTGAAGACAATTTGCCAACACAAAAGACCACTGATGTGTCATTTAAAAACAATCCTATGAGGAACATACCTTGTTAATGTGCATATGACACAAAGTTTAAAAATTAATAAGTGCACCCTATAATTTATATCTATTCTATTTAATGTAGCTTTTATGGCAGCAGATGTTTTGCTTTTCTTCCTAGCAGGTTTAAAAACTAATATTTCAGTTAAAAAACTGGCACTAAATTGCCACCTGACAACATGACTAAATAGAATAGTAAAGCCCAATAGGATAACTCTCCCTTTCACATTATAGGCAGACTAGCAGTCCACGATGGAATGCGCTGTGACAATAATATTCCAAATTTAAGTCTGTTTTGTTTGTTTTTTTTAAAGGTGTTTTTATGCTTATTTTACCCAAATGACAGTGGTCTTTTAACAAGGCTTACCTACTGAGATTGTCAGTTCAGGAATTTTAGACACTCACTATAAAGCAGAAGCTACTACACTTGTATGCAATTGTTACTCAGCAATGCTCCTCAGTTGCTCATATGCTAGAAAGATCCATCACGTCTTTCCAGTTTGCTTATGCAATATTCTAAGACAGAGGCAACATTCACAACTTACCCTCGCTCAGGATTCACGACAATTGCCCGGGGACGGTCATTTTCTCCCTTTAGAACTACTCCAATAGCTCTTCCATCCAAGCGTGTAACGTTTATTACATTTGTGGCTTCACAGGTCCAGTAGATGAATCGGCTATAGACATCGATGCTCATGTCATAAGGCTGCATATCCATGTTCTGATTGGGGATTGTACTTGCAACTACAGTCATGCTCTGAAGGGGTAAAAAAGAAAGTACTTGTCATTTTTTAAACTATAGATAAATTATTTTCGATAAAATTAAAAACCATTACCATTATCTTCAGTCCTAGTAAGATTAAGAAAGAATCTCCCCTCCATTAACTTCGACAAGTTAGTTAAACTATGTGGTATCCCAATAATTAAAAAAAAACGTTACTAGAAGAATGCATTTAAAAAGCATTCAGTTGATAAACTTACACTGATAACTCCACAGCCTTGTTTGGTGGATGTGAAAGGAAGATTGACAGGTAAAAATCTTAAAATGAAAGTTTAGTCAACGAAAACAATCATTTTTTTAAGCATTCAATTGGTAAAATTACTTTTAGTAATTTTGAATCCTTTGTGGTGTCAATTAAAAATGAATGGATCCTACAGAGAGGCATCTGGAGGATATAGATTAGGCTGTGGTAACCACTCACCTGGCTTCCATCCTCTTGGGCCCTGCGTATATTTTGCCGTGAGTCAATCCAGTACAGGTGTTTCTCCAGAGGATCATAATCTATGGCACGAACATTGCGCAGATTATGGATTGGGAGGATAATGTCTGGACTTTGTTGCTCATCAATCACCATGCGATTTATAGCATTCTTCTGGCTAAATAGCAGAAAGGCGCTGGGAGCTGAAACAAAAGGAAATGGTCACTATTAACAATGAACTCAAAATAAAAAAAAAATATTTTTAGAACTATAATAAGGTTTTTCAAAATAAGCAATCTGTCACAATAAAGAGGACAATGCAAACCTTATTTTACAGTTATTTGGTCAATGCGGTTCATATTTAAATTAACAATGAGAAGCATTTTTAACATAATGAACAAAATGTTATTAATAAAGTATAACTTTGTGAAATAATTCAAGAGTAAAACATGCTTTATAAAATCAGCGTAATGGTGTCTTACCACTGCAGGTTTTATTATCTGAATTCAGGGTGTAATGAACAGGACAGCCGCATGTGTAGCCACTGACAGGCATGGCCAAGCAGAGGTGTGAGCAGTGGCCATTGCTAGAAGCACATTCATTCCACCCAGCCTGTCTGGAGGAATGGAAAACCAGAATATCCATCACATAGTCCAAGTGGCCCTGGATAATGGTCCGGTTCTGACCGCTGGTCTTGTTGGCTCGCTCAATGCTGCGACGGCTCCAGTCTGTCCAGTAAATATAGTCCTGGTACTGAGTTAAACCAAATGGGTGTGGGAGGTCATCGGCTATCACCTCCCGATCCAGTCCTGTGGAGGAAAACAATGTAAACATAAAAGTGTATTTATCAGATAAATATCTCCATTAGTACAGAAAATTGTAAAAAAAATAGCTCCTAAAGTTTTTTTGGGGACATCTTAAATATATCACAAAAATATAGTGTATGGAAAAAATAAATAAATATCACACAATAATATATCTCTATGAACAACGGTGTTATTTGTTACACTGCCACAATTATATGTCATTAAAATCAGGAAGCAAACTAGTTGTATTACAAAACTGCAACTTTTTTGTTAACCTTTTACACAGAAACTTGCACAATAAAAAATAAAATACTGAGTCTTGTTGTGATGTGCTAATTTCTAAGTGAAATATTAATATTAAACAAAATCATCTGTGCCTTAAAAATAAGTCACCAAGGCAAGGTAGGATCAGGAAGATTTCCATAGAAGGAGAAGCTTTTGTACAAAGCGGATCAGTTACTTAAAAACATGATGTTAACATCTCCCCCTGCAGATAAATCCTTTTTAATGCAAATCGACTCCATGCAGCAAGCAGAGTTTGGCACCTGTCCATGTGCAGGCTGATTCCAAATGCGAGAGCACCAGGCCCAGGGAACGATCTGCTGGAGTGCTTCCCTCCTTAAACAGCTGCCCCAACACTGAAGAAGGCAGCTGCAGGACCATTTTATACACAAGTTGTGACATAAAGAGACATAGGTAGCAACTCTACATTAATTATTTTGTTAAAATAAATAAAATAAATTACATATACAAACCCTACATTTAAGATGACTATATAGAAATATTTACAACAGCAGCCTGGTTTCTTAATGCTTTTCCTCACCACCAGACTGCAACAAAACTTGCTAAGACAGAAAAGTGCTTATGTTTTGCTGTAGCTGTCTGAGAAATGTCTCCAATTCTTTTGCTGCTCTACTGAGCATCTTTTTCAAGTTGGAGGGTTTGCTCTACACTTCTTGAACAGTTTGAATAGGTAATGTTAACACGTTTAATGGTTTACAAAGTAAAGGAGAAATATCTTTTTTTTTTTTTTTTACACAATGTGTTAAATGTGCATTTAAGCAGCATTTTAACAATTTAGTTGTATTTTAGTTTTTTTTACCCCCTAGCATAATACTCATAAGTTATCACATGTACAATGTCACATGTACATGTAAAAATGTCACACAGCCATACTTCACCAAAATACATATGAGATAATGTCCTGGCACCCCCAATTTGCACTTGTGCTGCATTTCTTTTGACCATCAGGTGCCATTTGATCCCAATTTAATGTACGCTAACAAAAAAGCAAAACCAACCTTTTTGTGCATTGACAAATTATATAATAAAGGAAAAAGCAATCATAAAAAGCTCATCTCACCTAGCATGTTTGAAGACTCAATGAGATTAGTATCCAGATCTGTCCAGTACAGCCTTCTCTCTGCATAATCTATGGTGAGCCCATTCGCTCGTCCTACATTGGGTACCAGGGTGCTGCGATCACTTCCATCCATGGCTGCTCTGTCTATTTTGGGTTTACCACCCCATTCAGTCCAGTACATATACCTAGAAAAAGCATGTTATTTTAAAGATACACATATCACAGAAGTATACTTTAGAGCCTTATAATAGGCAAAATAAAGGCTGTAATTGTTTTTTTTTTAATCTTCAATTCAGTTTTGCTTTGTTTGTAAAAGGATTAGAAACCTGGGATGAGTGAGAGTAACAGTGCACACAGGTAAAAGCTCTATTCACTTCAGTTCTATAAAAACTAGCCACTTGATAATAGAATTCAGTGGCAGAATAAGAAGCCACATGATAATGATTTGTTTTATTTTAAAGTTCTATACACTGCCAAATTATGCAGTTTAAAAAAAAAAATAGATAATCAGAATTACAAGGGACTAGTGTTGAAATGCAGTCATTGAAAATCTAATTGTGTTATATATGGGAAATACTACAGCACAGTAGTATTTTAACAAATAGATTTTTATTTATAACCGTGATGAATCCATTTAATGGCAGGTTCCCTATTCCTGTGATTAAGAAGGTAATGCAAGATTACAGCCTTTTCAAATAATTTTTACATAACTGTGTTTATATTTTCAACTAAAATACTACAGTGACCTACTTCCAACAGAAAGAGACATATCACAAAACAAACTGATCCAGGTCTGTCTGGCTAAATTACCAGATAATATTTCATGTTTGGTTCCCACTGTGTATAATTATTGATACCAGACTAGTAGGCTGTTTGGATAATGTGCCTTTGTTATGGTGAACAGAGGAGCATACAAAGAACCTCTGAGCCCTGGCAAAATGTTGGAGATTTTCACAAGGGTGAATTTAGCTATTTCCAAGGAATTTTGTGCTTCCTTTTCAGAGTACAATGAGATGGCCCACTTAACCCGTCAACACCACACTGTAATATAATAGAAAAAAAAATGAAAATAAAGCTAGACAGGATGCAATTGCTTTTGGGTTTCAAAAGCAAGAGCAATTAGGGGATTATGAGGTTTTAGGGGAATCTCTGCTACATTTGTCCCAATACATGGAGCAACCCACAAACTGGTTAATTTTAATTTCTTCAAATGCTGAATTTATTGCTAAATGTAGCTTTTGAAACTTGTTTTGTTAAGTGGTCCCTAAAGTCCAAACATTAAGCTTTAAATATAACATAAAAAAAAAAAAAAGTAAATTCTGACTACAAGCATATTTAAACAGGATTTAAAAAAAAAAAAGGAATATAGCTAGTTTCCAATAAAAAAAAAAGTTTTCGTGCCTCCAAAGCATGCTGGAAGTTTTGTGACAGGAGGTTATTTACATTTCTGGAGAGCTCTGGTTGCAGTTATGGTGCTCTGGTTATCAAACACATTCTCTGGACTTCTGCCTGGTACCTCCTATTATTCTTCCTTCTACTGCTAACTGCAAACACACACCCCATCATGGATTCCTGTACTATGTGGAGCAGTTATCAAACGTCCCCAAAAACCTTTTATTTACAAACCTTATACAGTTGCTAATAATTGTTCCTCTTCAAAATTGTTTACCAATTAGAAACATGATCACACACTAAAGTCAAATGTAGGGCATCTTTATACAACCACTCACCCCTCTGCTGGATCCAGAGCAAGTGCCCGAGGGCTGTCTAGGTCTTTCCACACAAGGATTTGTCTGTGTAACCCATCCAACTTTGATACTTCTATGCGATTGGTGCCAGTATCTGCCCAGTAAAGGTTCTTCCCCAGCCAGTCTACTGCCATTCCCTCTGGGTAATCCAAGCCGAACTGCACTACATGTTCCAAAGCACTGCCGTTCATAAATGCTCTACTTATGGTCTGAAAAATAACAACAAAAAGCAGATTTATATTGAATTGTCCTCATCACCCACATGTCTACAGCAGCAACCGTCCTGTCATCATCCACAAACACAGTCCACTTGCAAGCTTTAACAAATAAAAGGAGGGGGGGGGGGGGGATTTAAAATCTGTTTGTTCATAAAACAAGTGAATGCATGTACTTGCCACTCAGCAGTATAAACAAGAAATGCTTGTTCCTATATAATTCCTAGATACCAGGATTGTGTCAGTTGTACCATTTTGAATGCAACTGAATGTAGTGTAACAAAATATGTGTAACTTTCCCTGCGTAACTTTAATATAAAACTACTGTAATGACCCAACAGATGCTAGATGTTTTCATTAGGCACCAATTATAAATATTGATGTTCATTTAAAAAACATTTATACCCATCTTTCAGTCAAACCACCCTTCACTCTTGACGTTATTAGGGTGCAGACAAACCGCTCAATTGAAGGCTGATACCAACTCCCCTCGTTAGCCAAGTTTGAGAAAGCACAATTTAAACATTTTCTGCAAGCCAAGTTGGTGTACTAAAGCAGTTTAAGTTACTATTAAGAATATGGAAATGTACTAGTTAGGCTTTGTCGAGCCCCTGCACTGGCTATACTGGCAAAAATCAGTGCTTTTTCAGATACAATATGGTACTTCAAAATTCCTTTAAATAATACACCCCTGTACACAGTAGCAAAATATGCATCCAACTCAAGACCTTTAAGCTGATGTCTGTCCAGTATATCCTGTTGTCGGTCACATCAAAGTCTAGAGCAGATGCTTCCTTCACACCAGTTAAGGGTATGGCAACGTTGTTGTTGTTGGTCTCCAGAGATATTCGTCGGATATCAGCTCTGCGGGAGAAGAGGAGGAAGGCTTCTGGGACAATGCAGGTCTTCATATCATTGATTAACTCTAGACCAATTGGACAAGCACAACGTGGACCTTGTGGTCTGTAAAGACACAAGTGACTGCAGCCACCATTGTTATCAGCACACGCGTTGGTTCCTGGATGGAGAAGAAATTAAATGGTTATGTATTAACCATGTACCATCATAGAAATGCACAAAAAAAAAAAAAAAAAAAAAAATTTATTGCAAGATATAATGCCAACTCAAGCACAAGGAGAATCAATGACTGGAGCCTACGCCAAGTTGGAAACCACCACAATATTTGCTAGAGATTTTCAGTAGAAGATCATTTTGGTAAAACAAACAAAAAGAACTATACTGTGTTGGGTGAAATCATAAGGCATCTTCGATTAGTGCTAGGTTAATTTCGCTAGCGTTTACATACCTGAAAGCTTATGAATGTTGGTGGCTTTCAGTCCCATCAGATCAGGCAGCTGATCTATAATAACCTCCCGCTCTGAAGTGCGCTTGTGGACCCTTTCGATGCTACGCCTCTGCCAGTCTGTCCAGTACACATAATCTCCCAGTAATGTGAAGCCAAATATATGTGGCAGCTTGTCCTCCACTAGCACCCTTCGGCCTGTACCTTCAGTTGTCATCACCTGTTTGTTTAAAAATAAATACTTGTTTAGATTTAATCTTTTTAACAAAATTGCCATTTAGTAGAAAGTCATTTTCTACTAAACAATTAACCTACAGGAATTTTGATACTACATATAATAAAGAAATGTGTTCTTGATACATCAGTTTCTAAAATAAGCCCTCTCCATGTAAGCTTAGTTTAGTATCTAGCTTCGGTAACAAAAACTGGGCTCTCGTCAAAAGGCTAATCCAGGGGGTCAGTAGCAAACTAGGTCATAAAAATCCTGCAAGGTGCAACAATCCGATAAACCCATGTAATATTTTTCTTGGGGAATCAATCAGGAAAAATAATTTGGGTATTTGAAACGAGAGATAAAAAGGGGGAATTAAAACAATAGTGCAAAGGTAATTAATAAAAGCTCATTTTTATATTTAATACCAATCTTTGTATTCATGTAAATAGAGAGTCTTTTCTCATAATTCCTATAGGGTATCTAGGAGTAATTTGTCATCAAAGTCATCATTGGGTAATTAGGCACCATTTTTTGGGAACATTTTTTATTTTCCAGGAGACTTCAGCTCCGCCTTTCCATGATGCATTTTGATCAGACCGATTGCTACACCACAGGCCTCTCTGACTGGGGGCTGTTTCTACAGCTCAGTTCTCTCCATTAAAGTCTATTTAACTGGGCAGCATGCCATGCATAACTGTCCAATTCCTGGACAGCTTGCAGAAACAGTCACTGAATCATTCCTAAAACAAAGAAATGATCCCGCTAAACCCCAGGGCAGCCGTTTCAGTCTCGTGCAGCAGCATACAGAAATGATGTGAGATTAAGCATATTTCTGAGACAATCAGACTGCATTTCAGAATACCAAGGGTGAAATGCATTGTATTAACAGAGGTGAACAACAAAACTATTTAAGAGCCAAAATTTGATTTTGGGAGACAATGATTTTTTCTATTATCATGTTTAATAAACACATTTGTGAAATTGATTGTAAAAGCAATGTTAATATGTTCAGCCATGTCTGCCTATAAACCTTGCTAACATATATAGATTATGGATGGAGTATGCACAATGCATTCTATACTATGCTTTAAAAGTGATGTAAACTTTATTTGTTCACTTTTCCTTTACGGGTGCTTTTATAAACACACACACACACACACACACACACACATTGAGATATATAGATATATATATATATATATATATATATATATATCAATCACAGAAAAATACTGAAAATTGGAGACACATTTATACTTGGTAAATTACTGTGAAACCACTGCAACTTTGCTTTACTAGACGGAGTAACTTTTTTATCCAAGTTTATACTTCATTAAATACGATGAGGTTACTATAAAGTTATTTTTATGTTGACACTTAAAAAAACTTTTACAACATCAGCAGAAGTTAAATGAGGATAGAAGAGGTGTAATATAGACAGCATATGCCTAAAAGAAGCCATGCATAAAGTGATATTGGATTAGCGAGTTAAAAGTCATTGTGGACTCATTTGCATGCCCCTGCCCAGTTTTCCCAGAGTGCAGCATAATAACTATTGGAATCTTTTTTTTTTTTTAACAAACTTATTTGTAGACATTCAAATGTGAACACAAAGTAAGAGTGTGAGTGTGTCTTTTCAAGATATATGCAATATTAACATGGTGTGCATCCTGTAGACCAACCAACCTGTGTATAGTGGCATCTCCTCACTAATCTGCTGTTTGACATTATTTTGTCAGTCAGCGACAAAGTTTATTGTGCAACTTGTTTAACAGAACAGTGGTCACTTCCTCCCATGTCAAACATTATATAAAGGAACTAAAAAGTAGATATCATGGCACTAGTGACATATACATTAAAATATAACTGGAATTTTAATATTAAACATAAATATTTACGCCTACAAAACAGTCTCCTACTAAACCACACAGATTCACTCCAGGTACAGAATGTGTTTGTGTCACTCAGGCGTGTCTGACTGATCGCAACACTCCAGGCACAACTTTATGTCCATGGTCATGCTGATCCATTCTGTATTCATGGCAGAGATACTGGAGTGGATTGCCAGTTCCTTATCCAGTGGACAACAGCATACAGCTTCTGGTAATCATATGTGGTCTTCCATCCAAGTACTGACCTGGCCCAACCCTGCATGGCTTCAGGGTGTGAACTCTTCGTTCCGTGACTGGAATCAAACCCAGGTTGCAGCAGTGAAAGCACCAAATCCTTACCACTAGGCCACCAGGGAACCCTTAGGTACAGAATAACTGCTGATAATTATACCTTACACAACTTTTCACCTTACACTGACATTCATAAACCGTGCAAGTAGTAGACTTACTAAACACTTGGTATTTTTTTTTCCATCCATGGTACAAAAAGTTATAAAAATATTAGTGTTTAGACATAAACCTAATTCTGTTAGGGGAAGAAAAAGAATAATCAAAAAAAAATTTTTTAAGACACCTTAAAATAGCTATAAAATACTTAGTGTGACACAAAACACCATATAAAAAACTTGCAGTAAAAGAACACTGCATATAAATGGTTATAGATTACATTCAGACCCCATTTTTCGCCTCCCATCAGCTGCAAGAGCAGCTCAAAAACGAGAGTAAATAAAATCTCTGGTGGTTTCTGCTCTTCAAACCGCTCTGTGGTGTGGAGTTTCACATTCTGGGTCAAAATCTAAACACTGCAAAACCGCAGAGGGGAGAGAGCCTAAAACAGGAAACATGTGTGGCTTTAACCACATCCACCATGTTAGCCAGTCAAGAGTTGGTGAGGGCAGAATAGGCACCAGCAGAACATCACCATAAGTTCCATATAAAAACATTTTTTATATTTTTTAATAATGTCAAGCAAGCACTGGAACACAGGAGGTAAAAGACTGTTTGATTTGAAATTCATATCTGATTTAAGTAATTGGTTACTTCCGTTCTGAGCTCGGACATGATTTTGGTGTATTCTGTAGTAGGTTTAACATTATACAAAAAATAAAGAAAATAAATAAATAAATAAAAGCTTTGTTGCCTCTGCAGGCCCCCGATAGAGACGAAATAAATACAATTGTGGAAGTTGTTTGTGTGTGAGGGGAGTTACCATATCTGGAGATCGATCGGTGCATCATTTGATGCAATGACCTGCTTCTGAGTCAATGAGAGGGAAGGAGTGTGGTGTCATTCAATCTTATCCAATTATCTTTACAATGGCTTTCTATTCCCTCATTCCCCAAAACAAAAACCTCATTCACTCTAAAGAAGTGGACTCCTACAATGTCTAAAATATGCTCTTAAATGAATGAAAAGGTTTTGGAATAAACAGCTTATTGATCAGAGTTGCCATTTTAAAAATTATCAAATTGCTATTACGGGTACTAAATAAATTTGATTTATAAAAGGAATCTGACCTGCTTCCAGTTATAGATTAGCTATTTGTAATGTCTCACTAAATAATGTTTTTTCATTAGATTATATATTAAGAAAAGGTGCTTTAGTAGCAAGTTTCACATTACTGGAGTTGCAGAGGACAAAATTGTCTTCATGGAGAACAGCAAGATACACTTTTTATTTGCACAGTTTAATCAGTTTGCAAATACAAAAAGCACTTTTATAATTAGGAAATGATTTCCAGCCCAGAATTTCTTTACTCTAGCATGGGACAGTTACATGTGTTTTCTTTAAGTATACTCATTAGTACACACAGAAAAGAAAGTAAATAATGCCAAGAAAACACAAGCTCAAAATGTTAGTTCTCCATGAAAGCTCAGTTACTCCTCAACTCTCTTTTAGTCCCTGCGAGCAAAAAACTTTCTGGCAGAGACAAAGTTAAAACGCACCGTGATGTGCGATTTATATAAAATGTGCCCCTGCTGGCAAGATACAATACGAGGCGTCCATTTTTTACAGAAACCGGAGTAAGATTAATGTCACTGCAGTAGAGACAGTCTGCTTCTGTCTCCTGCTAGCTGCCAGATAAAACAAGCAACAAAAGACTCCCTCTGAACACCCCTGCTGGGCTCCATTAACCACCTTGGTCAGCGTATCACCATCTTGGGGACTGGCAAGGAAGCCACAAAGCCCCAGTTGTACTTTGGATTTTTTTTAAATACAGATACATACTCCTGACTAACAGGCAAACACAATTTATAGCATTTTTCCCAGGCCTAATCTTTTATATCACTTCCAGAGTAACCATCTAGGAAATAAACACGAACCCACAGTGTTTGACAATTAAATGTAATTAGCCTTTGTACCCGGTTGAATAATTTCACTCTATCAAAAATTAATAAAAAAAGGAATAATGAAACACTGCTAAAATGTTCAACAGGCAGTCTTTGGAAAACTTCAAGTAATATTTGAACAGCAGCATGCCTACTTAGAGCCACTACAATACCATACAAGTGTGCTCATCAGTTTAACATGCGATTAGCAACAAAACTCACATTTGAAGAAAGTTTACACCTAAACGGTTGTGTGTCTAGGGGTGGTAGCAGACCTGCCTTGAAGACTATTCATTTTCTGCTGCTTACGGACAGGAATCTTTGCGTTCTTCTCTACTTTGACCACTATCCGGACAGCCTGCTGGTCAGATCCTCTTCCACCACCAGATCCTCTAATAGGAGGTGGATAGAAGTAGATCTCCATGAAGCTGCCATCCTGATGTTCAGATGTACCTTTTAAAAGCTACTTTATTCAGACACTGATTTTATTGCTATTCCGTTAAAAGGTATATGGAAGTTCCCCTGTTTCTAAATATTAACATAAACTAGTGTGTTTGCTTTTCTAAACATGATTTAATGAGTGGAAACAGAGCTTTTAAGCACTTGTTAATAAAATAATTTCAATAAAAATGCTGTTGAGAGACAGTCTTTGGCTAGTGTCATGAATCAGCCAGTGGCCATATTGGATTTGGCGTGAACTATGCTGGGGACATTTTGTGACTGGCAGCGGTGGCCATTTTGGGCTGGGTGGTCTTCCACATGCTGTTGCCATGGGGAGGAACAAAAGGTTTGGGGCTCACAGACACCCTGTTATACGGTTATACTGTTATATTATTATGATTATTGTCTAAGGAAATGAGTAGGGTTCCCATCACCATCAATAAAAGTAATCATAATGCATGAGATGGATTGATGTGGAAACCCTGCCCCAATCCCATATACTATGAGGACATTAGATGGTTTTATGTGGGGTGCGCTTTTACGCTTGTACTTAAATAGACTGACAGTGTGTGGAATATGTACACATATGTATATGATAGTATGGGGTAGTCATGCTGGATACATTGCCACATACATCTTGCAACAGGAGAAGGACCCCAGCTGGCCACCAAGGTTAATCCTTTAAGTACACATACTTAAGTCAGGAACAATAGGGTCCCAACAGACATAGGGGCACCATCTATCCAGGGGGCCTCTGGGGTCTCCCTAGCCCAGATCCAGGGGCCTGGGCCATAGCAAAGAGATGTGTCTCTCTTGACTGCCAGCGCCCAAATGACTGTTAGCCACACCTAGTGGGCGGCCCAGGGGAGGGGTCTGGATGTTCCCAGAGCTTACCTCTAGTCCATTGGCTAGAGGTAATCAAGTTACTCTGGAGATTACCCCACTGGCCAAGAGGAAGATAAGGGTTGGACAAAGGGGTAGCCACTCCCTGTACTGTTTTTGTGAGTTGTTTAAATACTTGTGTAAAAATAAAGAAGTTGTTCATAATTTTCATCAAGACTTTGTGTGCAGGTGTATTATTGACCCAAGGGCATATGCTGGCAGAGGAGATCGTTTCGGACTTCCTTCCAGGGTTCCCAGCGCACACTACCAAAAGCTGGGACTTATGCTCTTGCATCAGCAAAGAAGGTCCATTGGTCTGAGTCACCCAAATCTTAGGTCTAAAACCTACAGGAGATAAGAGGACTAGGATTCTCTATACTCCATCTTCATTGTAGGTTGTGACAGCTAGTATATAGTATGCATAAGCTACTGGAGGCGAATTTTGCAGGGACTGTTTGGAAGATTTGAGTGAGTGAAAAGGGAGCTTTAAAGCACTTGTTAATAAAATGCTGTTCAGATATGTAAACAAACACTTCAATATTAAAAAAACAGGGAAACTTCGATATCCCTTTAAATACACAAATAAAACATTTTGGATATGATCCTTTTATGCAAAATTGACATTAATTAGCAGAAACATAACATAAGTACAGAAGCAGAGAATCACATGGAGAAAAGTAAAAATTTCCATAATTGAAAAACAAACCTCTATCTTGTCAGTTTTGGCATCTCCCCAGTAGATCTTCCCTTCAGCATAATCCAGGGCTAGCCCATTGGGCCAACCAAGAGAAGTATTCACAAGTATTACCCTGTCAGATCCATCCATTGTAGCTCGCTCAATCTTCGGGATCTCTCCCCAATCAGTCCAATACATATACCTGCCAAGAAGGAAAAGCAGTTAATGATTAAAGTTATTTCACACACAAAATGCAAGCACACGTTAATTTTAAACTGGTTCACATCAGATTTGCTAATCATATACACTGTTAACGGTACAACTAAAGTAATGGCTCTAATTGTGAAATGAAAAATTAAATTTGCTGATACCCTAACTGATAAGGAATATGGCATAAGTATTGTTAGACTTATTCACATTTTAAATGTTAGTATGGGTTAGAATTCCTCAAACTTAAAGCAAAATTTAAAGTCAGGCTAAGAAAGCACGCAACACAGGTTAAGCAAATTAAAATAGTCTAACATCAATGGCTGTATGCATTTATTTTCTGAAACATTTCAAATCAAGATAAAGATATTTAAAAATTAGACTTCAGTGGGTGTTGGAAGATGTGTTGACCAACCAGACTAACTTACCCATACTCGAGTACCAATCAATTAGTCATTGGCTATGCTTAAAACTTCTGAAGTACAGCAACAGAACTGACAAATAATCACTCCAGAAGTCCACCAGATGCAAATTAAATTACTGGATGCCATTAAAAAGGTAATGATAAAGAATTTGTTTCTAAAAAACGGAGGTCCAAGCTTTCAAAACCCAAGATACTTTTTTACGTGAACTTAAGATTCCTTCCTGGTTACACACACACACACACACACACTAGAAACTTTTTTCCAGGACCAATATATAAATATGTACTTTTATACATATTTGTAAGAAATAAAGCGTATCCTCACCCATTCACTGGATCCAGCACAATGGCTCTTGGTTCATCAAGGTCCTCCGATATGAGAATCTTGCGCATGGTCCCATTTAATCGTGTCACCTCAATACGATCTGTGCCCGTGTCTGTCCAGTAGAGGTTCCTTGCTATCCAGTCCACAGCAATGCCGTCAGGATGAGAGACTTGAGAAGTAACTATAAACTGACTGGAGGAGCCATCTATCAGAGCACGGCGGATTGCTCGTACCTCGTCATCTGTCCAGTAAATGTATCCTTCCACAGGGTCGTAATCTATAGCAATAGCATGGCGGATATCATCTAACGGCAGGACAATGTCTGTAAAGTCTGGTGTATCCAACGAAATTCTCCTAAGGTCTGTCCGTCGGGCAAGAAGCAGCAACTCTGTTGCTCCTAGATAGATGAAATATAAAAATGATCAGGAAAAAAAAAATAGGAAGAGTCACTGTCACAAGCAAACCACCTATTATAACAGGTCCCAGCAGTTGAGTAAAACCTTCACAAATTATAACAAACAAACATACATTAAAAGTTGTATAAGCCATAAGCATAATAATATTTTTAAAGATTAATTTTAGCAGCCACTGCTAGTCTCAGGAGGCTTTTAATCAGAGTTTAAGGGAATGGTTATTTTATTGTAAATGGCACTTCCATTTAACATAGTGGCAGACTTTCAATTGACCTGAATATAGCTCATCTGCAAAAGGTATTTCTTGGGTAACCAATGCATAATAAAAAAAAAAAGGGGGAAAAATTAAGATAGTAGTAGTTAAAAGCAGTCTCAAAAATATATCAAATTGTATAAATGCCAATTTACTTTTAAAGTGCAGAACAAGGTAAACAGACTTATGATTCAATGAATAACGAAACAGTTCTAGTTATTTGTCAGATATCACTCAGCATATCCCTTTGGGAGACTGCAATATATATATATATATATATATATATTTTTTTTTTTTTTTTTTTTTTCTTCCCTTTAAAATATATGCAAAAATGTCTTGTGATTACTGCTTGATGTACCATTAACTTGCTCAAACAGAAGTGGCAACAAAAAAAAAAATATTCTCCAACCTTCACAAAACATTTTGCCCATTCTCACTTTCTTCACAAGAGAACACCCCAAATATGAAATATCAGAGGTCCCTAAAGTAAAACAAACATTCTCAGATCTACAAAAAATTGAACAGAGGTTGTCCTTTAAATGTGGAACAAAGCAGCAAATATAAACCCAACCTACAGTAAAATCTTAAAAATTTGAATTTATACTAAAATCTGCATGCACAAATATATTTCCATTTAAGTGAGCTGTGCCAACAAAACAAACTTAAAATCATATTTGCAAGAGTATATCTTAAAATTCAAAATGGCACTTTGTAATGTTACTTCAATATGTAAGAAATGGGATGTTTTCCAAGGCCTGAAATGCCCAACATTACTATAGACTAGCGAATTGCCCGTCAAAAAATGACGGCAATGAAATTGTAAGGTAGCTAAATTAGTAAATGAATATAGTGTACCTATTTTGAAGCATTGTGATGAAGAGCTGACAATCTGTGTTGATGTTGCTGCAGCATTAGTGGTGTGGAGCTGCTGTATAAGCATGCTGAATGTGTGCAGTGTAACACTGTGCGTGCGCGAGACCAAACCGTTAGCGTAGTCGTGTACTTCCGCATTGGTGTAAAATGGCAAGTAATGTGTGGTATAGGTCTGTATCGGAATATCCGTAGGTGTTTTGTGGTGTTTTGCGAGTTTCTTGTGGTGTTTTGCGAGTTTAGAGTGCTGGAGCCTCGTTTTCGTTTTGTTCGGCGGCCATTTTTTCTCTCGCTTCGTTTTTTTTTTAGTCTGTAAACTGTTTTATTTCGAGTAAAATCGAGGTGTAAGTTGCATTTTTGAGGTCCTGGGTGCTCCCTCTTGGTGTAGGTAAGTTTTTTATGTATGTGCTGTGTGTATGTATTGTGTTTTAAATGTTTGTATGTCGGCGTGTTGCGTCCGATGTTTGCGAGGTCGTAATGTGTGGTAACGTGTTTCGTACGTTGTTTGCGTGCCTCGTAAAATTTAGCGAGTGTCGTAATTTGTGTGTCGTGTTTTTTGAGTAGCGACGTGAATTTTGCGAGGGTTTGAGGCCCTTGCCCAGTGACCTCGCCAGCAATTGAGTCCCTCGCTTCGCGAGGGGCCTCAGTTGCTGGCATGGAGCGCCTTCGGCGCTCCATGCCAGCAACTGAGGCCCTTGCCCAGTGACCTCGCCAGCAACTAAGGCCCTCGCTTCGCGAGGGGCCTCAGTTGCTGACATGGAGCGCCTTCGGCGCTCCATGCCAGCAACTGAGACCCGTGCCCAGTGACCTCGCCAGCAACTGAGGCCCTCGCTTCGCGAGGGGCCTCAGTTGCTGGCATGGAGCGCCTTCGGCGCTCCATGCCAGCAACTGAGGCCCTTGCCCAGTGACCTCGCTACGCGAGGGCCGCGGCTCGCTACGCGAGGGCCGCGGGCTCGCTACGCGAGCCCGCAAGCGTGAGCAACGACTCGTACGCTCACAACTATATATGTGATACCGTATATTAAAAAAAAAAAAAAAGAAGTAGTTCTGGAAACATTTAAGAACTACTTGCTTTAGCTACCATTGCCCCCCCTTTGCACAAACATAGGCCCCAATTAGGAGAACTCCATCATGTTGATTTAAAAAGGCAGGATCTAAATTCCAGAAGCAGGCATAAAAAAAATAAAACAGACTAGGCTGTCCCAAAGAGCTGGGAGGGGAGTATAAGACTAACCCAGGTGGTAGCTTTGGTGAGAAAGCCTAGAAAATTGGTGCCAAAGGGTGCCACTATGCTCTAAAAACATGGCAGCTTTTATGTTTTGCTGACTAATAGATGAAACAGCTGCAGTTGCGTGAGAAAAACCAGACAAAAGCCAGCCATGCACACCTGTGAGGTGATTGTTATCAGCGAGCTGAACACTACACCAATAACATTCTGCAATAAGACAGACAAGAGTTTACATTTGTCATTAACCCATTACCTCTTATACTAGAGAACTCAATGAGTGACAGTATATACCAACTGTCTGCGCTGCACAATATTTTCAGAGGAGTCTAAAGAGCTTCATTTGGTAATCAGCAATAGGCTTATAGAAAGTTATGATACCAACCA
>CM050167.1:25757731-25760231 GCA_027410445.1 Discoglossus pictus
ATCTTGACAATTTTTATTCAGCAAACATTTCATCTGCCCGGTGAGCTCACCTTTTCTCCTCAAAAAATGTTTCGGATTTTGCCCCGTCAGGAGCATATGCTGTGTGTCTGCAGAACAAGCTGGGGATTTAAAGGACTATTTTAATATTCTTATAGGGGACTATATTTTTTTAATCACAACCCCCAGGTGGAATGATTTCTCCACCCTCAAAATGATGTATTGATTCTGGAGGGGTAGCCGTCGAGAGGGGAATGCTCTCCAACGCAGGCATGCAGTATAACACTGGAGGCCGACTAGAAAGTGTATTTGTGTACATTGTTAGCAGCTCATGTTGCAGTGTGGTCTCAAAAGGTTTCACAATCTGGTACTCTACTTGGATGGCTCCCACTCCAGACCAATGCATTATTTAAATGGTGGAGAGATATTGAGCTTATTCAACCTGGGTTGTGTTCCTGAGAATTTGCCCTTGATTGGCCAGTATGAGTCGACTGCACAGCAAATACTACAGATTCCTGTACCCCAGCAGGTAATATTTGTACAATTGTAAGTAGTTAAAAACAGATCTTAACAAACACTTCTTAATAAAATAATTTACCATAAAAGTAAATAGTTACATGGGTTTAATTATATGACCGAGTAAAGGTCATATGCTGCTTTCTAAATCTATCAAGCTCTATACTTTATCCCTATATTATTGCCTACCAATTGATGCCTAGACCTAAAAATATCCCTTCTCTCATACTGTTTTTATGTATGTATGCAAACAAAGCCGCCACATCCTCATCCCTCACCAGTTTTACCTTCAACCTTTCTGAACTTTTCTTTGTTCAGTGTACATTGGAACATTATTAGTCTAAACATGAATGACATAAACCTAAAGCAGTTCTGTGTAAAAAAGACACTTGTGGTAAAATAAGCCATTGCTCTTTAAAAGTATAAGTTACATTTAACTTAATAAAATGCCTTTTAGTTGAATTATATATTAAAATATAAATAATTATATATTTTAACTGATTTTTTTCTTTTTGCTTGCCTTTTGAGTACTGCTATATTGACCTTTCTCTTAACATTGCTCTCCATATTACAATTTCTAATGCACATCCATGTGATCAAGTGGTGCATCTTCTGGAACCAGAGCCAGCACCAAGTGCAGAGTGGGCCAATAAGCTGTGTGTTCTGCACTGTTCGCTTTAGAAAATGACAAGTTTGCTTCTCCTTCACCTCACACAGTGGAACTGGAAGTAGGAAGAAAGGCCAAAATAGCAGCAAAGACAAGTAGATGGAAAGCATAACAAAAATATCATAGCTGTAATAGGCTGATAGAGCTTTCATTGGGATGCAACTTATACCTGGTTATACCAATATAAGTATCCATTTAAGAAAACCTTTTTCTTTTTCATTCTCTTTAGTTGGGCAAATGTTGATTTGATTCCCAGTCAATGCAAATTATTTCCCCCCGTCTATTCCATATCACGGCGCGTGCTTTGAATATTGTGTGACAAATAATGAATGTGTTCTTCACTACGTGAGTCACACCAATGAGGGAGGTCTGCTGGACAGAGCTTTATATTCACTAGCTCATATCATGACCTTTATTGTGGCTCGGATAGTTGCAAAGCTTTATTTTCCCCTAGTTGACTCATAATTGTGCCCCCCCCCCCCCCCCCCCCCCCCCCCCCCCCCATTATTTTTCAGTTAGAAAAAGAGTTAATAAAACTTTTGACTGCCAAAAGCTGCACTATTGAGAGGCATTAAAGACCTACACTATTAACATATTTGTCATAACTGTTGCTCCAAAATATTTTACCTCCTTCCAGCAACCAAATTCTTAAATGGACTCTGCTACCCAAAAATAAAGTATTTTTGATTTTAATATGTAAATGTGTGATAGAAAATGCAGAAAATGTTTTGTACCACTCCCTCCAAGACCTACCATCCTGTCCATTATATTTCTCTAAAATTATCAAAGAATACCAACTGAACTCCATTATATGCCTCATTATTATACCTCTGTTAGTATTTAATTCATTTTCTTTTGTATTATTACTATTTTCCTTTGGGGAAAATAAAATGTTTTAAAGCACTTTTGTTAGAAATAAGAAGTCCCATATGAGGCCCTTCAAGTGAAATAGGTTGCAAATCACGTTCTATGCCAAACACCGTGTGCCGTATATTGGAGCCGCACAGAAAAAAGAAATTGCCTTACTGTAGAAAAACATTTCTAGTAAAATGTTTAAATGCCCTATTCAGAGAGCCCAACTAATTTCTGTGGTTGGTTTACCTCATACTCTGCAACATACCAGATAATTATACTGTCTGTGCAAGTTACAACACCTTCAGAAGTGGACAAGGCTTATACAAGCAAGATGCAAAGAGTCCCATTACACTCTGCAAATGAAATAAGGTCAAGGATGATTATGGGGCCGTACTGACCCTCATTCAATTAAGGCTTCGGGAGATCCGGACTCGGAAATGGAGCCTGTAACCTAATTTTGCCATT
>CM050167.1:25765231-25856153 GCA_027410445.1 Discoglossus pictus
CTTCACAAAATGATGACAGGGCTTCCATTTAGCGACATCTTGTATCCAAGGACAACACAAAAACCTGGACCCCTGATCAGTGGAAAAAGTAATATGGTTTGATCAGTCATCTTTCATCCTATCTTCTTCACCCAGACTGCTTTGTTTGGACATGGTGGGGTGTCTGGAATGGTATGGCCAACCATCTCTTGGGAGTCATTAGGTCTGATGATTGCTCTATACGGTCGTATAATCGACCATTTTACCGGACAAAGTGCACCATGTGATACAGCCATTATTCCTTCATGATGTTCCCATACTTCAAAATAATAATGGCCCCATATGCATTGCTAAGCAAATTCACCAGTGGTTTCATGAACACCAGGATGATGTTATGTGCCTTCCATAGCCACCCCAAACTCCAGACCTAAACCTCATTGAACCTTTATGGGAAGTTCTGGGGTGCAGATCACAAAGTTTATTTCCACCTCCTGCTCCTTACTATAAAAAGTTTTGGACAACTTTCCAAGAAGGATTGAAACGGCAAATAGTTGCCGTACAGTTTTTTTGGTCCTTGATATGAATATATTGTTGCCTGTTATTGTAGTATATAAGTGCATTGGATATAGAAACCATACACACGCTTATTAAAATTGCAGGTTTTTGTGATGTAACAACTATTTATACCCCTCTAATTATGAGGAAATTGGTACAAAATGGGTATACTTCTCATTCATACAATCTTTGGAGCATATATTTATTTAGCTTGTAATTCAGTTACACCTAGGTGTTTTTTTTTATTTATACATGGTTTATGCACTATTTTGTATGAATTTGCTTTTTAAAGCTTTCAATAAAAGTCATATTTTACATGTTTTTTTGTTCACAACTTAGTAATGGTGCTAGTAAGTGTTCACTATGGGTTCATTTTGTAATGGTCAATATATTTTCTTTGTAAATTTTGAATTTGCTTACAGCAACATTGTTGTCAACTAAAATGTTTCACTTACTACAACCAACTTTCTCTGGAAAGTACAGCAATCGGCATTATATTATATTTGGTGTATTCCAGTGTTGTTGTCTTTTTATTGTGACACTTTTCATTCCTCTTGCCCATTTTCTCCCTGCAGCAGTTCTGAGTCAGAGATGGAAGAAGAAGAGGAAGAAGAAGAGGAGGAGGAGGAAGCTGAGGGTCTGCCTGCCTCAGATCTTGGGGGTGTACCCTGGAAGGAAGCCGTACGGATCCATGCCAAGCTAAAGGGGCAGAATGAAGAAGAAGTGAAGGGGGAGGAAGCCCAGAGGGTGGGTGACAGTGAAGACGATGAGGAGGAAGATGAGGAGGAGGAAGATGAAGAAGAAGAGGAAGAAGATGGATCCAGTGAAGGTTAGTCTTGTGGCATATCTACATTTTCCATGGTACACGTGCGTTAAATGCGGTTATATCAGGCTGCTGTTCTGAAACTGTGTCAAATATCCAATAGAGTTGACTAAAATGTATATTATGGGTGAGGAATATAGTAAATGTCTTAAATAGTTCATTGCTGGTATGGTTTATTGTGTGTTAATACGCACATACACTACCTGGATAGGAGCAAACTGGAAAGGCTTTATATTAACAAAGTTAGGAAACACTGCCATTGCTTATAAAGATCAAGACATCGTCTACAGCTATTGACCCCTCAAAACATAGGTGTAGGAACTGGGGTGAGGGGGACAATGTGTGTGTTTATGTGTAGAGAAGCAGTTGTGTGGTATTTTTATGCTATATGCAGTATCGCCCCGGATTTTCTTTGGCTCCTACACCCATGCCTCAAGATGTAGATGTTTTAAACTTGTAGGAGTTAGCAATATATAGGTCTTCAAAACTAATAAAGCAAGATTAACTGCCAGTAAACAGTGATTAGGGTTGGTGGTGACATGAAAAACATTGGATGGTAATGTGATGAAGTCTTTAACTGACTCTATTGTGAGCAAGTAATCTTCAACTATATAATAAAGGGGAGGGTTAAGTAATCTCAAGGACACGTCGCTTTTTTGTCTCGTGTATAACGTGAGCCACTATAGTAGTATTACAACAACTCTAGAAATTATTATATACGTAAGGATTTTTATCAGACTAATGGGGTGCTAACGTATTTGGTGTATTTAAGTAACACACTTTGCATACAATACCTTATGTGATCTATTTTATGAAGATTTCTTCACTTATTTTATGTGAATATCACCAACGTGCACTATCCCACATTAGTGGCATGTGCTGAAGCAGTTGAATAGATCTTGTTTACGTAAGCAGTTAAAGGGATTCTGTCAGTCCAACAGGAAGTTGATTTCATTTTAAAGAGTATTAATAGCTGGCTATACATTGTACTGACAGTTTTTCTCTACAGTAAATCATTTCTGAAATATCTAGCATTGGTTTTGCAGACCATTAATGCTAATGAGTGGCTCAGTATGCTAATGTGAGGGATCTAACTGCCAGATAAAACTTGCCTCCACAGAGACACACAAGCAGACAGTAATCCTAATTAACACATCAAACTAATGTGTGAGCAGCTCATTTGCATATTAATGCAGCAACAACAACATGGGAGTTCCACCCAGCATTGATTCTCTCTAGAAAAAAATGGATAACTCAACATATAACCAGTATTTCATGCTTTTTTTTTGATTAACTTAAAATAACAACTTGATTTTGGCGTGACAGTCCCATTTTAACCAGTAATGAATGACCTTGCCGTGTTGCTGATTTACAATAATACATGGCTATGAAACTATCAAAATGCATATGTAATCTTTTAGTTAAGATTCCATTGAAATAACATTACGGAGAACAATTGCAAAACTACATTTGAGAAAAAAATCTGAGGCTATTTATTTTGTTTAAAAAAAACCCCAAAAACTTTAATTTGACGTCAATCTGCTCGAATGTGCTACTTTGTCCCAGATTGGACTGCAAGGAATTTCTTTTCAGGGTTTCTTCCTTTTCCACTCACTGTAATTTCACACTCTCATTTCTACTTCTCTGTCCCTCTTCCCATCTCTCTGTCTCTTTGTCTGGGGTGGGGAGGGATGGCTCTGCTGCTTCCCGCATGCAGAAGGTGAGTATTGCCCCTGGGACAGAGAGCTCCAGCAGGGTCTATGGCTCCAACGTCTCTCTGATGAAGATACAGTTGGTCCATTCAAAGGTATCACATCTGCTATTATTTCCCTCATTGGAATGCATTAACACTGAAGACATTTCCTACACCCCTGAAAATATTTCATAGAATTGTCAGGCTCAGAGCCCTAGATGGTTTTATTTATGTGCGGAGCTTGGGTAGTTTGCAACAATATCATATCATTATAAGTAACTTCACATGTTTTAAATCACAAGATAAATACTCCGGAACACCTCGATAACTAGCTTTCTGATACAGGAACCTTGCTTTTACTTCGTGAAATGGTTTATAGGGCGACAATACACCGTATGTCATCTCATTTTTTTCCATGTTATGCTGGCAGTCGGTTTAACTTCCTAACAAGCCTCACTACCCAGCACTGTAGGGTCAGTTGACACTTACACTGTATATACACCACATATCAGTCAGGGGTGTAGGTTATATCTGTGGGTGCTTGATATATTGATAGGAGGGAATTAATACTGCTTGCATGGGTCAAGGCAACAAAGCCGGATAGGAAACGATTATATTTGCTTTTATTTATCAGGATAACTTTTCTCAGTTGTGTGCGCAGAGAGGCTGCTGACTAATTATCAGACACCTTCTAATCCCCTGCTATTTATTTCCATGCATGATACAGGCTTTGCCGTTTGCTGCCGTTACTTACATTCCTGGCTCAGACAACCTTCTATTCCTTTTCTTTTGTTCATAAAGGTGCAATCCAACATCTCCATTTTTTAAGGAAAAGATGGCTTACTTCAGTTTTTAATTCCTGTTTCTAGACAACTTTACATGTCGGCTGTTTGACTAAAGTGCCTTGTTTTTGTTTTTCTTCATTGAAGAGTGGCTGACGCCTACTACAAATTTATTTGCCTTCCATATTATTTCTAAGATACTTCTTTCATGTTTTAAGCAGCACCTGTCCAACAGCCTTATTAAATTGCGATTCGGTAAATTTAAAAGGGCTCTATATAAGCACAGCGCATATGTTTTTAGTTCGTGAACTTCTATCCAAAAGCAAGGTCTTCACTAGCTAAAAACTTCTGTAAAAAAATATGCTAGGTGCTTAAATAGTGCCCTTTTAAATTTACTGAATCGCATTTTAATAAGGCTGCAAGCCTCAAATTCACATACTGGTGGGAATCTCCCATGTCATTGGTGTATCCTTGTTAGACTTGTATCTCCCATGTCATTGGTGTACCCTTATTAGACCAGTATCTCCCATGTCATTGGTGTACCCTTGTTAGACCAGTACCTCCCATGTCATTGGTGTGCCCTTGTTAGACCAGTATCTCCCATGTCATTGGTGTACCCTTGTTAGACAAGTATCTCCCATGTCATTGGTGTACCCTTGCTAGACCAGTGTCTCCCATGTCATTGGTGTACCCTTGTTAGACCAGTATCTCCCATGTCATTGGTATACCCTTGTTAGACCAGTATCTCCCATGTCATTGGTATACCCTTGTTAGACCAGTATCTCCCATGTCATTGGTGTACCCTTGTTAGACCAGTATCTCCCATGTCATTGGTGTACCCTTGTTAGACCAGTATCTCCCATGTCATTGGTGTACACTTGTTAGACCAGTATCTCCCATGTCATTGGTGTACCCTTGTTAGACCAGTATCTCCCATGTCATTGGTATACCCTTGTTAGACCAGTATCTCCCATGTCATTGGTATACCCTTGCTAGACCAGTATCTCCCATGTCATTGTTATACCCTTGTTAGACCAGTATCTCCCATGTCATTGGTATACCCTTGCTAGACCAGTATCTCCCATGTCATTGGTATACCCTTGCTAGACCAGTATCTCCCAAGTAATTGGTATACCCTTGCTAGACCAGCATCTCCCATGTCATTGGTGTACTCTTGTTAGACCAGTATCTCCCATGTCATTGGTATACCCTTGCTAGACCAGTATCTCCCATGTCATTGGTGTACCCTTGTTAGACCAGTATCTCCCATGTCATTGGTGTACCCTTGTTAGACCAGTATCTCCCATGTCATTGGTGTACCCTTGCTAGACCAGTATATCTCATGTCATTGGTGTACCCTTGTTAGACCAGTATCTCCCATGTCATTGGTGTACCCTTGTTAGACCAGTATCTCCCATGTCATTGGTGTACCCTTGTTAGACCAGTATCTCCCATGTCATTGGTGTACCCTTGCTAGACCAGTATATCCCATGTCATTGGTGTACCCTTGTTAGACCAGTATCTCCCATGTCATTGGTGTACCCTTGTTAGACCAGTATCTCCCATGTCATTGGTGTACCCTTGTTAGACCAGTATCTCCCATGTCATTGGTGTACCCTTGTTAGACCAGTATCTCCCATGTCATTGGTGTACCCTTGTTAGACCAGTATCTCCCATGTCATTGGTGTACCCTTGTTAGACCAGTATCTCCCATGTCATTGGTGTACACTTTTTAGACCAGTATCTCCCATGTCATTGGTGTACCCTTGTTAGACCAGTATCTCCCATGTCATTGGTGTACCCTTGCTAGACCAGTATCTCCCATGTCATTGGTGTACCCTTGTTAAACTTGTATCTCCCATGTCATTGGTATACCCTTGTTAGACCAGTTTCTCCCATGTCATTGGTGTACCCTTGTTAGACCAGTATCTCCCATGTCATTGGTGTACCCTTGTTAGACCAATATCTCCCATGTCATTGGTGTACCCTTGTTAGACCAGTATCTCCCACGTCATTGGTGTACCCTTGTTAGACCAGTATCCCCCATGTCATTGGTGTACCCTTGTTAGACCAGTATCTCCCATGTCATTGGTGTACCCTTGTTAGACCAGTATCTCCCATGTCATTGGTGTACCCTTGCTAGACCAGTGGAGTGTCACAGTGCCAAATAGTATTGCTTTTGTTCCCAATTGCATTTTGGTGATTTATAATATTGATTTTAAAGAAACTTTAATATTTTTGGATTAGTACTTCAAAATTGTGTGTTTATTTATAAATCTTAAAATCTAAGGTGACATTGTAACCTTGGTATATATATTATTATCTTGTCCTTGTGGGGTGCTTCATGGACTTCAAAAGGTTACTGTTAGATGTCCCCATTTATTTTTATGAAATTGTGGGATTCTTTGAAAAACATTACATAAGATCTGTCTGGATTGCACCTTTTCTTGGATTTAATGCAGGATAAATACAAAAAAAGTAAGACATAGATAATCTCTTTATTTAGACAGCACAGAAATTGGTTTAACAAATGAATGTCTTTGCTCAACCTTAATGTCTTATTAACACACAATGATGCATGCGCTAGATTTTGACTTTTGTATTTTGATTGAAGAATCCTTTTCATAACCCTCACAAAAGACATACATCTCAGCGATTAGTTGAAATCCTAATTTGGGTATAAAATCTTAATTTATTATATCAGGATGCTTTAAGCTGTCTCTGGGTTTCTAAACTACTCTGTTTTCTGTTTCTTCAAGACTATAACAGTCTCCTCTTTTCTGTTGTTCCTTATTTTTCATCCCCTCCTTGGTATATTCTATCCATTCCTCTATCTATCCTGTGCGCCACTTCAGCTGGGAACCTCAAACTGCAGCAGACCCTCTCCCCTGTGGACCCCTTGGAAATAAAGGCGGATGTGCACTGGACTCACGTCCACGAGGTTAAAGAAAAGCAGAAAGGGGTTACATTGGAGGGGGGAGAAGAAAGCACATCTTCTCCTTCCAAAGGTAATGCCACATCCAGCTATATGTGTGCATACAATGTTGTATATTGTTCTAGTAATCAAGGGCGATGTATCTTTATGCAGAATGGGTTTGTTTTGTTGTTTTTTGTCATTCTGAATATATTTGTGTTGTCTGATTTACCAATACGTTCATTTTAAGAACAAAGTGTAACATTCTCCATTATCATAACTGCAAATAATCTGCAGGAGCATAATAAACATATCCAAGAAGAGCTTGCTATCTAATTGCAGGCTCAGTCAGCTTTCATTTCATTTATACTTCTGTTATTCCTTCTGTCACAGCACACAGACACCGTGTAAACCCAGTACAAGCATGGCTGGAGTCCGTATCCAGAGGTAGACTGTGTCCCTTTAAGAGCTCTGCCACCTTGCCTTATGGCAGACTCTGTGCTCTGCATGTGCGCTCTGAGCTGACTGTAACATCTTGCACACCTTGTTAAACTCGCACCTGTATCCAACTCCTATAGCACTAGAGAGATCCATTATTATTATGTTATAGAGGTTAGAGCACTAAGGGGGCAATATTTAAACACTGCCATACTCTTTCCTTCGTGCTTCTTGTGTTCTGCAGTGTTTTGTTGTTGGCATATATAAAACCAGTTAACTTCTCAAGTTCATGTTTTCCTTATTAGAACAAATAACTTAGAAAGATTTTTATATTTATAAAAGATTTTTTTGCCAAAATAAGCCTTACTGGTTATCATAAACTGTGACAAAATGTATAGTAAATAACAAAAGAAGTCTTATGTTAGTTGGTCTAACAGGGTTTTCTGTATTATAGATGCAGCTTACATTTTTAAAGGGTAATGACTTATTTAGTGCAACAGTGTCCCTTTAATTTATCTTAAAGGTATATGCAAGTGAGCTGGATTATGAATGCATCTGATAGAGGAGAATTAGTAGTGTATGAAAAAAAATGTTTGTGTATGTAAACGTTTAAACAGTTTTAACATTTGCTGAATTTCTTGCTGAATTTCTTGCATTTGCAAACTGTTTTCCATCAATGTTGACACCCCCTGAAAATCTCAGCAAAAATTAGCATACATAATACATTGTATCTTTTTGGTCTGTGAGTTGAGCTGCAGCTTACCTTTAGATTTCTGTAATAACCAGAACAAGGTCTGTATCCCTTCATTCACTGATTGTTTTATCTACATCTCAGGTGAAACTTCCACCAGCCCCAGTGAATTACCCCATCACCTCACCCAGCCCCAGTGAATTACCCCGTCACCTCCCCCAGCCCCAGTGAATTGCCCCTGCGATCTCTCCAGCCCCAGTGAATTGCTCCTGAGATCTCTCCCAGCCCCAGTTAATTGCCCCTGAGATCTTTCCCAGCCCCAGTGCATTGCCCCTGAGATCTTTCCCAGCCCCAGTGCATTGCCCCTGAGATCTCTCCCAGCCCCAGTGAATTGCATGCACTCACACAGACACATGCACGCCTCTCTTGCTCAAACTTTGTAGTCATTGCAGGACCATAAATCAAGCATAAATGCTCATTCGCCTAAAAGATTAGAATAGGAAGAAGAAGCTGAAATGTTTGGTTATAATTGGTCAGAATTTATCAAGCAGAGGGTGTATGTCTAAAGAACAACCGTGTAACCGCTCAAGCATTTTTTCCTTGAATGTCGATTTAAGGTCCTTTAAGGATCTTTAGTTCTAAGGAGTGTAGCAGCATTTGATTGGCTGCAAAGCTGGGCATGCCCACATACAGGGTTTATTTTTACAAAATCGAACCCTGAGAAGCCTAGCTCAATTCTGGGGGTGTAAAAATCACCTGCAACAGTTTTTTTTTAATGCAAAGCTAAAAAAATCTAGTGCATGCAAATAAATGTAATCATACACTACTAATTCCCCTCTATCCGATGCATTCATAACCCAGCTCACTTGCATATACCTTTATTAATAAATGGTTTCTTTGTAGATCAGTATTAGACATTATTTAATTTGTTTCTATTAGAACCCCAGCCCCCAAGGGCTGTTATACAAACAACTTTAAATATATCAAGATTAAGTGAGTCAGTTAATGGCTTAAAAATGTTCATTTACTCACCTGTGCGCACACTGAAAAATCCTGCAAATTAGGCCTGTTTTCAGCCCTTAAGAATTGAACAGTTTGGTTTATTATCTATCTTTTTCGCTCCATGGCAAGAAGTGAGAGCAGTAGCAAACGCTTCCATGAATATACTCTGGTAGAGGCATTGGCCATAAAAATGGAATCTATCGGCTCAAAATACATTATTCTGTATTTCTGAAGCACATACTATATAACCTATCAACCTGCTGTCAAGCACAAGCTGATGACCCATTACAGCAAAATGTTTTTGAGCTGCCAGTTTAAGACAATTTAGTGTATTTCTTTGTCTTAGCCAATCTCCAGATTTTCCCTGATGCCTCTCACAGTTATTGTGTTTGCTTAAATATATGTTTATTGGAGAAGAAATCCCATTCTTGTGCTTGTCACTTTAGTGACCCGCTTTCTAACATCTGGCTGTTGTCCCGACTCCACTTTTACTACAATAGGGAACCTGCAGTGTAATAATATAATTAGTGCTAGAGCAGTTGTATATACAGCAGAATGTAACCGCAATAGGAAGATCTGTATAGTAGAAGACTGAGATATGTAGCAAAACACAGAGCAGTATAGGATAATGAATAATAATGCATTGTAGTATCATTTTGTGCAGACCTAAATATATTACAATATGGAAGCACTATAGCAGTTTGTTAATTAGTATAGCAGAAAGCAGAGCATTGAGAATAACGTATTGTAGCATCATGTAGAGCTGGTATGTAGCTCTGCCTATGCCAACGAGGCCCAGGCCTAGGACATCCGGCTGCCTCAGTTTCTAGTACTCCAGATCCATGCAGATTCATGTCTGTATTGATATCTGTCAGCTTCTACACACTAGCAGAGACTGCTAAAACTAATATTTTTTTTCTGATATTGCCAATATCGTTAGTATATTGCATTCTTCACAAAGTGGTCGTTTAAGATACATACAATTAAACTTTTATATATATATATATTTATTGAGGCCATAGTAAGTGAAGGAGTAATAACTACGGCATGGACTTAGAAGAGCATACAACCCAAATTCACTTCTGTATAGAGAAGTCTAACATGATCAGAACAGTTTAATAACATGCAGACCAGTGTATTTTAAACCTTGCATCATATATATATAGTTGTGAGCATGCGGGTCGTTGCTAAAAACAAATATACACAAAAATAAACACAAAACCCATTTACCGCGTGTCTCCACCAAACAGCATTACTTTTTTTGACGGGCAAGTCGTTAGTTATAACAATATAATAATGTGCGCAGTATTTCTCACAACATGAAATGTTATGTATCAGTATAAGGACCAGTGTATTGGCTTTTAGATTTGAATGACTGCTTGCTGAGCAATATAATAATATTTATTTATAAAGCAGAGAACAAAATAATGTTCCCCTCTGGTAGGAAAGGCTGAGGGTTGCTTTGCTGCTGAGTTGCTTCTTCTAAGGCAGCAGCACAACTAACTGAACGCATGGTGTGTCTGCACTGACTGCTAAGCACCCTGGGGACGGGCTTTCTGTCTGTTGGTTTTCATTTTTGTTTTCTTCTTCCCCCTTTTTTTCTCCTTTCTATTTCTTTCACATTTATTCTGGTTCCCTTATTTCTCTCTTTCTGTTACACTCTCATATCTGCATGGCATTTCTCTTTTCCATCTTGGTTCTTGGTAACTTTCTTATTGCTCAACCCATTTTCTGTTTTTGTTGGCTTTGCCCTTTTCATCTTGCTTACACTTGGCCATTCACTATGTTCTACTTCCTCCCTCTCTTATCTGCCTCTCTCCTCTTTTTCTCCCCTTCCCTCTGTCCCCTTGTTGTGTAACCTTTTCTCTCTCCTCATTTGCATTGATTATTTTGCTCTCCACCTGTCCTCTCCTCTGGCTCTCCGCATCTCTCAACCCCCTCTCTCACTTGCCTCTCCATTTCTCTTTCCTGATTTATTTATTTTTTCCTGATGTCCTCTCTCTTGTTTTCTTTCTCCACTGGTTATCTACTTCTCTTTCCCAATTTTCTCTCTAATTCCTTTCATCAATTTGCTCTCTCCCTGTATTTCCCTCTTGCTCTCCACACTCGCCTCCTCTACCCTCTCCATCTGGTTCTGTTGGTTCTATCTTCTCTGCTTTCTCAGCTGCATGTGAGGATGGTGGAGCAGAGGAGGAAGAGGAGTTGGGTACTGGTCCTGCAGAAGCTGAAGCAGGCGGTGATGGGGACACCTCAGCAGATCTTGGTGACGGTATGTGCTGTGCAAGTTTCACATTTTCCAGTGGCTTATATGATCTGAAAATGATTCAGGAAAAATGTATATAATGTACATTTTTTTTCAAAATAAATCAGAATGCATAACACATGGAAAATCTGATTGGTGAAAATGATTTCCTTTTATATTTCTATCTTTGTATTTGTCGGTTGTCCTTTGTTTACAAATTGCTCTTTAAAAGGACTGCGTTTGAAACGCTCTGTTTTGATAAAGTAAGACATCTTTAATTTATTAGCTGTTACAGTGGGTAAAGCAAGTCACCAGCACCTTTCAATAAAAAGCTTAGCGGAGTTGAACAAGCGAACATCCACCTATTTTAATACTTGCTGGAATCACATTGTGCTTGAATTACAGGCTTCAGTCTGTTTGGATGCATCTCTACCAACTTTGCACACCTACAGAGAAGGATATTTACTCATTCCTCTTTATAGACTTGTTCAAGCTCATTCAAAGTGTTGATGGACTGCCTTTCTTCATGTAATTCCAAAGAGTTTTCAATGGCATTTAGGTCTGATTAGGACATTCACCTTTCTGCCAAAATACTGTTGCTTTTGGCCATAGGCACTTGGAAGGTGAGCCATCTTCCCATTGTTAATCTCCTGGTAGGCTTTTTATTAATAATTTGCCTGTATTTTGCCTCGTATCCCATAACAGGATGCTGCTTTACTGCAGGCATGATGTTCTCTGGAGGTTAGTGTTGGGTTTTTAGCCATATGTACTGTTTTACATTCTGGCCAAAACGTTTGATGTTGGTCTCACCTGACCGCAGCACATTTTGCCACTTGGCCACAGAATCTTTAAGGTGCTTTTAGTAAAACACAAAAAAAACTTTTTAGCACAAAACTTTTTTCTTGCCATCCTCCCATTTTTAGGCCAGATTTGTGAAGGCTTGTGATATTTTTGTTACATGCACAAAAGTGACCAGCCGGACATTTAGGCCTGTCTTGGTGGTGCAATATGCCTTCTGCTTTTGAAAGCACCTTTCTGTGGACAGGGGATTATTTGCTTTGAAATCCAGTGGAATCCTCTAAAAACAGCTACTTTTGAACTAACCAAAATCACCATAAGTGGACAATTGGTGTGTTGTGTTATCTGTGATTTGATTGGTTATACCTTAACAAGTTTACCAATGCAATTATAAGAGGGTGTTAATTTATCCAGATAAGTAATTTTAGTGTTGTAATACTAATTCTAATTTTTAAATATTATTTTCTCTTATCTAATCTTGGTTACTGTGTAAGTAAAAAATCGAGCAAGGCTTATTTGTTTCTTTTATTTTCAGAAGGCATGAATTTTGAAAGGTGGTGGCGACTTTCTGTACCCACTGTATAGGCATTTATACTGTAGTGGAAGCTACCATTTGGGATTCTGGTGATCTGCTTTCACAGATGTAGGACTTTGAATATAGGAACCTTCTACCTGCTGCAAAGGAAATGTGACAGCTAAATATGCTATTGATTTTGGTTATATATATATCGGTTATAATTCCCTGGTAGTCTTGCCAAGCAATATTAAAACATACAAATTGCGGATAATGAAATAGCATAAAGGCAGAATTATGTTTTCAAAAGTGCATTCTCAAAATATGGTTATCTACTGAACATATCTTTCTATGACTGGTTACAAGTGTTGTTTTCTATCCAGTAATTGGCCAACTTTTGTATTCAGGTTTTTTGCGTGCCTATCCAAAGGTTTTTTGTTGCCTTTGGATATGAATCCACAGTATTGATCCATTAGCACAGTGATTGCTTTCTTACTTGTTGAAGCTGGTGTTTATACCACACGTGGAAGATCCAAGCAATAACTTTCTTGAGCTTTAAGTGCAGGATTAAGTTGATTGTTGAATATTATATATTGTACTTAATCAAGGCTACTCAACAAGTTCCCTCCTCGGCTTCTTCTAACAATGGCATTTTCTCACAATGTTAAATATGTCTGCTTCCTCCTCTATACTGGTGGCGACCAGATGATGACATCCCATCAGATGCAGAGGCTGAAGAACGACTCCAGAAATTGGAGCGGCGGAAGCTGAAATTGGAAATTGATGAAGGAACAGAGCCAGAGGAGCCTTCTCTTAGCGGCACAGGCACTCCTCCTGTCTCATCTACTGGTAATGTGCTGCTAGTGTCTCTATGATAGACAATATATATTGCAAAAGGAGGCAATAACACAAATTACACTAGTGTAAAATAGGAGACAAATATGTTTCTGCAGTGTGAATTAGGGTAACCTAAAAGATGATTTATGAAATTAATATGTGTATATATAATTTACACTCTGCAAATATATATATATGCCTATGATCTTAATGTAAAAATGATTACTAACAGTACCAATGTATCTTTATTCTAAAGCTGAATTAGAAAATATATTTGGTTGTATCCCCATCCTTGCCCCCCTCTGCTCTTGTCATAGCTGGTTCTTCCCCTTCACCTGTCCAATCTGTTTTCTCCTGCCATAGGTAGATATATGTGCACATATTTCAAATACATATACATGAATCATTTGTGAATGAATTACATTTAAATTTATGTTTTTTTTTTAATTCTATATATTTTGCTTCAGGTTCAGACAAAGCTGCCACATCAGTAAACGTTTTATCTTCAATCAGAAGCCCAAAAGTGGAGAAAGAGAAGGTAAAATTATTGCATTTCATTGTCAAGAGACCAAAAAAACAAAAGATTAGGACCTACAGTGCCACCAAAGAACACATACATAATCCATGTAACTTAATTAATTGTGCTTAATTGTGCTCAAAAGTTTGCATACCCTGGCAGAAATTGTGACATTTTGGCATTTATTTTGAAAATATGACTGATCATGCAAAAGAAAAAAAATGTCTTTTATTGAAGGATAGCGATCATATGAAGCCATTTATTATCACATAGTTGCTTGACTTCTTTGTAAATCATAATAACAACAGAAATCACCCAAACGGCCCTGATCAAAAGTTTACATACCCTTGAATCCTTGACCTTGTTACAGATACAGATACACAAAGGTGACACACACAGGTTAAAATGACAATTAAAGGTTAATTTCCCACACCTGTGGCTTTTTAAATTGCAATTAGTGTCTGTGTATAGATAGTCAATGAGTTTGTTAGCTCTCACTTGGATGCACTGAGCAGGCTAGATACTGAGCCATGGGGAGCAGAAAAGAACTATCAAATGATCTGCATGACAAGATAATGGAACTTCATAAAGATGGAAAAAGATATGCAAAGCATTGAAAATGCCAGTAAGTACTCTTCAATCACTTATTAAAAAGTGGAAAATTCAGGGATCTCTTGATACCAAGCCAAGGTCAGGTAGACCAAGAAAGATTTGAGCCACAATTGCCAGAAGAATTGTTCAGAATACAAAGAAAAACCCACAGGTAACCTCAGGGGAAACATAGACTGCTCTGAAAAAAGACGGTGTGGTTGTTTCAAGGAGCACAATAAGACGATACTTGAACAAAAATGTGCTGCATGGTCGAGTTGCCAGAAAGAAACCTTTACTGCACCTATGTCACAAAAAAGCCTGGTTACAATATGCCTGACAACACCTTGACACGCCTCACAGCTTCTGGCCCACTGTAATTTGGAGTGATGAATAAGCACTATGTTTGAAGAGGGTTAACAAGGCCTATAGTGAAAAGAAAACCTTCCCCACTGTGAAGCATGCTGGTGGCTCACTGATGTTTGGGGGGGGGGGGGGTCGGGGGGTGAGCACTAAAGGCACAGGGAATCTTGTCAAAATTTATGGCAAGATGAATGCAGCATGTTATCAGAAAATACTGGCAGACAATTTGCATTCTTCTGCACGAAGGCTGCGCATGGAATGCTCTTGGACTTTCAAGCATGACAATGACCCTAAGCACAAGGCCAAGTTGACCCTCCAGTGGCTACAGCAGAAAAAGGTTAAGGTTGTGGAGTGGCCATCACAGTCTCCTGACCTTAATATCATTGAGCCACTCTGGAGAGATCTCAAACGTGCGGTTCATGCAAGACGACCAAAGACTTTGCATGACCTGGAGGCATTTTGCCAAGACGAATGGGCAGCTATACCACCTGCAAGAAGTAGCGGCCTCATAGTCAACTATTACAAAAGACTGCACACTGTCATTGATGCTAAAGCGGGCAATACACAGTATTAAGAACTAAGGGTATGCAAACTTTTGAATATATATATTTATATATACTATATTGTATGAAATAACTTACAGGTGGGTGGCATCTGGTCTCTGGTTCTGTGGACCACAAGTTATACAGCATTGATTTAAAGAGAGTATGTTTGCAAGCTGATTTAGGTGTCATTGCTAAAAGATTATCAGAAAGTAAATTTCCTATCTCCTTACGTTCCACTCCTACTGTCAATAAGGATGTGTTTTCAGACTCCTCCTAAAATGTATCCATATGGTATATGGATACTTCTTTGTAAGATGGACAGAGGTGGAAGCACGTGGAAAACCCAGGCTACTTGTATATTAGGAGATAGCATCAGTCACATTCTTCTTGGCAAAAGAAGGGGAAGCCGAGTTCTTAAATTGTTAGTAATGACAGCAGAATGTTGTAGATTACAAGGTGAAGTCGTCCCTTAAATTAAACATTTGTTTAGGGTATCCATCACAAAACCAGCTGTTTCCCCAGAATCCATCCACTAGTGCCATATACAACTGAACATATTGCAAAGCAAAAAGAAGAATTGGCAAGCATGGTCTCCTTCTGAATAATTTAATTTACTTTAATGCTAATATCCTTCTCTAGTTTTAAGTGTTAAATATTTCTTTGATTTATCTCAACAGGTTCCAATATTATCTCCAGAGAGAGTGAAGTCTCCTGAAGGCAGATTTTTTCACGATCCATTCATTCCAAAGGATGATAGTAAAGTGACCTCGCCAGTGAATATAAAATCTCAGTCCTCTCTCTCTCCCGTCTGCTCCCAGCCAACGTCTTCACAAGAACCTGTTGCCCCAACGTCACCAGTGAAATCTCCTTCTCTCCTACCACTTTCACGCCCTGTAACTTCCCCAACAACTCCTATTTGCTCTCAACCTCTTCCATCCACAGAAGTGACCATCACACCTCCAGTAAGGTCTCCTGTGTGTCTACAGCCTTCGCCTGTCATCACCTCTACCCCACTGGCTAAATTACCATTTACAAACCATGTTGTGGGAACAGATAAAGTGACCAGCCCCAACACAGAAGAGGCACTGAAGCGAATCGATTTAATTGAAGAATTTTGGATGAAGAGCGCTGAAATTCGCCGCAGTCTTGGACTCACTCCTGTGGACAGAGGCCGGACTCCTGATGTTAGCTTCACTGCACTGGACACTAATGTGTCTCGATCCCAAGTATCTAAGAAATCTCCTGAAGGGCTGAAGTCTCCTCCTATAAAACCTCAGTCAGTCCATAGGAGAGCAAATCCCTCCAGGTTGGACATTGAACTTCTTTCACCCCTAACCCCTATATCCCCAACTGAGAAGGAGCTAAAAAGCTCAGACGGTGATCGAAAGGATCTTTCAACCAGCTCTGGTTTAGGTTTGAATGGCAGTGTATCAAATACCCGCACTGTGGCAAGTGAAAGCTTCAATACCTCAGATTCCACAATGTTAACCCCTCCATCCAGTCCTCCTCCACCACCTCCACAAGGCGAGGAGCCGGCAACACTACAGAAAGGTCGAGCACGTTGGCAGAATGGACCAGAAAGTATCACACCATCCTCTCCAGTAACAAGCAAACCCACTTCGCCACCACAGTCCCCAGTAAGAAAAGAAGAAGCACGCAAGTCCTTTGTGGAGAGTGTGGATGAGATCCCTTTTGCTGATGATGTGGAAGATACATATGATGAGAGGACAGAAAACTCCAGTAACCAGGAGAGATTTTTCACTCCACCAACAAGCTGGGTGAAACCCCGGCGTTTAGGACTGAATAAGGAGAATGGAGAGTTACCCTCCATTGATAAGGGTTCCCATAGGAAAAGGGTGCTTCCACAGGTGACTCTCGAAGCTAAGGTTCTGGCAGAGGAGAGGATGCTGGAGCGGGAGAAATCTGTGAAAAGCCAGGCACTCAAGGCTGCTATGGCACAACAAGTCAACTTGATGAAGCAGCATGGAACTGCATCTGTTTCCAAAACACCAAAAGTAGCCTGGGCCCCATCCACCACCCTGACCAAAGGGTTCCCTTCAGGATCTCCTAAAGTTAAGGTGCAAACCGAGGCACCAACTCTGAGACTGGACACTTCATCTGAGATCTTCCTGTCTCCCCCTCCAGCTGATGGCTCAGTTACCTCGTCTGAAGGCTCAGGAGGCAAACCAAAGAAGAGACCATCCTTGTTCTCCCCAAGGAAGAAGGAAAAAAAGTCTAAAGGGGAGGCTGGCCGGCTGTCTGATAAACTGGTATTAGAGGAGGGCACAAAGCCTAAATCACTATGGAAATCAGTCTTCTCTGGCTACAAGAAAGAGAAAAAGAAGAAGCTGGCTGAGGACAGGTCCTCACAAAGTACCATTTCTAGCAGTACTACAGTGGACTCAGGGAAAGCCAAGGTGTCTAACTTGGTTCAAGGAGCAGGTAAAATAGGATCACACAGGATATGTATAAAAGTGGATAGAATTAGTAGTGAAGAGGAAACTAACATGCACATAAAAGATAACAAGCAACCATCCATACATTAAATGGCCACAGCAATTCTATAGGTTACTGTTCTCTAAAACAGGATAAACAACTTTGCAGTATACTTTTCAATGCAATTTTCTTTTTAAAATCCAATTTAGAAAATTTGATGTTGTTACTTTGTAATAGCATTTTTACTCTAGCCAGCCTTTTTGCTTCTGTCATTTTTGCTTGTATCATATCAGCGGTATGGACATTTTATCAACAGCTGTGTCACTGCCCAGTCTTTGTTTTAAAATGCCTCAACTGCTAACAAGCAACAGACATGCTTAATTAACATAGCAAGTTTATAATTATTTTTGTGGGAAGGAGCTTTACATTCAACTATCTGACAAAAAGGATTGATCTTTTTTAAAGGATCAGTTTAGTTTGGGAAATACTTCTTATGTTTGTGAAGTATGTAAAAAAACACTAGCAGTTTTGTAAGCCAGGAGCATAAAAACGATTTTATGTAATATCTTCCTTTTAATTGATGTTATTTGTACATGTAGGATTGCATATAGTTACATAGGGCCTCATTCAATTGCAATTTGACCAATCGAATAGGGCTCTATATAAGCACAGAGAATATTTTTTTTACAGAAGTTTTTAGTTAGTGAAGACCTTGCTTTTGGATAGAAGTTCACTAACTAAAAACTTCTGTAAAAAAATATGCTTTCAGTCCATCAAGTTCAACCTTTTACGATCTCCTCTGATCTGCAATATGCAGATTAAATATTAATTAATTAATTGTTAATTAATTAATTATTAATTAATTATTTATTTTTTATTATTAAATAATCCAGAGGGAGGCAAACAGAAAAAAAAAAGTGAGACTTAGCCAATCGTCTCAAAGGGAAAAAAATAATTAATTCCTTCCTGACCCCAGATACTGGTGATTGGACTTCTCCCTGGATCAATACTGTCTCTCTAATTATCCATGATAACCCTGAATTCCCTTTTTAATTAGAAATAAATCCAGTCCCCTTTTAAAGTTATCTATTGAATCCGCTGTCACCACCTCCTCTGGTAGAGAATTCCACAGATTAACCACCCTTACTGTGAAGAACCCCTTTCTTTCTTTAAGGTGGAATCTTTTAACTTCTAACCTCAAGGGATGTCCTCTTGTGTTTCTTCCTGCTGGGGAGGGCGGTTGTTCTGCTATTTTTTCTTATCTGTTCTGGAGGAGAGAAATGTGTTGTTTCAATGGTTGAATCATAGCTTTTAGCATTTGTCATCCGCTCACATGCACAATACAGCTTACATGCCAGCCCCACTTGCCGTTTAACATCCCTTTGTGTGTTGAAAAAGGAAGTATTACTGTCATGGCAGCTTCAATGAGAATGTCAGTTTATGGGATCTGAGAGAGAGATGTTGTCACAAATGGGTTATGATGTCCATTTTACTGCTTTATTTCTTATACAGTAGAGCTTCCCCTCCGGCGCCATCTAAGCTTTTCTGAGGAGTCCGACCTGTCCAGCGATGATGTTCTTGAGAAATCTTCCCAGAAATCCAAGCGAGAGGTGAGCAGGCCTCCCAGATCTAGTCACAAATTATTTCTGCTGTATAGGAAAATACATTTTTCATATATATTTTTTTCCACCCTTTCCTCTTAGCAACTTCCTGACATCTCGCGTCTAGGCATTGAAATCCATGCGCACAGAGAGGAGGTAGCTGTGAAAATATATAGCAATTTCTATGTGGAACACAGCTGGGGTGCCTTATAAGTGGGTTATGGATATTTCAGGCTCATATATATTCTTGTCCTTTTGGATAATTGAAGAAGTAGATCAGAAAATTGAAGTGGTGTTTATTTTATGTTCTGTTGTATATGATATTCAATACATTATAATACATATAGTTTTATTTTCTGTTATATTGGATTAATATAATGTTAAATTGTATTTACAGCTATTAGAGCCAACACCATTTCTTCTAGTGTATTGTGTAGATTTGGAACACCCCAGCTGTGTTCATGTGCCCCATAGTTACAGACGCAAAAGTATTCACTATTATATCTACAAAGGTGCAACCCCACATGGCAAGTTGGGAAAATAACTCTTGTAAGGAATTTGAAGGAACTCTCAATATCCCTGCATCTTGTCCAATAGTATTAAAACATGATTATAAATTGTTCTGGCCATTTTTCTCTGTAATACATTATTCTTAAAACATACAGCAGCATTTGTATGTGAGACGCTGTAAGCTTGATTAGTGCGATGGTGCACGATAGCATTGAGATAAATTGATTTTACAAACCAGAAAAAGTATCACATAAAATATAATTATATTTTGCTAATAGATTCCCCAGTAAATGTATGGCACTGTACCAACAGATATACACTCCGGGACCAGCTTTTTACTGTGGGGGCGTGTAGAAAAATGCTAACAGGAACTAAATTGTATTTATATGAAAGGAAGCAAACCCCAAAGGAGATTGAAAAGTTGTTTATCTTATTGTTGACTACAGTATAATGCATTACAGTGGCTATTAAATTCAATTTATTGCTCCCAAACCCTTTTAATCAGTCTTTTGTATTCTGTAGTCAGCTAAGTTAAAGGGGCATGGAAGGTATTGAATCTCACTGGGGATTTAATATACCTGTGCAACTATTTACCTTCTTTAGCACACGCAGCTCATGAATACACAGACGTTTAAGTGCACTATTTCAAATTAGCCTGTCAGTGACCAATCTCAAGTAGCATTTTCCAGAATGCTGCTACTGATTGGGTACAGTGCACACCCTGTACTTAAAAGTACACTGTGTTCATGAGCTGCAGAGAGGCAGACCAGTTAGGAGCTATTTTAGGCAGAAAAAACTGAGCTTTTAAAAACTTCTTAATAAAATACAGTACATAAAAGTAAGTGTTACAAAGGTATATTCTATTCATAGTGAAATCCAGACACCTTTCATGTCCCTTTAAGGGCAGGGGCGCAGCATTGACAATTCTCATTAGATCACAATTTCTGCAAGTCTGAATTTAGTGTAAGAAATTAAAGTAAAAACTGCAACTATTTATTCATTTAAAGGGATATGAAAGCTTATTAAGAAGTGCCTATAGCCTCTGCCCTCTGCAGCTCATGTCGACTGTAGGGCTGGATTTGTAGTGTAGTGTCCTAGCCTATCAGGGACCAAGTCTCAGCAGCAAATTACAGAATGTTGCTGAGAGATGGTCACTGATTGGTTAGTATGAGACACAGCATGTACTACATAGTCTATTTTCATGAGCTGCAGAGGGCATACCCAGGCAGGTAATATTTTTTTGATTTTAGGAATTAAAACCGTTTTTAAGCACTTAATAAAATAAATTACATAAAAGTAAATAGATACACAGGTATAGGCTATAACTAGTAACATTTAGAAAATGTCCATATCCAAAAACTGCACTGATATTGTCCCTTTAAGATGCTGATGGCTGAGCATTTGTGTCCTGATGTGGGGCTGCACCTTTCATAGACAGATTAGTCATTTGTGTGTCTCCTCTCCTGGTTTATGTAGACCTCACTTTATATCTTTAGGCTATAGAAGTGTTTGGGGAGCAGTAGCTATTCTACTTAAAGTGTTAAAAATGTACTAAAATAACTTAATACTGCCAAATATTTTTTTAGTATGTGCGTGTGTGTAAATATATATATATATATATATATATATATATATATATATATATATATAAAATCAAACATTTCAGCATACATAAAACATATTTTATTCAATTCAGTTTTAGTGCTAGTAATTTGGGTAGCACAACTTTTGCGCGACGTCTCGTGTGCGCCCACAAAGGCTGACAAATGCGCGCACCCCCACCAGCGCCCCATTAAAGCACTCTGCACTCGCCCTCTCCTCTTCCTCCTTCTCCAGCTCAACCTCTGTCCCACCCTCTCTCCCTCCTTCCCTCAGTACCCTCCCTCTCTTCCCAGCTCTCTCTCTCCCCACTACTAACTCTGTCTCTCTCCCTTGTACCCACCCTCTAACCCCAGGTCTCTCTCCCCCAGTACTCTCCCTCTCTTCCCAGCTCTCTCTCTCCCCACTACTCACTCTGTCTCTCTCCCTAGTACCCACCCTCTAACCCCAGGTCTCTCTCCCCCAGTACTCTCCCTCTCTTCCCAGCTCTCTCTCTCCCCACTACTCACTCTGTCTCTCTCCCTAGTACCCACCCTCTAACCCCAGGTCTCTCTCCCCCAGTACTCTCCCTCTCTTCCCAGCTCTCTCTCTCCCCACTACTCACTCTGTCTCTCTCCCTAGTACCCACCCTCTAACCCCAGGTCTCTCTCCCCCAGTACTCTCCCTCTCTTCCCAGCTCTCTCTCTCCCCACTATTCACTCTGTCTCTCTCCCTTGTACCCACCCTCTAACCCCAGGTCTCTCTCCCCCAGTACTCTTCCTCTCTTCCCAGCTCTCTCTCTCCCCACTACTAACTCTGTCTCTCTCCCTTGTACCCACCCTCTAACCCCAGGTCTCTCTCCCCCAGTACACTCCCTCTCTTCCCAGCTCTCTCTCTCTCCCTACTACTCACTCTGTCTCTCTCCCTTGTACCCACCCTCTAACCCCAGGTCTCTCTCCCCCAGTACTCTCCCTCTCTTCCCAGCTCTCTCTCTCCCCACTACTCACTCTGTCTCTCTCCCTAGTACCCACCCTCTAACCCCAGGTCTCTCTCCCCCAGTACTCTCCCTCTCTTCCCAGGTCTCTCTCTCCCCACTACTCACTCTGTCTCTCCCCCTAGTACCCACCCTCTAACCCCAGGTCTCTCTCCCCCAGTACTCTCCCTCTCTTCCCAACTCTCTCTCGTCCCCACTACTCTGTCTCTCCTCCTAGTACCCACCCTCCAACCCCAGGTCTCTCTCTCCCAGTACTCATCCTCTCTCCCCTCTGGTGTGGGGGCGCACCTTTGTCGGTTCGCACATGACGTTGCTCATGTCGCGTGCACCCAAAAGGCAGCGTGCCCAAAGTGGTATATGCTTGAAGCTATGTAGGTTTGTTGCGCCCCTTTGATATCAGTCTCCAGCAAACCTAATACTTCCCATGCTCATCCCCTTTCTGCCTCCTATTATATTTGTATGGAACTGCCAGCTTGCAATATGCTCAACGGGCAAGCCTTTACAAAAGTAGTTATAGTTGCAGATCACCTATTTAACAATACAGACATGTTTCTTTTGGCGTTAAAGATAACTCAACTGGCCCAGAGCTGTAATACTCAGACAAGAACATGTTGACTTGGTTGCAAAACTGCTTTTTGAGAATTTTTTAAGTAACATGTTCAACATTTGCAGTACTAATGGATTATGAATGCATCTGACAGAGAAGAATCAGTAGAGTGTGGCAAACTTTTTTAAATTTAAAATAAATCCCCAAATAAACACGAATAAACTTACCAAGAGTTGGCATAAACTCATAATTAGTTTTGGCCAATGTTTGGAAATCAGTCTCTGCAGCAAAGCATCATTGGATGTATAGTCTTTTGTTCCCACGCAAGGAAGCAGCTTCAGGCAGGTTTCTCTGGATTTCTGCACTGTGCTGATGTTGGCTTGAAGATTAGTATGGGGTTAAAAACATACTTGAATGCAATGTTTCTATTGGTTAGTACAGAGTGCCTATGTAAGCACCTTTGGGGGAGTGGAAACTTATTATTTTGTTAAACAAAATAAATGTGTATCACATATTATAATTGTCTAACTGCGATTCGTCGTCACGCTTCAGACGAATCGCAGTTAGACAATTACAAACTGCTGCGCATTGCGCAGAGCGCGGCGCGAGACGCGCTCTGCGCATTACACAGAGCGGCGCGAACAGCGCATGCGCAGAGCCCGGCGCAAGCCGCGCTTGCGCAGAGCGCGGCACAAGCCGCGCATGCGCAGAGCGCGGCGCGAGCCGCGCTTGCGCGCAGCGCGGCCCAAGAGCAGATAAAAGAGTGGGGAATAGTGGGGGTAGAGGCACAGAGGGAGAGTGGGGAAGAGGGGAGGGAGAGTGGGGAAGAGGGGGGGGAGAGGCACAGAGGGAGAGTGGGGAAGAGGGGGGGGAGAGGCACGGCACAGAGGGAGAGTGGGGAAGAGGCACAGAGGGAGAGTGGGGAAGAGACACAGAGGGAGGGGGAAGAGACACAGAGGGAGGGGGAGAGACACAGAGGGACGGGGGAGAGACACAGAGGGATAGGTGGGAAAGAGACACAGGGGAGGTAGAGGAGGGGGGAAAGAGACACGGGAGGGAGAACAGGGGGAAGATACTCATGGGAGGGAAATGGGGGGGGGGAGAGGGGAACAGACACAGGGGGAAGGGGGAAAGAGACACAGGCCAGGGGGGAACAGGCACAGAGGGAGAGGGGGGAAGAGGCACAGAGGGAGAGGGGGGAAGAGACACAGGGGGGAGAGATACAGTGGGTGAGGGAGGAAGAGACACAGAGGGAAGGGGGGGGAAGAGGTACAGAGAGAGGGGGAAAGAGGCACAGAGGGGGGGGGACAGAGGAAGGGGTGAAGAGACACAGTGGCGAGACACACAGAGAGAGGGGGGAAGAGGCACAGAGGGAGAGGGTGGAAGACACAGAGTGGGGAGAGACACAGAGGGTGAGGGGGAAGAGACAGGGAGGAAGAGGCACAGAAAGAGGAGGGGGAAGAGACACAGGGGAGATTGTGCAGGGGGGAAGATACACAAGGGAGGGAAATGGAGACACGAGGAAGGCCGTAACAGACACAGGGGGAGGGGGAAAGAGACACAGGCCAGGGGGGAACAGACACAGGGGAGGGTTGGGGGAGACACAGGGGGGGGAAGAGATGCATGGGAGGGAGAAGGGGGAAAGAGACACAGGGGAGGGGTTTAGAGACACGGGAGGGAGGTAAAAACACAGGGGGGCAGGAGATACAAAGGAGGTAGACGAGGTGGAAGGAGACACAAGGGAGGGAGAGGAGGGGGGAAATAAGACACGAGGGAGGAAGTAGACAGAGGGAGAGACTCGCAATGAGCTCCAAAGGGGCTCATTGCAAGGCCTGTGATGAGCGCCAAAGGCGCTCATCACAAGGCCAGTAAAGTAGAGGGGGAGAGGATTACATTGTGTGGCAAACAGCATTGCCAGGCTTCAGTTTTTATTGCCGTCATTTTTGACGGGCAAGTCGCTAGTGTGTATATAATGACTCAATGTAATGTGTGTGTCTGATATAAGAAGCGTGTGTTAGATTAGAGAAAGGTAAAAACAGGGAAACTTCCATATACTTGCTTTGCATGATAGAACATTTGTGACTTTAGGATCCCTTTAATATACACGAAACCTAAACTACGATATACCCCCCTTGTGTTTGATTTATTGTTCATCTGCTTCGCTAATTAACCAAATCGTATACTAGTTACAGCAACTAGATTAATTATAACACAAGTATGTCATATACTTATTTGTAGGTAGATGTAAAGACAAAACTGTTTTGTTTACCCTTTATTGTGGATGTGCCTTAAAATGTATATGTGCTTTATGTGTATGTCCTTGTTTTTTATTTGTTAAAGTTTTATTAATTTGTATTAATGCTTATGCAAATACACATACATAAGTGTGTGTATAATGAGGACTGGTTGCATTTATAAATTCCTTCTGCCATTCAAATGCAACCATCCCACAATCCATTGCAGCAACATATTTAATTTCATGTCATTAATTGTTCTTGTTATTATTAATTTCATTTTAATTTGCTTTAACTGATTTATTTTGCTCCATTTTCCTTCCCCTGTGTGTTATAATAAAGGCGGTGTATGTGCCCCACGCCTTGGCATTCAGAAGGTCATACTCATCAAAGGTAGTAACATCATTACTGATCCCTAGCTATTGCTTTAACTGTTTCTGTGCCAACTTCTGCTCTCTCAGCTCTTCTATGCCAAAGGATAATGCACTGGAACTCAGTGCATGTCTATCCCTTCTGGCAACCAGGTGGTTAATGCTGCAATACTGCATTTTTTTTGAAGATCCGTATATTTTTTCAAATATACATTTAAATTATAACATATATATTAAAAAAAAAATCTGGAAACCAGCCCAGTATTCAATTATCTTTATCTTAGAATCTGTCTGCTGTGGATATTTGTCTCAATTGGTTGATATTTCTGTTTCCGTATTGAAAATAAAGATAAACAAATAAAAAATTATATTCAGTAAGTGCAGATTTTGTAATTGATATTCATTGCTCATAAATTGCAAGAAATTAAATGTCCATGACAAAATAAGTCAGACCCTGGTTCCTCGGCTGAGTGAATTGCAACCTTAACCCCTTCACTCCAAGAACTACCTGCAGAAGTGTCGCACAGATATCATAACATGCTTTGCGGATTAACTTCCATTTTCCAAATCTTCCTCCTATTCTCATCCTATCATTTCTGATGGTAATCCAGGCACAAACTTGCTCCTGTAGCTTATATTTGATATACTGTGGTTTTATTTGTAATTTATAGGTTCTTTATATAGATCTACCATTAAGTTATCAGCACTGCTTGCAGATAACTTAAACTAAATTGCCTATTTTTAAGTGTCCTTACAGAAAGCTTGTGCACATATTTATAAGGATGTAGATAGATACATAGATAGATAGATAGATAGATAGATAGATACATACATAGATATATACATAGATAGATACATAGATATATACATAGATAGATAGATAGATAGATAGATACATAGATAGATACATAGATAGATAGATACATAGATAGATACATAGATAGATACATGGATACATAGATACACAGATAGATAGATAGATAGATACATAGATAGATACATAGATAGATAGATACATAGATTGATAGATACATAGATACATAGATAGATAGATAGATGGATACATAGATAGATACATAGATAGATAGATAGATAGATACATAGATACATAGATAGACACACAGATAGATAGATAGATAGATAAATAGATAGATGACAATGTACTATATTTACCTTATATTTATAAGACATTAAAGGACCACTGTAGTGCATTTTCAATCAGGAATCACTATATAAGATTGCAAAATTACCCAGCAGAACACTGAGAACATCCGGTGGAAGTGACCAATTAAAAAACTGTAACCTAAAATGTAATTATATAGATTTGTAGGTAAAAAAAACAACAGAATAAAACAAATTAGTGTGAGAAAATGAGATAGTTTTAGGGCTGTCTGAAATCATATAGCAAAAGTACATTTTGTGTGCACTTGGTTAGTACGTGAGGAGATTGGGGGTTTCACACTTGTGAGCATGGGTTGCTGATCAGCACAAATGTCCTCACATTTTGGCTCCCTCTCCCACAGAAAACCTACACTGATGAGGAGCTGAGTGCTAAACTAACACGTCGTGTGCAGAAGGCAGCACGGAGGCAGGCAAAACAGGAGGAGCTCAAGAGGTTGCACAAAGCACAGGTATGGGGTGATATTGCTGACTGCTAAATATTTGGTGTGGGCTACAAAGAGCAGGTGTAGTCGGGCCGCCTATCTTCACAAAGCAACCCCAAAGGACTTTTGGTCCTTTTATCAATCCTTGACGCACATGTAAGGGGCCTATTCACTAAAATATGTAGTGGACTTAAGAGTTGAAGGGACAAGAGGGACTATAGCAAATGAGCAGTCAAACATTGGCAGACCTTCTAGGCTAACTACATATTGGACAGTATATAAATTATCCTGATAAGTTGCACCCTGTGTTTATACAACTACTCTTTCTTGGTATTTTATGTTTTTTATTGCTTATAGGTTTGGTTATATGCTTAAAATAAACTACCAGACATATTTCATTTGCCAATTGTAACCACTGACAGCTCTAATCCCAATATGCCACCTTCTTCTTCCATTATCCATGTACATATAAGCTTCTAACATCACCACGTAACACTTTACTCTTTTTATTTCACAGGCATAGTCCGACTCAAACCGATTTAGAATTTGAGAGATTGAATAGTGTATTAGTCAAGTGATACAGATGCAAAATGACAGAGCATTGCCATTTACAATACAATTAGTTGGGGTTTCAATTATTCTAAATGCCAAGCAATAGTTTCTTTATTTTATTTCTTTCTATTTTCATTGGAAGGGGTTCTGCAGCTCAAACTGTACATTATTAAATGATCAGTGATAATGTAAGGGAGCGGTAATTTAGGGTTGCGAAAACTGACAGCTTTGTATAGCAGCATTAATCAAAAAGCTTGTGATACATACGTATTCATATCATAATGTCAAGTGTCAAATAGGAAAATAATGATTATCTGAGAAAAATGTGCTCTCTTCTGCTAACTAGTAAAAATACAGAAGAAAATCTAGAAAATGTAGAATGTTTTGCAATGATCTATTGTAGAGGCAAACAAAACAGGTATTATTACAGTAGCCAGGAACATTACAACTAATACATAATACATAGAACAGAAATAAAATAGTTGATATATTTAGGCACTTGATATTTTTACTAGTTAATGTGGCACATTTAATATTGAGTGTCTGAAGATTTCTTCTAGTTTCTTTGCCTTTATTTCTAGATTTCATTTTTTACAATTCTAATTTTGATAAGAAATGAAAAGATGTCCTGTTTGTGTTTGTTTTATATATTGTTGGCTTTAATGTTTGTTAATCTTTTTTTACTTATTGGAATTTGCTATAACTGTATTTATTTTTATTTTACAGTTTACTTGGACATTTGACTAGTTTTATAGTACCCAATTGGCTGTTTTGTTTATAAATGTCCTATTTCTTGATCCCACCTTGAGGACACCCTCTTGCACGCATATAATTTTGTTTGGTCCTAATGCAGATCATTCAGCGTCAGCTCGAGCAAGTGGAGGAGAAGCAGCGTCAGCTGGAGGAGCGAGGGGTGGCTGTGGAGAAAGCCCTTCGAGGAGAAGCAGGTATCTCCTTGAATTACTTTTGTATCTATGTATTTGTGCAGTATGTATATAAATATATTTTATCTGAAATACTATGTAAATAATTTAGCACAGTATAAATGTTTTGTATATATGTAATCTGTTAAAAATACAAATAATTAAAATAGAAAATATATAATTGTTAGGCATCTTCAGAAATGCAGTGTTTTCAAGATTTCAGGCATTTTCTGCAAACTCTTAAGGATCCTTATTTTAATATGTTCCAAGTCATTTAATCAGAATGTTTCCCTGACTAAAGCTATAATTCAAAGAGAGAACAAATTGTATTTTAAAGGGATTTTTTTCCTATCATGCATTTAGTAGAGCATGTCCAAACAGTATGGAAACTTAATTAAAATGACCCAAAGAGTTGTTATACAAGGTGAGAGAAAGCCTTGGGAAATCCACACTGCCCTGACTCAATACCATTCTTTTGAATGTACTTAAAATTAACTTATTTTTAGCTATTTCTTCATTTAACAAGTAAAAGAAAAAAACTTTCCTCAGCAGCTGCTTTTGTTTTGTGTTCGTTTTCTAAGCTTTGGTCCTTTCATTCCACAAAATAACTTTTAATATGTTTAAAACCGGCCCTTTAAGTGCACAATACAGAAATTCCAGTTGTGCCATTTAAAGGGCAGCTGTAGTGCGACGATTTCTGTCAAGCACTTAAAAGATCATTCTTTAAAGACAGACACAACAAGATTGTTTTCACCAGAGGGGCAAGGGAGCCTTAAGTATATCTGCAGCAAAGCTGTGCTTTTATTATCATTAAGTTGAATGCAGATCAGATAAGAACAAAGCATAGGCAAGCTCTCCAAGAGACCTTTGTTTACACTGGTAATATAAGGGTGGATCGAATACATCGTTTTTTTTATCCGTTTCTGTGATGCTTTATGTATTTATTTAATTTTATTAAATAAATATAATCTAGTTTCCATGTCAAGATATTTTTTTCTAATGAATAAAATATGCTCTTTTAGATGCATGATAGAATATTTAGGGCTATAATAGCCTTAAAGTGTATTTTATTTGGGAACACAAATTTAGTATAAGGCACAATTTCATACGGTATTGTCATATTTTGGGAATTATGTGTCCCTTTACAATGCTGTACTCCAAAACTTTAATTTTACTGATCTAAACTGCAATCATTTATTGAAATCCAGAGAAAATAAATACTTTTGAATTTTGATCCAGTCATAAAAATGTACTCCAGAGAATCCCATGTATGAGCATCCTTTTATTACCTAAGACAAATGTGGCAACAAGATATATTTTTTTTACTTTAAAGAAAACATACATTTTCTGCAAAGCTCGGTAACTGGAAATGGTGTTCAGATAAATTACACAATTAAAAAAAACTACATTTGAGAGGCAAGGTGTATTCATGCCTACTTACTAAAAATATGGCAGGATTAAATAATGCCTGAAACAACGAGGCCACATACAATCCGTACAGACTAGTAATAGTTTATGTGCCGATTGGTTTTGTCTAACTCCCTAAAGGTACAGTGAAAATTATATATTTAGCTGAAAGAATAGTAAATAAGAGCAAACATGTTTTTAAACTTAAAATAAAAGTTGCTTTAAAAATCTGTTTTGGTTTATACTCTTGAACTTCTTGCTGTCACCATTCATTGCTCTTTGTCTAGCATTGTGTTCAAGTGTCTGCTAAGTCTATCACACCAGGTATTAAACATTTGGTGACCATGTCTTGAGAATGCGCAACAAGCGTGAAGCAGACAGCAGTCAAGTACCAAGGAACACATGAAGGAACACTCCTTGTGTTAGCTTACTGAATCAATGATTTCTTACAAGAACTGAATTCATGATAATGTAAATATATTCCTAGACTATTATACATTCACTGGTACATTTTTAGTAGTATTACAAGTAACTTACATTTGTACTTGAGCATATCTACTTCTCTCAGTCTCTCTTCCGAAAATCTTCCTTTTTCCAGTTCCTACAACTCTTGTTACTTATCGTCCCACAAGCACCTATTTCCTCTTTCCTTACCTACACTCTGTACCCACTCATTTCCACTCTTTATTTCTATCCCCACTCATTTCTAATACCACCACCACTGCAACCCTCTTCCCATGACGAAGCACCTATTTTTTCTTTCCATATCCACTCAAGATCTCACTTTCTGTATTAACTCATTCCACTCTATCAGCCTTATTAAATTGCGATTCGGCCAATTGAATAGGGCTCTTTATAAGCATGCAGCATGTTTTTTTTACAGAAGTTTTTAGTTAGTGACCTTCTATCCAAAAGCAAGGTCCTCACTAACTAAAAACTTCTGTAATAAAAGTATGCTCTGTGCTTATATAGAACCCTATTCAATTGGCTGAATCGCAATTTAAAAAGGCTGAATATTTCTATCCCTCTCTCTATAAACCCCCACAAGTACCCTTTTTTTCATACTCTTTTTTTCCTTCATCTTCTTTCCATTACATATCAGTCACCTCAATCCACTCTCCATACCCACTGACTATCATTCCCTCTTCTTCCCCCACTTTGTACCCACTCAAAGACACTGTCTCTTTCTATGAGTGAAATAAGGCTGCTGATTGCACTTATAACCCTGAAACAAAATTAATTTAAAAAGCCATTTTATCACTGGCACCCAGACAATTAGAGCGCTGGATAGAATGGTGTCGCCTAATGTTCTCATTACAGTTCCACTCAGTGGCTATTATAGATCATCTTGCTCTCTCTCTTAGTCCTGGTGTCCTAAGTGATATTGGTGGTCAGCGATCTCTTGGTTCCATTTCCTTTTTTTTTTGCTTCAGATTTTATAAATGACCATTTGGTAACATTTTTGTGCGTTTATAGACGTGTGTCCTGCGCCATTGTCTACAGTAGCGTTCATAATCTTCTCTTACATGTGAGGCACTAGTATGTTGTTCTCTGTAATGTCCATAACAATCTAATTCTTGTTAAACATAGAAAGTTTCCCTTGTAGGCTTTTGTTAGAGGATATATGGGTTTTGGTAGTGCGTGTAGTGGAGACAGATATTGGTCAAAGTCTCATAATACAGACCTGGAGACTAAAGAATATAATTTGCCACTGAAGTTACCAAAGTTTATAATGTGTTCACAATGTTTGTGTCGTAATTGGAAGCTCACAATCTGAGTCTTCAGTGAATTCTAATAAGGGGCAGAGATGGGTTCTTGTTGTGATCATCTGTTGGCTTTTGCATCTTTACCCAGATCCATGTTACATTTACACAAACAATAAAACCTAACATGACAACCTAACACATTTGTAGCCAACATTTATAAAAGGTATAATGGTTTTTCAGATTCACTGAAGGAAAATAATCACATATATAGTTGTGAGCATGCGAGCCGTTGCAACACTTGCAGGCTCACGTAGCAAGCCCGCGGCCCTTGCGAAGCGCTCCTTGCCAGCAACTGCGACCCTCGCAAAATTTACATTGTTATGCAAGGAAAATACGAGACACGTTACGACCTCGGAAAAATCGTCTGCAACACGCGCATATGAAAACATGAAAAATACAACAAATACACACAACAAATAGATAAAAAGCTTACTTACAGGAAGAGGACCTCGAAAACTAAAGTTACACCTCAATTTAAGTCAAATTAAATGAGTTTAGACACTAAAAAATTCTTTAAACAAGAGAAAAAATGGCCGCCGAAAAAAACTAAAACGAGGCTACAGCAGTCTAAAGACGCAAAACATCACCAAACACCTACGTATTTGCCGAAAAACACCTACGAGATTAAAAAACAAGGATGCAACCCGCACGACCCCAAAAACATTACAAACACAATTAATACAAACAACAAACACATAAAAAGGTTACTCACAGCAAGGGGGGGCACCGAGGACCTCTGCAAGTGAAGTTACACCTCCATTTAAGCACAAATTTCAGGGTGTATACACACCTGAAAACCACCTAAGCGAGAGAAAAAATGGCCGCCGAACAAAACGAAAACGAGGCTAAAGGTCCCTAAACACGCAAAACACTACCAAACGGCTACGGATACTCCGAAAAAGTCGCACGACATAGAAAACAAAGGACGCTAAATCAGCCACATTATATACACCAAACACCATTAGAGCTCACTTACAATTTCATTGCCGTCATTTTTTGACGGGTAATTCGCTAGTCATTTTATAAACAAAAGATTACAGTCTCTAATTCAATTTAGACCAAAAGTAGGTCTTGTCAAAGTTAATAGAAATTACAGGATGAATAAACACGGCTATATTTCTAATTTTAAATTGGACGTATTTTAAAACAATTTTTAAGATCAATGAATACAAGTAAATTTTTATGGACTAATAAATATGCTTTTTGATAAATAATAAGGGTATACTATTTTGATTGATCTCTCTTTTCAGTTAAATTTGAATAAACTTCATGACAACAACAAACACAGATCCTTCTTAAATTCATACAAATCTGAATTTAACTAATTCAGATATATCAGTCACATCTAGGTCTAACGTGTACCTCTACCTCATACAAACGTGCTTCATTTACACAAGCACAGCTGGAACCAGCTGCAAAAAGGTAGAGATCATTGACTTATTCACACAAACTGATCTGTATCTAATTTACAGAATCACATCAGAATATGTCTGATTTCCGTAATTAACCCCATCCATGGATGAACAAACCAGGATTTAAACCTGTATACTTCTTGTACCAGCAGATTATATCACATATATAGTTGTCAGTGTTGGGAACGCTTACAATATTGGTCACAATTTGCAAGCCTCGCAAAGCGAGGCGAGCCATTGTCCATGCAGGACTTAGGCTGCTATGAGCGCCAAAGGCACTCATTACGAGGCGAGCAGTTGAGGCACATGAAACTTAAGCAGCAAGCAGTTTCATGCGACTGCAAGCCTCGCAAAGCGAGGCACCCGACTGCGATGGTCGCAACTGCAAGTCAAGTGAGTAACTCGAAAAACCCGGAAAACAAACAAAATAATTTCACAAAAATAATAATACACACACAGGCAGCACAGGGGGAGAGCCAGGAAGCCTGGGAGTGAGGTTGCAAGTGAATTTGAGCCATATTTGGGGGTTTTCATCAATACAAAATCGGTTAAGCGAGGGGAAAAAATGGAGGACGAAAAACTTAAAAATTCTGAAACTGGATGAAAATGAGTCTGAGCAAAGCCAGGCACGCGGGACTTAGAATATACACAACGACAAAGACACTAACACTTACACCAACAATGCCAGGCACGCGGCAGTCGGCGTGTAACACGCAAACATTCAGCAGACACACAGAGGAGAAACACACAGGGAAGGGACAGGGGGGAGATGCTGCAAAGAGACACATGGCGTTCCCAAGCTCAAAACTTGCTGGTGAAGGAACAGTAGGCGGGAGGAAAGGGTCGCAATCACAATGAGCACCGTGAGCAGAAGAGGCCAAAGGCACTCAGCATGGGGCCGTGATGAGCAGCGAAGGAGATCAGTGCAAAGCAGGAAAGTTGAAGTACACTGGGGGAGGGGCTCGCAATGATCGCCAAATGCGCTCATTTTAAGCCATCCGGTGAGCCCCAAAGGCACTCAGCGCAGGGCTCACGATGAGCATTGAAGGTGCTCAGAGGAGCAAAAGCCTCACATTGTGTGGCAAACAGCATTGCCAGCCTTACAATTTTAATCCCGTCATTTTTGACGGGCAATTTCCTAGTATAGCAATAATTAACATACCAGTAAAAATATTAAACTCTGTTCTGATATATAGTTTTATAAATATATATTTTATTGAAAGAATATAACATTATACAAACAACTTCTATGAACTAAGAATATACATTATACAAACATATATCATTTAAGGTTTACATTATATACGGTAATCTTAACTTCTATATCCATCACTTTCTTATTTATTTTACTTTATTAAGCAAAACAAAAGCCCCTTGTTTTTTTGTTAGTGTATAACTCTATTGATCCAAGAGGCCCATTTCCTGTCATAATATATTAGCCTGTATCTTTGTCTTGCCACGTAGGCCACTTTGTCTGTTTATTCTATGATAATGTGCTGAGCGAGGTCTAATTTTTCCCATCTACTTGCAATATGTAACTTTACAACCCTACATATTGTTACTAATAGATGTTTTATGTGTAAAAGTTTATTCTCTAGGGAACATTCCTATTAAACAAATTTGTGGTGTAAGTATTATTTGTCTGCTGTACATATCAATAATTACTTCTTCTAATTTCTGCCGTATTTTCCCAACTATTGGACAAGTCAAAGCATTAAATTAGAAGAGCATTAAAATATTAAATGCAGACCTTGCATAGGCAGAGATGCAGTTTTGTGCCCACTTTGATAGTCAAATCTCACTTGTAGGCAATTATATTTTGGGAGGATCCCAGTCCTTCCTTCAATCTTACTTATAATGCAACTGAGTATGACAAAATGACATGTGAGGGGCACTATGTCTTAATAGTGTATTACGCTTATATATATATATTTTATTTTTATTATTATTATTTTTTTTTATTATTATTATTATTATTTTATTTATTTATTTTTGGGGGCTTAACTCTCTGTGCCTACTTCAAGGGAAATAATTAAATAGTATTTAAAGTTTTCTGTGTTTGCTGCTATTTTTAAAACAACCAGAAATTTGCGAGGAGATTTTTATTGATACCTGTGAACCTTTGATGAAAAACATTGGTCTAAACTAACCTCTCCTACCCAAGAGGAAATTAAAATATTTGTACCCTGACTACGCAAGAGACAAAAAAAAGCGTCTGACTGCGCAAAACTACTTGGCTTAATTTTTAACCTAAAGTGGTTTGGAAATCAAATCATCTTCCATCTCCAAATCCTATCTGCTATTGACAGTAACAGCGCAACAGTGTACTTGGGTGTGCAGATTACTGGCCGTGATGATCGACCAACACTATTTTTCTTTATGGGATGTTGAGGTTGTGCCTTAGACAAGACCTCCTCAAGACTTGTCGGATGTAGATTCAAGTCACCAGCCAAGCTGACATAAAATTAAAGTGCCAACGTCCCTTTATATTCCTTCCCATTAATTACATGACTTGTGAGTTATCCCTGACCAACGCAGTCCAAGCATCTACAATATGGAGCATGTAACTGAGCTTTTTACCAACCTGTTGCGTTCTACTTCAATATGTTATCATCTGTATATGTCTGACTGTGCCTGCATGATAGTCACTGCCTGTCTTTGTGCACTGTTTATACTGCTCTGTGACTCTTTGATGCTGTCACTATCCTGCTATGTCTCCTTTTCTCTCCAAGATGCTAGCTTACATACTTTCTTGCTTTTTATATCATCTCACTCTAATACGTTTTCATTTGTATATTTTTTGATATCCTGAGTAATTTTCTCCCCTGCTTTCTTACCTGTTCTCTCCTTCTTGCTTGTTATTTTATTTTAAGCTTTTGCCTGTTTTCTTGCATTTTCTTAAACTCTCTTGTTCTCTTTTTCTCTCTTACTCTATCCTGCTCCCTTCTTTCTTTCCTCTTAATTATAGTATCTCCTCTTTTGTCCTTTTTGCTCTCTCTGGTTTCCTATGCGATAACTCTCTTCACGATTCCTTATTGTAGACTATTGGGGAGAGTCTTATTACAGTGACCTCATCGATTTGCACCTGGGTGGTATGTATGCCCAAATTGCACCCCAGTACTAACCCCACACACTCCCAACTATCACTCCTCCTTTCCTCCTTCCTTCCTGCAAGCCATCCTCCTGTCTGACCCCTGTCCTAAAGTACTGAAACAACAAGAAGTATTTTTTTTTATTGAAAATAGCAGATCATCTTGTTCATCTGATGTCTGAACCAGCATCTTACACCAGTATAACTACTGAGGTTAGCCAGTCAGAACAATATAATCCTCACTGACCATTCAATTAACTTGAGATCAAGTCAATACTCACTTTGTACTTAACAAAAAAACGATCAAACTGTCTAATTCAAGGTGTATCCCCCTCCCCAAATATATATATATATATATATACACACACAAATACTATACACTATGTGGTCGGTAGACTTTTTTTTTATTGTTTCAGTGATCTTTAAAACATATCTTGAAAGGACATTGTTACTCTAAAAATAAGTTTGCTTCTTAAGGAACATTAAAAATTTAAAAAAATGTACTAGCCATTTTCGTGTTGGAGCATCATATATGAGATATTCAGCATTGTGTGTGCTGTATTATGCTAAGTTGTGGCTCATTGTGTTTGCGAGTGTGGACCTTATTGCATAAACAGTGTGTCACTTATTAGCATTATCAAAGCAGCTAATTAATATTTGTGAGCCGCACATTTGCACAATGGTGAATATGTCAGTCATTAAGAAAAACGTCTTGATTTTCAAGTAACAGAGTCCCTTTACAATCAAACATAATGGACATAAACATAAAGTCTCATAGTGTGCTGTGTTAAAAAAAAAACTTGATAAATAAATAAAAATAAAATAAACACAGCCTTTAATGCTTGTTACTTTAATGGGGTTTGTCACAATGGCGTGGAACTTGCAAAATGATTAAATGGAAGTGCAAATTAACTTCACCAGCTAAAGTTATCCGTTTTATTAAAGTCTAATTGAATGTATTGAGTTTTCAGTTGGGGAAGCAGACTAATATAGAATAATATACATCATGCTTGCCGTGGTATTACTTTACTTTATGACATTTTAAAAATAATTGAATAAAACAAATATGTGAAGAGGATTTATTGAATTGACACGACAGAAGTTGCAAATATGGTATCATTTCAAACAATAGGTACAATTGAATGTTATTAAAAGATGATTGAAGTTTGCCATTTTGAGCTGTCAGTCAGCCCCAAACAAAAACAGATCTAAATGTTATTTTAGTGAGAGATCATTGTTTCCTGTGCATTTACCTGGGTAAGGGTCATGGGCGTAGTGGTGGTGATAATTCAGTTCTCTTCCCAGGACAGGAAGCATATATATATATATATATATATATATATATATATATATATATAATATATATAGTAATGAATTATTACGTTTACATTTGCTATTTTTTTGTCCCCTATTCATTTAATCTGGGGGGAATTTTTCCCCCATCCCTTTCAATTCTTACACCCCCGGTATGGGTATATCTAGCCTCTTTTTTTGAAGCAGAGTACAACAAAATCAATGTTTTAGGGGCCTACCAATAATGAGATTCAGTAATGTCTCCTTTAGATTGTAAGTAGCGAGTTTCCAATCTTGTAGGGTGCTTTGGGAAAAAATACCTTTCTAAAATGATTCTATGCTCAAAACAGGACCCTCTATTTTCTGCAGTTTGTTAACATTGTATTCTCCCTTGTCTTATACCCTGTACAGCGCTACGGAATATGTTGGCGCGTTACAAATAAAAGTTAATAATAATAATAATTAAGATAACGATTCAACCTCTTTATAAGTGGATCCAAAAGGCTGGCTGACAGCTCAAATAGCAATCTTCAATATTATTTCACTGTAGGAAAATGTATTTTTAATAAAGTACTTGTTGTTACTCATATTTTTAAATAATTCCATATTTGAAACCTCAGCTGTGGTCTGGTTAAAGGAATTTCTCGATCAGGTCTTCACATTCAGTAATACTATTTAATAAACAGAGCTTTGTAATATTAAGATTCACGGCTAATAGCAAGAGGTTAGGGTAATAAATAACAATATTATAATAAGAGATTTCTCTCATTTATTACAAATAGGTTATCATAGTTTGTTAATTTATATAATTTATCAGTTAAGAAATGCCTATGGATATTTATCAGCTAATGTGCACTCTGGTGTGTATAATTGTCAAACATTAGACCAAATAAACCCAGTAAAATATATTTGGTCCAATTTGAAGTAAACACTTAGGCCCTCATTCAATTGCAATTTGCCTAATTGAATAGGGACCTAAATAAGCACATAACATATATTTTTTAAAGAAGTTTTTTGTTAGCAAGCATCTATCCAAAAGAAAGGTTTTCACTAACTAAAAACTTCTTTAATAAAAATATGCTATGTGCTAATTTAGGGCCTTATTCAATTGCCCACATTGCAATTGAATGAGGCCCTTAGTAGGTGCTTTATTTATGTGTTTTTCCAGCTACTATACCAGGAGCAATGTGTTTGTTCCATTAGCATGTCATTTATTCATTACATTTGGCCAAAGGGATGTGTGACAGCTTTATTATTATTATTATTATATTTATTTATATTGCGCCAACATATTCCGTAGCGCTGTACAGGGGTTTAGTACATGGCAAAAAACAAACTTAACACCTTATAAAGAATGGAGAACCCTGTTTTTGAGCATATAATCAAATGTACATAGAGCTTGTTTCCAAGACACGGACATCCAATTGAAAACTCGCAAACTTACAATCTACGGAATCACAAGTTATAGGAAAACAATTGCGTCGTCTTGCTATATGACAGTCAGGCTGACAAAAATTATATTTTATCAGTATGATTTTAAACTTATTTTGAATAATCAGCACACCATATTCAGCTACAAAAGTATCCTCCATCCATTAGTATTTTTTTGGGGGGGACCAAATAATCCATTTTATAGTCAATGAGCAGTCACCAATGCTATAGTCTAAAACATGGGGAAAAAGGATGGTAATATTTACATAAGACTGAAAATATATTGTTATATTATAATTGCACTTGGCATATTCCAAACCGGTTGTTTGTTTTACTTTTCCAAACATAAGACACTATATCATTATTTCTACATTTAAGATATACATTAATTACATATTCAAGGTATTCTTTAGGTCCTAGTGCTGAAGAAAGTTTAGAGAGATTTAAATTGACACCACCAATACATGGAAAACACTAAAGTGGATCTGACATTGTTACGGGTTGGGGGTCCAAAGGTAAAGTGATGGACAAAAGTGAAAAATATGTATATAAAAATCAGTGAAGTCTAAAAGTGTATTATATCAGCTACGAACTTGAGATCTCTTTTGGCAAAACTACCAGATGCTGACTTACTTATTTTTCCCCCAACGCTAATGATTGAGTAGGGGCAAAATACTTTTCACAAAATAAGCTCAATGTCTTCCTGAGCTCTGTGACATAAAAGCATATTCACAGAAAGCTTGAGATTTATGGCCTTGCAGAACTGAGGAAGGGGAAGAAAATCTGTAGGATGTCTTCGGAAACTAAAGTAAAAAGCAGCTGTAAAGAAATGATGCAGTGAAAAGGGTGTGTGGGCATAGTCACAGAAATTATTATTATTACTATTATTCCTCTATTTGTAACGCGCTACATATTCTGTAGCGCTATACAGGGGTAAGTTCAAATAAAAAAACAATAACAATATTAACACACTGCTAAAGAATGGCGGGTCCTGTCTTTGAGCTTAAAATCAAATGTACATACTGCTTGTAAGCACTCGCAGACTTACAAACTACGGGTGAGGTATAGAGGGTAATAGAAGCGTTGTGCACATTAAGGCTGAAGGTAAAACGCTTAAGTAAACAGATGTGTTTTTAGCAAGGTTTTGAAGGTTTTGAGGCCGGAGGAAGTCCTCAAGATTGGAGTGAGAGGAGGTGATTATTGGAGGAAAGAAGAAGGTCATTAGCAGAGCGAAGGGGGCGGTTGGGGGAGTATTTAGAGACAAGAGCAGAGATATAATGGGGTGCACCGTTGTTGAGGGGTTTATGCGTTAGGGTAAAGTTTTATTTTGGAGGCTACGGGAAGCCGGTGGAGTGACTGACACTGAGCATTGAGTTTGGAAGATGAGTCTAGCAGGGGTGTCCATTATGGACTGGAGTAGAGAGAGACGGGTAACGTTTTGTTCCTACACCAACCAATAATATTAGTGGCAGCCTGTAGAAGTGTTAGGGGAGCAGTGATGTCACTATCTTGTAGGTTTGCCAAAATAAATCTCAAACGTTACAATTCTACACAACATTATTTAATAACATTTATGTTTACATATAGATATATTATTTTTCATTTTAATATGAAACATCCCCTTTAAATATTGTTATATGTTTCATTTTCTGGGATCATCTTATAATAATTTGAAACCCAGAAGATTGATTTTTTTTAACTTTTTGTACTTAATCATTGCTTGATGGGGGGATTCAGAACCTAAAAGCATACACATTAAATTTCATAAACAGATTTATTTATGTGTAATAAAAATTACAGAGGACTCTCAAACATTTTAAAAATTGTAGATTTTTGTAAAGGAATTATTTATATAATTTTTCACTCAATATATTATTAATCTAGAAATTTGTACGTTAATTACTATGTTTTATAGACATTTTTTCAACGTAGTGCCAATTGAGAAATTCCAAATTAACAAATTATTTCAAACAGATCTGCAGTTTTTATTTTTGTTGTCTTCAAATCTTAAAACGTCATACCCAGGGCTCTGTTTGAGTCCTTCCTTTTATAGTTTAGACCAGTGGTTACCAAACCTTTGGTCAAGACTTACCAAACAGGCCATGATTTAGGTCAAACACTGTCTGAATACTAGTTACCTTACCTTTGTTTGCTTTACCTAAATCATGGCCTGTCTGGTGTGTCTTGAGGAGAGGTTTAGAAACAACTCTTTAACACCAAAGACATGTAAAATCTTGAGAAAATACTAGATAAAAGGGAATATTGTAATAAGCAAACCACGCAAGTCTCCTCTAAAATGTATTTAAGATGTTTGTAGAATGGTAATCAATCTTCAGAATTAAACAAAAAAAAAATGCAGCCCAGTGATACATCTAGATATACTATTGAGCTTTAGTATGAATGGTCAAAATCCTCAATATCTATGCTATTTAGTGAAAGCTACAAGCCAGCATTAAAGGGCCACTGTTCTATTGCACATTTATAAGATCAAGTTTTAAACATTACAAAAGAATAAAAAAAAAAAAAATGGTCTTTCTTGTAGAAAAATGACATTGACTGGAACAGGATGGGCTTGTTTTCTCCTCTTCTCTCCTGACATTGGTACAGGATACGGGCAGGGAGCTTTGTGAAACTCTGGACTGTAACAGCTTGCAGCCTAAATCTCCATTTTTGATAAGAAAACACAAATATCAGACATCTCATTTTTTATGATTCCAATTCCTTTTATTTTACTAGTCAGTGTGAGGCAGATCAAACACATTGATTATTGTAATTTTCTTAAATTTATATAGTTTCGTTTTTCCATGAAAATACAAATCTATGCCATTTATAAAAAAAAATATTCATTTTTTTTGTTGAAGACAGTAAAAAAACAAACAAAACAAATAACAGTTTTCATTGCACATCAGAACAATACATTACACAAGTCATTTCACTCTGTATTATATGTAAGTTCCCTGTTGAGCTACACAAAGGTAAATAAAAGAATATTATAACAGGGAGATAATAAAAAAATATTCTTTTAAATGCACAATAGAATAGTGTAGCAGTTAACAAAAAAAACCTGCAAAAGTATTTCTAAATTAACCCATCACAGTACTAAAACACTGCATGCCCCCTATCTGTGTATTAATGTTTGTCCTCATGTACTTTGTAAAATGTAACGTCCAGTTGTCTTAAATCCTATAAAGGTGCATTTTTACTCCACAATGCTGAAAATATGTACAATCCCTTCCAAATGTGGATTAAATACCATTGGAAAGGAACATTGTATATGTGTACCAATTCAGTAATAAAACAAGTTTATTTTGATTGTTTATGGCTGCCCACAACAAATTTGAATTGGTTTCAGTAGTTAAAATTAATCTTAAATAAAATGTTATCTATAATTTTGCCAAATGGTAAAAAAAAATCACTCAATTCAAATGGCAAAAAATAAATAAATATGGAGAAATGCACCTTTATGTCTGTAGAAAATAGAAATAACTAAGTAATTATAACTATCACGGGGACACAGCGCAGCTACCTACTACAAAAAGGTATTGGGAAATGGACTAAACTATACAGTACATTTACAAAATAAATAGAGATTTGCTGTATAAATGTTTTTCATCTTGTTATCCAAGAACCAACCACAGTGGGTTAGACCTACTACCCTTCGTTTGCATTAGATTTTATGTGGCCTCATTTTTTACACAATAGCATTGAGCTGATAAAGACATTTATGTATATCCTGTTTAATACGAGTTGGACAAGAGGCCATCTGAAATCAGCATAGTGAAACATGCAATAAATCCTTTTTTTCTCTCCAAAATTCAATATTCCAAATGCCTTTTCAGTGTTGATGATTATTTATCAGGCAGTTCTGTGTCCCTTAAAAATGTATTTATTTTATTAAATATTATTATTATTAAGTATTTTTTTTTAAAAAGTGCCAGCATTTTAGGCAGAGCGTAAGAGTTGGAGGTACTTACAATTTCAGTTAGAGGTTAGCCACCCAATATGGAAGGTTGTGAGGGCCTGCTCTTATAAGCACAACATCTGGAGAGGATGGGGGCACAGGAGGTAAGCACCGGGGAATCCGTAACATTAGTATTTGATTCTCTGATAATGATATAATCATGTGTTGTGAGATCTCTTGGAGTATATATTGCAGAAGAGGATAAGTATTTCTCCGCCAGATGGTCATAAAGCACATTAAAAACAGCAAGCTGAAAATTAAAGTTTTTTGTGCTAAAGCGAGAAGGTGATTCGTTTCCATACAACTATTATGTTGCTTGGTACCAGTTATAGACATGGGTTCACTGAATAATATTGTGTGATGAGCAACTGGACATTAAGTTGAATGTGATTAGCATATTAATGGTATTGTGTGTCTTAAATGGCCAACCCTATGGGTATACTGGTGTCTATGATAAACATTGTATTTAGGTTGTATGCTATTCAGATTTGGGTACGTAATCGCCCAATTCTCTTTTCCCTTGACCTGTCTGTATTTTATCATTACTACTCATGCATTTAGAAGTGTGTGTTTATGCATTTTTTCAGTCAGGTTTACTCAACGGGCGAAGTGTCTTTGCATATATACTGTATTCCCTTGACGTTCTCGGGGGTTATATATCCCCGGGGTCGGCGAATGTGGAAAATCCGCAAATAACTCTAACCATAGCAAGTTTATTGGGAAATAATGTCATTAAAATCATATACTGACCCTTCTCCAATATTAAGGCAATCAGAGATACACAAAGTGACTTAACACCAATGACATAGTCACACAGAGTATGGTACAACAGAGCACCATTTAATTTACCGTTATATTGGAAAGTAGTCCATTTTATGATTTTAATTACACTTATCTTTTTTGTGCCATTTATATAATCACATACACCGATTTTTAGAATTAGTTGAATAAAAGTTATAGGAGGGAAAAAAAATTTTTTGTGGGAAAATGGGTGAAAAAACATGAATGTGAAGCCGGCGAATGTGAAGGGTCGCCTGTATTACTATTCATATACACGCCATCCTGTGACACTGATCTTGAAACTTAAGGATTATTTTTATCTCCTGGAAATGTGCTGCGCTAGGCTTGGGCATTCCTAGACTAAGTAAAAATCGCTATATTTTAAATGAAGGAAGTCTTCGTATTATTATTTGTTGATTTGTATCACATTGTTGTTGATGAAAACTCGCGTTTGTGCATTTTGACTTTCTAAATGAAAGAACAAAGAATAGTACAAGAAGATTAGGATTTATATGCTTCAAGCTGACAGGTTGGGGTGTTCAAACTCCGTCCTACAGGCCTGTATTTGAAGATATCCTTTCAGCTTAGGTGAGTCAATCAGGATGATGGAAGAAGCAATTGACTCACCTGCGCGCAGCAGGGATATCCTCAAATCCAGGCATGTGTATGTGAGTTTGGACACCCCTGGGTTACAACTTTATATTTTCTGTATTAAATCAGGGTGAGTTTTTTGAATTTCAGCTAGTTTGGTTGATATCAATGTTGCTGTTGTGTTGAAACTTTAGGAGACATTGACAATAATGACTATTGATTAGTTTCTACATTTGTACTGATCATTTATTGGGAAATAACACAGGTCTGTATGTTCTGCAGTTACTATGTAAGCAATGTTCCTGAACAAAGCTGGTTGGGAAACGTTAAACAATCTGTGTCTTATGGAACTGGAGAATTTGATCACTTTACTGGTACAATACAGTTGCCTGGTATTTGTATGCTACAGTCCTATGTCTCAAGTCATTATACATTGATTCCTTTTGGCACTATGGCATTGTAAGACCTTATACAAGTAGAGTATAATGAAGAAAATGTACAATTACAAATCCTTGGAACTGTGTTTGTGTGTGTCATAATAATGTAAGTATGGTGGTCACTAGTGGTTCTCAACATTTGTTTTGTATTTTTTATCTTGAGAAATTACAGCACACGGAACATTTAATTTGCCAGCACTTGGAAAGAGTTTATAGACCATAATCATTCTCTTTAAGAAGAGCAGCAGTTGAGTTTTGAGGTCTGTTATGCATTTTGGGGTAACTAGGCCTTGTGAATTCAAGGTTTGCTTATCTCAAAATGTATAATAAACACAATTATTTGTACATTTTATTTTGTCTCAAAATAAAAACTAGTAATTTGAGGGACACCTAGCAAAACTCAAGGCACACCCTTTAAGAACCACTGAGCTACACCTAAAGGTGAACAAGTGATAACATATTATATTCTTGCAAAGAAGTGCTGCTGTAGCTCTGCTTACTTCTAACCGCAAAGAAAGTTCCTGCTTGGTTGTGCCCCCTTAAGTTGTAGCTGAAATCTCAGAAGGAAAATAGTGATATTATGTTTCTCACAGATAGTGTATATGGTTTTACAGTGACATATGTTCCCTGGTGGTCCAGTGGTTAGGATTCAGTGCTTTCAGCTCTGTGACCAAGGTTCAATTCCAGTCAGGGAACCAAGATGTCACACCACCCTGAAGCCAAGCAGGGTTGGGCCTGGTCAGTTTTTGGATGGGAGACCACCTAGGAATACCAGGAGCTGTATGCTGTGGCCCACTGGAGAAGGAACTGGCAACCCACTCCATCTCTGCCATGAATACCAAGCGCTTTACCATGGTGTGTTGCGTTCCATGAGGTCACGGAGAGTCAGACACAACTTTAGAATGCAAATAAACAACATGTTTGTATCATTTTCAGTGTTCCAGCGTATAACCATAGTATCTTCAAGTTTGTAAATAACAACAATTAGTAAACACAAACTTCCATAAAGGAATTTGGAAATTTAATTTATTTTGGATAAGTGTAACTTTTAAATATACATATTTTCTATATGCTCACGTATGAAGTGAACTATAAAACTCTTCCTTGGTTTGAGGGTGTCTCATGCATGGGATTCTTGAATGCTTGGAGCACAACTGTAACAAAATGAGTCAGAAAAGCAGGAACAACACAATTTCTAAAAAAATATGACTGATCCGATATGACCTTAACTCTGTAAGACTTTCTTGCTAAGAGAGGGTTAAAATGTTCTCCAACTTGTTTACAATATGGTAATGTATTAATCTGGAACTGGACACCAGGGCTTCCTATCTTTATGTATGAAATCTGATTTGGGCACCTTCATTTCACATTTATAATTTAATATATTACATTTTAATTGAACACCTTAGCGTATCACAGTTCTATATATGAGATTTGAATAGGACACCTTGATTTATCACATTTTAATGCATTGGGTGGGAATTTAAGTCACAAATTGTGTATTTGAAAAAGCAGCAAAGTTTTCTTTGGATGAAAAATGTGCGCTGCAAGGGTTACAATGCTGATTTAATCCCTGTGCAAGCTACTTTTGCAACTAAGTTCCTCCTCCTAAATGTATTTCAGCTTTATAGACATACTAAATCGTTTTCCATAGACCCCATAAGGGGAGCAGTTCTCGCACACACCATAACTAGAGTTAGTCTCAAGGAGGTTGTGACATATTTGCAAAAGGAATTAGTCAAATAAATAAATAAAAATTAACCCTTGCAGTTTTTTTCCATTTAAAGAAATATATTTGCAATATTTAACACTTGCTTTTTTTAAATACAAATCTGATTAAGCACCTTGAATTATTTTGGTCAGTTCATTCTGAATTAAATCATAGTTGGGCACACTGGCTTTCCTCAGTTCAATTCTCCAGTGTCCATTACTTGAGTCTTTTGCCACCAATATAATTCTTACCAGCAATTTCCCTTCTTTCTGTTTTTCGGCTGGTCTTGTTCTCTGTATATGGTTTTATTTTCCTTCCTTCTTCTTGTTGTTTCCTTTTTCTTGCTCTCACACTCTTTGTCCTTGTTGCTTTTCTTTCCACCTCCTCCCTCTCCTTGCCTGCCACATTCTCCTCTCCCGCCGCCACTCCTTCTCTCCCCTCTTTCTTTGAAGTTGATCCCATTGCGGGGACACCACGCCGTAGACCTCTATCCTTCTGCCCATGCTGTGCCCACGAAGGTAAAGTTGCTTTGCATAGTGTCACGGCCCATGCTCGCCAGCTGGGCTGGCATCATACTACCACCTCCAATCCATATTAAGAGTTATAACGTCTTCAGACACTTCCCTTACATATCCTGGCTCGCCGACAAACCTCATACAATTAGTTGCTGTGAATATATAAATGCATGTGGCTTGCACCTTAAAGCAGATTAACCGGCAATCCCCCATAATATTCCAAAAATAAAGTAAATACAAAACACTGAAATGGAAATTCTAAAATCATGACCTGACCAAATCTTACTGTAATTCTGAATTAAGGTGCAATGTTCCTGTGAATGCTTGCCTGCAATTGTATCATTATTTTGCCATTTAAATTACATGTTATTCTGTGTTTTAGCTAAGCGTTCCTGATTATCAGCCTTATTGAATTGTGATTTGGCCAATTGAATAGGGCTCTATATAAGCACAGGGCATTTTTTTTTACAGAAGTGTTTAGTTGGTGAACTTCTATCCAAAACTAAGGTCTTCACTAACTAAAAAATTCTGTAAAAAAAAATGCCATGTGCTTATATAGAGCCCTATTCAATTGGCCAAATTGCAATTTAATAAGGCTGTATTTTTTTAAGGTTTTACTATCGTGGTGAAACAAGTCATGACTCCTAGGTACATTCAGCGTAATGAATCAAATTATATATATATGTTATTACTATTGTTTTTAAATCCCCTCCGTTTACACTGAGGGGGCTGCTATGTTATCCTCTCTATCTCCCTACACCTTTGGGCCTCATTCAATTGTGATTTGGCCAATTGAATAGGGCTCTAAATAAGCACATAGGGCCTCATTCTATTATCGGCCGCAGCCGTTGCGGGGCCGCAAGGACCGGCCGCAAGCTATTCGGCTATTCTATTCCCTTACGGCCGGGGATTCCGGCAGGCTTGCGGCCGGTGCCTTGCTATCTCTTGCGGCCGATCGCGCCGGAGGAAAGCCTTTGATCTAAAACGGCCGCAAGAGATTTGCAATTCAATTGCTCCGGGAAACCTCTCTGCAAGGCTAAAAACGAGCCGCAGTTACTTGCAGGAAAAAGGTCTCGCTAGCACCAATTAAGCACATAAAATAGCTCAAATAAAGCCATCCTGCACTTTGAGAAGACTATAAAGTGATTTTAGGTGTTAGAAAAAATAGCACATAATTACCCTATACTCAAATCCGTAAAATATTTAATTTTTAATATCCGTAAAATATCCATGTAAAAAGTCCAGAGTGCTTGGAGCACCTCAGACACACCCCCGCCGCAGCCGGCAAATAAACAGTTAATTTGGGCAGATGTGCAAGCTTGAGAGTGGGTTCCTTTTAATCCTCATGTCCCCCAATATGATCCCTAGCATTTACAGAGCTGTACAGTGCAGGCTTGAATTTATTTTTCAGTTTTTATATTTCACAGATTACGGCCGGTTCCAAGATATGCGGCCGGCCGTAAAAGGAGATCCTTGCGGGGCCGTATAATAGAATCGCGAGTTAACTGAACCCCCGCAAGGAATCGCAGCCTTACGGCCGATTTACGGCCGATAATAGAATGAGGCCCATAGTATATATTTTTAAAGAAGTTTTTAGTTAGTGAAAACCTTGCTTTTGGATAGATTTTTACTAACCCAAAACTTCTTTAAAAAAAATTTGCTATGTGCTTATTTAGAGCCCTATTCAATTGGCCAAATTGCAATTGAATGAGGCCCATGGTCTCCTGTTCTGTACATAGTTAAGTGGTTTAGCTTTGAGCACAGGAGCAAGCGTCACATAGCGGCTATGTCATTATGCTAAATGCCAATTTTTATTTTAAAGGACCATGATTTGTTTTACTACTACATTGTCCATTTAAACTGCAACTGTTTGTGAATAGTTCATAGCTCTGTTGTCTCTGAAATGTGCCTTTTTTTTGTGGAAAAGTCACTAATTATTTTGAATTGCAGCAGATTCCAGCATCTAGGATTTTTAATATCTATATAGAAGTTTAAAATGTATGTTTTACTTTGTGTATTCCTTGTTTACACTGCTGCTTTGGACTGAAGTTACTTCATTAGTTGTGTTATCTATTGTCACATCCACATCTCAGTCTTCTTTGTTCGAGACTTAAAAGGTGACAATGCTGCAATCAGCAAAATTAGAGATATATACAAACCATGAAACAGTAGCTTCATAATAGTATGAGTTTTACCTCCTTGGTGTCTGTGTATACTGTGGCTTGTGTTGCCTATACCACTTAATTTATCAAATTAAGTCACTAAGAATATCAAATATCAAAAGAAACGGACCAATTAAAGTCATTAAAAGGTCATCAAACAGTATTTAATATAAAAAGACGACAAATTGAGTGTCAAACGTTTACCAGTGCTGAATCACAAAATTTTAAAAGCCACTTAATTCAGCACAATTTGGACTACATCACAGTAAAGATCTCCTAAAAGCATGTTGAAATACTTTTTGAATTTGAGTCACTGACTGCCCCGGGCAGCAGCAGTGTAATGAGCAAAAGAAAAAAAAATAGAGTTAACCCTTCACCAATCCATCTGTGCAGAGCATGGAATGCTGGAATCACCTAAACAGGTCAGTTATGGGTTAACTGCTCAGTGCAGTTTAGAGTGCAAGGAAAAACTGCTATCAATCACTGTCTTCTTTTATTACTCCTGCAACAGGCAGTGATAGGACACACTGTGTTTGTAAACAGAGTTAAAAAATTAGATAATTTTAACATACAATCTTGTGCTCTTTCACACCATGAAGAGCACTTATAGTGAGGTAAATGGCCATATTATGAGCAACGTATCTAAGACGTAACAACTTTTTTAAATATATTAAATACTATATGGTGCCCTTTTAATTATTTTAATCGTTCACTTTCTTTTTTCTTATAAAAGTTTTGATATGTTACAGCCACATTAAATTCCAAGCCCGTAATGGCTACGGGACACCTGCAAAGCCTGTGGGCATGAAATTCTGCTGCATTACGGAGCTATTACATTCAACCATGCCTCGAGTTACGGGCCGAAGTCGCAAGCCCGTAAATCATTCTTGCGCACGTTGCATGTGTGGCCGTGAACATGATCAATTAGTTAAACCCGTAGTTACGGGTTTAGACGGAGCCAATGGTAAAAATGGAGGTTAGATTTCAAAGCCTTACGGGTTTCAATTACTAGTTTCGATCAGACTCGCATTCCAGAAATAATGCAAAATTAATAAATACGTAAATACGATATTAGTTCCATTATACAGTATCTCACAAAAGTGAGTACACCCCTCACATTTTTGTAAATATTTTATTATATCTTTCATGTGACAACACTGAAGAAATGACCCTCTGTTACAATGTAAAGTAGTAAATGTACAGCCTGTATAACAGTGTAAATTTGCTGACCCCCCAAAATAACTCAACAAACAGCCAAAACAACAAAAGTGAGTACACCCCTCATGTCCAAATTTGGCCCAATCAGCCATTTTCCCTCCCCGATGTCATGTGACTTGTTAGTGTTACAAGGTCTCAGGTGTGAATGGGGAGCGGGTGCGTTCAATTTGGTGTTATTGCTCTCACACTCTCTCATACTGGTCACTGGAAGTTCAACATGGCACCTCATGGCAAAGAACTCTCTGAAAAACAGAATTGTTGCTCTACATAAAGATGGCCTTGGCTATAAGAAGATCGCCAAGACCCTAAAACTGAGCTGCAGCACGGTGGGCAAGACCATACAGCGGTTTCACAGGACAGGTTCCACTCAGATCAGACCTCGCCATGGTCAACCAAAGAAGTTGAGTGCACTTTCTCAGTTTCATATACAGAGGTTGTGTTTAGGGACGTATGAGTGCGGCCAGCATTGCTGCAGAGGGTGAACGGGTGGGGGGTCAGCCTGTCAGTGCTTAGATCATACGCAGCACACTGCATCAAATTGGTCTGCATGGCTGTCATCCCAGAAGGAAGCCTCTTCTAAAGAGGATGCACAAGAAAGCCCGCAAACAGTTTGCTGAAGACAAGCAGACTAAGGAACATGGATTACTGGAACCATGTTCTGTGGTCCAATAAACTTATTTGGTTCAGATGATGTCAAGCGTGTGGCGGCAATCAGGTTGGGAGTAACAAAGACAAGTGTGTCTTGCCTACAGTCAAGCATGGGGGTGGGAGTTCATGGTCTAAGCCTGCATGAGTGCTGCCAGCACTGGGGAGCTACAGTTCATTGAAGGAACCATGAATGCCAACATGTACTGTGACATACTGAAGCAGAGCATGATCCCATCCCCGCCCGGAGACTGGGCTGCAGGGCAGTATTCCAACATGATAACGACCCCAAACACACCTCCAAGACGATCAAGAAGCTGAAGGTAAAGGTGATGGACTGCATGTCTCCAGACCTAAACCCTATTGAGCATTCATGGGGCATCCTCAAACAGAAGGTGGAGGAGTGCAAGGTCTCTAACATCCACCAGCTCCGTGATGTCATTATGGAGGAGTGGAAGAGGACTCCAGTGGCAACCTGTGAAGCTCTGGTGAACTCCATGCCCATGAGGGTTAAGGCAGTGCTGGAAAATAATAGTGGCCACACAAAATATTGACACTTTGGGCCCAATTTGGACATTTCTACTGCCAACAGTTTAGACAATAATTTCTGTATGTATATATTAACACATTGATTGCCGAGATCGATAAAACATGGAAATTACACATTAAAAAAAGGATTTTATATTGCAGATATGTGAGCTTGAGAATGTTGTGCTATTAATATTAATACCTATATTTGCATTTACAGTGCTACGGATAGGACTTTAATCCCTTGCGGGTCCTTTCTAGTACCAGTAGGCTTTTTAGCTCCAATTGCGGGTTACGGGTTTGAACACCAGTGGATTTGTAGCAATTTAATAGCGATTTCCAACCATAACACTTACGGGCTTGACACATCAAAGAATTTGCGGCAACGTAGTTCCGATTTCGACATCCCGTAGAGTTTTTCCGCATGTAACCCGCAGATCATTTGCGGGTATCTTTACGAGGCCAATAAGTAAGTCTAGCCGTCTCTGTTACTGGCTACGGTTTTACACGCTGTGGACATTTTATTGGGCTGTTAGATTGATAAATAAAAACGGTTACGATTTTAAGATTAACTAGTATAGGCAAGCAGACCCTTTATAGTCATCAGTTGCAATCGGTCTATGATTTTACATCCTGGACTTATATTTATTCATTATATGTTACGAAGCTTTGCAGCAGTTCCATATTATTGTTTGATCTTGTCTGCAGAAATCGCATTTTTGCAGCTTTATAAGATCATGAGGCTCCTGACCGAAAAAGTGCAAACCGGAGACAAAAATCAGGGTTCTCCCAAAATGTAGACAGCTATGAATGTTGTGTTCCCTGATGCTTTCACCTCTGCGACCTGGGTTCCATTCAATTCCGGGAACCAAGAGGTCACACCAACCTGAAGCCACGGAGGGTTGGGCCTGGCCAGTACTTGGATGGGAGACCACCTAGGAATACCAAGAGGTGTATGCTGTGGCCCACTGGAGAAGGAACTGGCAACTCACTCCAGTATCTATGCCATGAAAACCAAGTGGATCAGCATGACCACAAACATAAAGATGTGCCTGGTGTCTTTTCTTTAATCTCCATACAAACTGTTCTTCCAACAAAGTGAGGGCTTCATTTTAACTAAATAGTGTGCAACAGTTTACTCAACCAGTTGAGTTGTGGCTCTGTGGAAAATCAGTTTCTCACTTTACTAGCTAAACATGATACAATCACAATGTCCTGTTCCAAAAGCAGTTTGCACAAGTATTTAATAACATTTGTTAATGGTTTTCATGCAAAGAAAAGCTCAGTAGTGTTTAAAGTTTGCTCCTTTAAATGGGCGAAAGTATCCAAATATTTTTCCTATCTCTAGGGCTAATGAATACGGTTTAATGGACATATTTAAATAGGTGGTCTTTGTGTTACTCATGTATCTGCCAGTGGGCATGCTTTGTTGTATGCACCCATCCGTCCTGCTTGAATATATGTCTCTGATATGAAGTTACATCCCAAGCATGAGTGTTGCATGGTGTCTGTTTGTGAATATTGTTGTCTTTAGTGTTCTATATTTTACAGAATTATTTTATTTATTTTTTGTTTTTTTACCGTCTCTCCTCCCCCAGATCTCTTTCCATGTAGATCAACCCAAAAATCGGTCCAGTCTTTTTCTCAGACAACATAAATATTGTCTGTAATATTTTGCTCTGAGTTAATATAATTCCCCGCATGACTTGAGCCTGCACTGTGCTAGAAAAGCATATTTACATTTGTAGAATTAGCATTTTTTTTTATTATAGAATTTCAGATAAATTATATGTTTTGATGTTTTCTTCTTAGCTTTTTTTTATCATTATCATTTAACATTACATTTGATTTCTCACATTTGACTAAGCCAGCCTGAAATGAGGAGAGAGTTAATTGTAGATTATAGAGGAACAGTTGTAATCCTAATCCTGCCAACCTCATGTACTTTCCTGTCTATTGACCCATCGAGCTGAACCTCAGATATTGAAGGCAGGACATAACCTAGCAATACATCCATCTTTTTAATATTCAAAGGGACCCGTCACCCAAATCAAGTTATTCTTTACAAGTATGAAAACCAGACTATACATTTTATTAGCCATTCTCTCTGAAGTAAATAATTCCTGGGATGTTCAGCATGGTTTGTTCCATGTTTTTATGCAAATTATCCGTTCCCAAACTGATTTGATGTGCTAATTAGTAGCACAGTGTGCTTGTTTGCTTCTGTGATGGCAAAACTATGGACCTCATGCAGGTATATTCCCTTTCGGATCTATCCTGTTATTGTTATGGCGCTGCCAATATTTTGCCGCGCTGCGGATATGTGAGAGAAGTTCTAACCTTAACAGTTTACCTAAGCCTTGACTCTATGATATGGCACTGGAATACCGTCGGCACCATCTAGAGGTTTTTTACCGCATTGCAGTGACGGACTGCTGCTGTAACCATAACAGGATAGGACCTGCCTTCCTTTCTTGTCAAGCATTTTAAGCTACAAAAAACATGCATAAATAATTCTGAATACCTCATGAATGATTTACTGTAGAGAAAAACAGCTGATGCAATCTATAATCATTTGTCAATGCGCTTTAAGTAAAAAACAACTTGTTGGGGTGACAGTGTTGCTTTAAATATTTAATAATTTTTTTTTAGAAAGGAAGCTTTATGTATTTTGGGTATAAAATGGAATATAATTGACGTAAAAAAAATATATTTAGTGTATAAAAAGATTATATCTTATATAAAGTTATAGGGAGCAGTTATATGGGGCTTTTGGAGGTTTAGGAAGCAGTTATATGGAAGTGTATGTTTTATAAAGATGTAGGAGCAAAATATATTGAACAATTTGAAGAGTTTTAGGGAGCAATCAAATATATTATAGTATTTGTTATATGGAGCAACATGTTATAGGGAGTGGATTTGTGGGGTAATAGGACAAGCTAAAGGGAGCTGTAATAAAGCATATGTGGAGCATTATGGGTATGTGACGCATTACGTGGGTATGGAATAATATAAATTGATAAAGGACGCATTAAAATTAATTATAGGAAGCAGTTATCTGTAGCAATAATATGCATTTTGTGGAAGGGGTATTTTAAGAGTTACTTGGCTCATTTCTTGCAACTTATGTTTTGTACACCAGTAATTAGAAGGAGGATTCGGACTGCTTTATTAAGCAAATAAATGCCCACGCCATACATATTACTTGTTCCTATAGGCAATGTCAGCTCCTAGATTAGCAGAGCTTTGCTGTGTCCTTTGTGCTTGAACCTGGGCAGATCCCACGTCCACCTTCTTCCTCTCCATTCGTCCCATAACGCCCGCTCACCTTTTTTTGTTTGGATATTTGCAATGTATAACTCTGACCGTCTTACAGGCATGGGCAAGAAAGATGACCCCAAGCTGATGCAGGAATGGTTCCGACTAGTGCAGGAGAAGAACGCCATGGTTCGATATGAGTCAGAGCTCATGATATTGTGAGTTGTTTGGGTGCTTAATGGGACCAACACAACCCCTTTGGATCTTTTTGATTTTTTCAGGGATGTTATTGTGTGTGCGCATGCATATACCCCAAAATATGTTTCCCAGTCTTCATATTATTGCACAAGCCGGCAAATGCAAGAAAACTATATTTTGACTTGTCACATTTTCCTTCCTTGCGTCAGTGCTCGAGAGCTGGAGCTGGAGGACCGACAGAGCCGACTACAGCAGGAACTGCGAGAACGCATGGCAGTGGAAGGTAAGGATAGTGGAGGTTTTTGGTAATAAATAAATTTAAATCAAGGGAAAAATTGCCAAGAAGTTATCGTTATGGTAGGGTGTAAACTACTTTTCACCTCTTAACCTCCTGTTTCTAATCATGAGTGGTGCCAGCGCACTGACGGGCTATATATGACCTCACGTATGAAACAAACTTTTTGGCTAGCACAGCGCATGCATCCAAACAGGAAGTTAGTGGACGGAACTTGAAGCCAATATCCTGACAGTCTATTTTTAAATATTTCCCTTTTTTTTTTTATTAAACGTATATATTAATGTGTGTATTATTACATTATTTGCATAGAATATGAAGAATCTCTTTCTTTAAAGCGTATATAGAAGGTTGTATTTCAACAGCGGTAAACATTAATTTATCAGAATCTTGTTTTGATATTTTATTAAAAGTGAGTTCCTTCTCAGTGAAAACCAGTCTAGTAATTTGGTTTTTCTTTTATGTGATTCTTTTCTTTTAAAGACAGGAAATGATCTTGAGTCGGTTATTATGCATTGCATTATATAGTGCTTCATGGTTGCAACATATAGGTGGAGGTTGATATTTTAATTAGAAACCTGTAGTGAAGAATGAAAAGTTTACTCAGACTGATTCATCAAACCGCAAAGAGGACTGTTAAAGGCATATCTAAGTTCCTGGATTATGAATGCATCTGATAGAGGAGAAACAGTAGTGTATGAAAACATTTTTTTGCATGACAAATATCAAGATAAACATTTACAACCTCACCCTGATGTTTGTTAAATCTCTTGAGTTTGCAAGCAACCGTTTTTGTGAGTTGACACCCCTGAACATCCCTGCTAAAATTAGCATAAAATTCATAATTTGTTTTGGCCAATCACAATCACAACATTCTAATGCAATGTAACAATCATTAATGGCAGTTTGTGCCGATAGGAATCATGGGATGTATAGTCCCCCTATATATCCCATGATTCCTCTTGTCGATCATTGTATTGAGCTGCATCTGAAGGCTAGTAAAGGGCTAACATCTGTACCTAAATGCAGTGTTTCTATTGGAAGGTACACTGTGCCTATGTCAGCAGCTCTGGGGGTGTAGGAAACAAGTTATATTTTTAAATAAAATAAGTTTGTATGTGTATAGAATGACTCCATGTAATGTGTATAAGCAGCAAGTGATAGATTAGAGAGGGGAAAAACAGGGGAACTTAGATATACCTTTAAGTTATGTACCCCAATATCAGTGGTCAGTACTGACATGCTTTTCATGGACAGAAACTGTTAGGGTATATTTATTTTATCAAACTATATTTGTACATAGATCTCATATGTCAGTGTTTCCTAACTCCAAGGTCCCTTGCATCCTATCCTTTTTAGATAACCTGAAAACTGAACAGGAGCTTGCAGATGAGAAGAAGATCCTTAATGAGATGCTTGATGTGGTGGAGCAAAGGGATGCTCTAGTGGCACTACTGGAAGAGCAGAGACTGCAGGAAAAGGAAGAGGATAAAGACCTGGAGGAGGTCATGTTATCTAAAGGATTCAACTTGAACTGGTCCTGAGACCTGTCTTCTAAACTGACAAGTCAGACAAGGAGCTTTTGCCCTCCATTGGTTGGGCACAAATGGCGTCTCATTCAAAAGCCGGGATTGGAACAGAACCAGCCCAGTAAGGAGACACCGAGTATGGAATTGTTACACGCAACAGCGCCCGAACTGTCAGGGGAAGCTGCAATGCGCAGTACTCCTTGTTGGCAGCAACAGGTTAAAAGGGAGACTTTGTTACAGGAGCCAGATAATGACACTGTAGTTTTCAGTGTCCTCACAGACTATGTCAGTGCTGCGCAACTCAGTCTTTTAAGTATCGTCAACAGGCCAGAATTTCAGTATTTCTATGAATAAGCACATGTTGGTCACACATAAGACAGTACGTGAAAATAAGTAATTCAAGTGTGCTAAAGCAGAGATAACCTGATACATAAGAAGAGAGACACAGAAATCCTGGACTGTTGGAAGTCCTTATAGGGCTGAGTGACCCACCACTGGACTATGTTCTTGTTCACGGTATACTGCCATTTATAGTGGTTCAGGTTGTTATTTATTATAGGATAAGGATGACATATGCCTTGCTACCACTAGGAGGCGCCTCAGTACTGCTGTACCTTGCACTTTCTTAGCTAGCAGCAAGTTTCAGGGGGAATTTCTTTCACCTTTAGCCTCTAAGGAGGATTAGGAAAATGCCAGATTTTTTTTTTTATTTAAATATATTTTATGTATATATAACTTTTTTATTAATTCTAAACCCCATTCATTGAGTTTACTCTTTTTTTTTTAACTTTACTAAAATGTTTATGGAGGGTAGATGTTTCTTACTTAAACTCGTTCGTCTCTGTAATGAGTGTATCAAACCTAATGCAAAACAGTTTCATGGTAAATACATAAAATAACAGTTATTTAAGTGTCATTGGAAGTTTTTATGGCATATGCATGGTGCACTTTTTGCACCATAATTGCTCCACTTTTGCATTTATACATATGCATCATAGTTTTAGTGTAGTGTGAAGATGCATAATTTAGTGTAATAATAAAGCATTATCTCTCTGTAAGCTCAATTAAAGTGATACAGCATAGGTCATGGTTATGTCAGAAATGAAAATTACACGTAGAAATATGTATAATTGAAGTTGATTATTGATATAAAAAAAACTTGAGTGGAAGCGTTAGATAATTAAGCTTGAAGGCTGGGTATTTCAAACATAAATTATCTGCACGGGACATTCATCTCTATAATGATGATAAGGAAGAAGAGCATGCCCAGTTGATATAATATATATAATGACACAGAAGATCACGCTTTCATTATTTATTCTACTGAGCATGCTCTTGTTCATCACCCTAACAATAAGATGAATAGCCCTAGATAAGGAGAGTTAGAAAGAGAGAGGTCACGTATAGATAAGTATGTTGGAAATACCCAAATCTCAATTTAACACTTCCACTCATGTTTTTCAAAACCGACTGCAATTATATTTATTTATTTGTATACTTTTTAAGGTAATTTCTAAGTCCGTCACTGGTTTAAACATAGTCTCCCTTTCAACTCAGTTGATACCATAAGGGACAGAGCAATGTATCACAAATCTCCGGCAACCACGGACCTTCCAAGACCCCCCCAAGACAATCCAGCAGGGGGGATATCTTGAAGACCACAGTTTCTCATCACAACTACTTATGCTGAAACGTTCTTCCGACATCTTCAGTTTGTTTTTATCAGACCTTTTTTAATTGAATGGGGTAAAAAATCAATTGCATTTGCAGGTGCCTTTAGAGCCTCAGAGGTTAATGATATAAAAAAAAAAAATGTAGCACAGACTTCAAGGAGTAAGGATGAAGTGGAAAAACTTCCCTCTCGCCGGACAAAAATATTAAAGAAATTTTCATCGTGAATGAAGGATTGTTAACAGCTTCACTGCCAGGCGGATTCATTCTGGCAGCTAAAGACTTAAACAACCATTTCTTCTGCTTTTTTTTTTTTACTTTCGTATTCTGCGCTTGGCTAGAAAGTATTGGCCCCATTGGCAGAATCTAAAGGTTCAGGTTCCATTATTGTGCGGCTGTATGAAGGCAAAATGAAGGAGACTGGTACAACCAATAGGAATTAATAATACTGTGGACCTAATAACATCACAGCTTCCTAGTGGTCTGTCTCAAACTCCACGTTAGAATATAGAAGGACGAATATACAATATATTAGGATCATATAACAGAGCTGAACATCTGCAAAGGACCCTCTAATTTCCAAAGCAAAACCACTGTATGATCCATGCAGTAATGGGTGGGTTCATGTTGGATTGTAGACTCAATGGCAGCTGCATTGACTGATAATACTAAGAGTCCGAGCATTTCTCGTTTCCCTTCCCTGAAGAACATTTATTTTAAATGACCCAAACAAATGTTATTTTTGCCCATAGAGTCAAAATTAGTACACAGACCGGATCACTACATTTTAGTGTCCACTCCTAAAAACCAATGCAATTTATAAGTCCTATTTTTGACTTTAAAGCCCGTTGCAGGCTTGACGTCTTTTTGAAAAGTTGAGCTGCTAATTTGAATTAATCCAATCTGCGAACATGTAAAAAATATTCTATGTACTATACAAAGTAATAATGCAATGTTTAAATCCTTAAATGTTGGGGGATCTATGAAGCCAACACTGGCCCACTCCATATTGTAATAGTTCTACCGTATTCTGTACTAGACATACAGTGCACAATTAACCCACTTCTCAAAATTGTTCAACAATATGTTACATGCCTTTATCAGAAAAGTGGTAAAATATCTATATATTTAAGCAATTGACACTGGATAATTGAGCATACAGAGACAGATCCCATTAATATATATCATTAATATATACTCTTGCTTTTTTTATTTTGTTATGTGCGTTTCGCTGATTGTCTTAAAGCTTAAACAATATTGAGGATTATTTTATTTTTTTGCACATTATAAATTACTTGTAAGTCTGGTTTTAGACAGAATGGCCACAATGCGAAAAAGAGATTAATTACTGTGTGACCCAAACTGGCCTAGTTAAGAGTGATAATCAGATCTTAAGTGGAACTAAGGCGTCAGGCCAAAGGATATGAAAACATAAGGGTTGGGAAAGGTACATAAACTCTGAATGCAGCCCCAACAAAATGGCGGCCTGACTAGAATATGTAAGTGTTGTAGAGTTAAAATATTTATTTAAAGGACCACTCTATGATGAAAAAAATATATGTTTGAAAAAACTGAGCTTTAGACAACAAAACTATCATTAAGCTAATTTTAATTTAAACAATATATAATATCTTGAGGCCTCTGTTGGTCACCGTAATCATCCTTGATACTTTGGTGAGGTTGGCATGCGTGAGAGGAGCGTTTAAAGATGCCTGCTTCAGAGGATGCATAAGGGAAGGGGGCAGGTGTCAGATTTTGAAAGCCTCAGTCATTTAATTAGTACCCCACCATCCCTTCACTGTTCAATAAATTAATACATGCCCTTAGGCTTTTAAATTTAAGTTTTTTTCCCTATAATACAGTGGTCCTTTAAGCAAGAAGTGAACAACTCCAATACTTAGAGCCAGTATCAGTAACATTTATGCTCCAAGAAGGGGTAACTATATATATATATATATATTTAAAAGGATATGGAACTGTTACATTTTCTGTTGTATATTTAGAAGAGTAGGTTGCAAACATTGTAAAAAATATATTTTTGGCTTGTTTTTCCAGCATGAGACTAGTGATCTGAAGTTTACTAACCTGCTTCTTACCCTACAGCACTAACATGACTCTCCAGACTCAGACAGTATCTCTGTACAGGTTCCGATTGGCTGGTCTGCGCGGATCATCATTTGGACAAATGTGAACCAATTTATCGAAAATAAGGGAGAGCACAGGTCCCTCCTTGTGCTGTACTTAAGTATCCAGACCTTAGATTACATATTTTATGCAAAAAAAATAATACCTTTGACACATATTTGTTTGTAAAATACATCATACAAGAGCCAGATGCAACTTAATTAACCATCCAACATGTTTCCAGTGATCTAATTAAATTATTTTCAGCTACTGCAGTAAGTATCTGTCCCCTAAAAACATTTCCCAGTGCAATACAATATGATGTCATAATGAAGATGCAGAGTGAGAATTATCTGCCAAGGAAAAGTAAGGGCTATTCCTTCAAGATAAAATGTTGCTTCTTCCTCTGCTTCAAGGATCAGCTGTGCAGAATGTAGTGAAAAAGCTTGACATCTCCGTGGAATGTCAATTAATTCATATTTATATATATGTATATATAAATATATCATTACTCATTTCTTTAAAGCTTTTATGCTGGTATTTAACCTCATGATAACCCGCAACATGTTCCGAGGCCATTTACTGGTGTCCTATAACAAGAATTAATCACAAGTAAGGGATAAGGTGAAATGTTATATTAAATAGTAACTGTTGGTTCCATTTGCAATATTTTATTTTGTGCTGGAAGCTACAGTCTTTGTGTTCAGTCCTCCACTGTAGGTTAAGTTGTGACTGACATCATAAATGGTCATTGATTGTTACCTGACATGGAATCCTGCAAAGGCTGCTGGGTAGTAGATGCCACAGGCCATGTCAACCTAAAAATGACCAAAGTAGTAGTATGGAGGCTGAATGATAAATACTGCAGTTTCTAGTACAAATTATAGGAATAGAATAAAAGGTGACTTATCGTGTATAATGCTATATAAATCTCAACTCATGCCCCACTTACAATTCTACAATACACTGTCAGTAGAAGGTGTCATAGGTTTCCTCTGCCATGTAGGTGGGCATACACTGAATTGAGAGAATGCCCATTTAGGCAATGGCGTTTCTCTGTGAGTGTCGTAATAGGCATTACCACGGCTTGAAATGATATCCCTTTGTATCTCTTACACACCCACAAACTAGAGTTGAAACACCCCAAGAATTTGTGCAGACACTGTTTTCACTTTTTTTGTCAATTAACTTATTTTTTTAATACTTGAAAGACAAGTTGCTGTTTTTATACATAAAGATTCAGAAGAATTTACGTGCCTGTGTGTTTTCTTCATTTCAGGGTGTTGGCTATCAATAATCTATTCCTTTTACGTGATCTCTAAGGTGGTGACATGTAAGAAACCTTTCACATTATATGTGTGTCTGGGTATTCCTCTCCATTTATAATATCTTCATATAGTATATGGTGTTAGCATAATAATATAATACAGTAACTCCAGTACTTACACTCCAAAGTGTAATCTGAAAAAAACTAAGTTGAATAATACTTATCTGCAATTTTTGTATGGACATATCATATATAATATCATAACTCTTATTTACAGTACTATTTGTGGACCAGATTTTACAAATATATTTTTGTCTGATTGATAATAACTTGTCCGACATTTTCTACTTGGAATTAATCTACTTAAGAATTTAGCTATGTAAGTTGGGGGCTTACTATGCAGGCTGGGATGGTGCATTAATTAGAATATTAGAGGAAGAGAGCAATGGCAATTTTATAATACACAATGGGTTGGAAATAGTACAGGTTGGAATCTTTTTACAGAAAAGAAATGTGGCTGACTAAGAAAAAAGGCTGACTAAGAAGAAATGCAGTGGAAGTGGGCCCATGAGGCCTTGCTGCCTGCGTGTATAGGTACATGGTTATTCACAGTTTATAATTGCTAACGAGAGAAGGCCAAGTAGATCATTAGTGTCCTCACTTATAGATCTACCTTTCATTTAATCAGATAATAGCTATTTTAGTTTATGCAAAGTAAATGTGAAACTAATGGGGCTTGTTCTGAACAGTAGGAGCCTCTAATTTTGTTTAGGGTCTTTAAAAATCGAGAGCAGCGCCTATATTCAGATGGAACCGAACGCGAACTGGTCTCTGGCAGAAAATGAATGAAATGATGTGACTACTGAGAGCTTATTGTGGGGATCACATATATAGTTGTGAGCAATACGGGTTGATGATAACGTTGCGGGTATTAATAATTAATTCATAGCTAGTGATTACAATTCTTAGTTCATTTATTTTAAGAAAAGGAATTCAAAGCAGGAGAAATGGTACTGACAAGTTTTTGTGGGCAGAAGGTTACTGTCTCCAAAGAAAAAAAATGTCAGTTTTGTTGTGTTTTGAAGACGTAGTATTTATCCCTGTAACATATATGGATCAATGTAGTGAACATGGATTTAAAAGTAAAATATATCAATCTAACTATGTCACATCCTAAACACGAGGATCGAGAGGAGTGGCAATAACATTCCATTAGTGGTTGAGGCACGTGTGCTAGATGAAGCGGGGAGATACATAGTTACAGTAGGTAGATTGAGAGGTAGGGTGGGGACATTGGTGAACATGTATGCACCAAATCAGGTACATGTAAGTTACATGGCATCATTATTGGAGATACTGGGACAGGTACAGAGTGAAAAGCTAATATTGGATGAAGATTTTAATCTAGTTCCATGTATAAAGAAGAGCTGATATCTAGATAAGTACTCGAAAACTTCCATCTGATCTGCCTATTGTTTCTACCTAAAGCGGTGTTTGGCTCTACCACTTCCATTAGAAGACTGTTCCACTTCTACATCTTGTTTAAAGTAGTACTTTGTACTTAATCTCCTAATTTCAAATCATGACCTGTTGCTCTTTCTTTCCCCCGAGTATGGAAAACACACACCTGCTGAAATGTATTTATTTATAAATCCTTTTATATATTTGATGGTTTCTGTCAGATAACCCCTCTCCCTTCGGTCCTCATTTTCAGGTCATGACATTTTTCCTTTTAGACCAGGATCCAGTTTATTTGCCCTTCATTGAATTGTTTCTAATCTATTAAAATCCTTTTGAAGATATGGTCTCCGTTACTAGATACAGAGTGGTTGGTTATGGTAAGACCATGACTGACGTTTTATAGGAAAAATCTGAAGTAACCGATGAACTCTCTTTCTGGTGATAGAAAAAGTAAGGGTCAAACCATAATAAGGACTGCAAAATAAATTAAATCAAATTAGGAGCTGGAGTGAAAAAGAGTCCTGGGGATACCAAGCAGAGTACTCCATCTGCAACTCACTGGGAGGTAAAATCAGACATATAAGGGGCTGCAGTCTGGTAAAACTAAAATAAATATGATACATGGAGTCTGTCTTGGCACAGAATGGACAAGTGGCTGGTGATTCTGTGAAATTAGCCAGGTACTCTCTTGTACTCACCATGGAGTCCTCGTTGGGTCTTGAAACCAAAGAGGAGAACTGGACACAGTGTATTGAACACAAGCTGACATAGATAGGCCTTTTATAAGTCAAACCATAAAAAGAGTAAACAACTGCAAAATAAACCAAAATCATTAGGATAGTGAGAGGAAATGACATTTGGTGGGGGGGATACTGAGCAGAGTACACCATCTATAGCCCACAGGGAGGTAAACTCCCAAGGTAAACATCCCCTCCGTGGACAAATCCAGGTGGTACTTTGGCCGGATATGGGAGCCCACAAAGTGCCCGGAACATGGCTCTCTGGCCCTGTTACCCTGTGGACACTTAAGTGCCCAAAAAAGCGGGGCTGCAATTTGGGGTATCTAAAAAGGTACTCTCTTGTGCTCAGTGCACTCTCCAACTGCTCCATGGTGGGTCTTGAAACCAAAGAGGAGAAATGGACACTGTTTTGAACCATAGTTACACAGATTGGCCGTCAATCAGCAGATACTGGTCATTTCTAGGATAAAGTATGTTGGATAAAAGACAAATATGGGGAGCAGTAGAAGAGAAAAGGGTGAGAGCGAAAGGATAGGTATGGAAGGGATTGAATGAGCGAAGGGAGAGCGTGGAGGGGGAATAGGGAGAAAATTGGAAGAACAGTGAGGTAAGGAGAGAGAGGAGAGTGAGACTTTGTAAGGGAGTTAAGATGATACGAGGGGAGAAAGAGTGGGGCGGGAGGTTGCGTCCACACGAGGCAGTTGATATTGTTCATGGCATTAGGGCGTCGATTGTATATTGAAAGAAAAAAAACATTAAACACCACAGGATTCTCAAGAACAGAAAATGAGCATTCTATGAAAACATATAAAGAACTTTTTGGTGGAAATTATATCATTAACCAATTCTGCATTTCTGGACAATGAAACACAAATATATTTTTTAAAACCTTGAGTAGTTTGGCGCTCCATGCCAGCAACTGAGGCCCTCGCTGTGCGAGCCCCCATCGTTAGCAACAGGCCGCATGCTCACAATTATATATGTCATTAATTCTAAGACCTAACATCACTTTCCCTGTTAATAAAAGTACTGTAATGTGTTGTTATTTACATTACAAGTGCTACCTATTGTACTTTACCCCCCTTGTGGGTGCTCTCGAGCACATGTTGGCTTTTGGGCTCTATTTGCGTTTTACGTACTTGCTCGCGAGTGACCACGTTGCAATTTAATAGCTGAATTGAACAAGTAGCGGTTACGGGCATGACAGATCAAAGGATTTACGTGCGCAAAGTTCAACGTTGCTCACCACGTAGCCCATTCCTGGCTGTCCTGCTTGTTAGCACGCAAAGCCCGCGGCGAGCAACGTTACGAGGCATCCTAGCATGCAAATAGCGTTAAGGTGACAGTTATGGGCTACGTTTTAAAACGTAGCCCCAATTTAATGAGGCTGATTAAACTGCAGTGGTATTTTAAGATAGTGGAACTAAACTGGTCAAGAAACATAAAAGTTTAAAATGCCAACAAATGGAGAGTCTTTTAGCTCTTACCTTCACATGTAAATCTTCAGTCCATCTCACACATTACAGTAATAACACATCGAGAAGTCCATTTTGATCCACAACATGAGATCGATATACAGATTCAGGTATAATAGAACTCGTATAACATTACATTCTAAGTTCATTTGTAATTGATTTATTTACCTTAACTTTAATTCTAATTAAAAAATGTTTACAATAACAAGATATGTATTAGAGCCTAGAGTAGTGACATAGATATAAATAGAGATATAATCATTAAATAATATTCATCGCATTGGACCACAGATGCAATTAAATAAAATGGCTTATTTAAAATACTAAATATTTAGGGCATGGTTTGCATCAATAATTAACTGAATAGGGTGAGGCAAGGGAGAAGTATGGTCTAACAACAGTGTGTGTATATATATATATATATATGTATATATATATATACACACACTGTTATTGGTTCATGGCCAGTCTGATCACATTCTCCCTTGCCTCATTACTATTAGTCAGCCAATGGAAAAAGAGATTGTTAGCGTTACATCACCGAAAAAGCGGAGGGTAGATTTCCAAGTCCTACGTGCTTCAATTACAGTTTGTGATGGGACCCACATTCCAGATATAATGCAATATTAATAAAGCAGTAAATATGATATTCTGTTACATGTTAGTTACAGTATATGTATTAACACATTGATTGCAGGGATCGATAAAACACAAAATATTGACATGAAATAAAGTATTTTTTGTGGCCGATTTGCGGTCTTGAGAATGTTGTGCTATTAATTCTAAGACCTAACATCACTTCCCATGTTAATAAAAGTACAGTATAGTGTTTATATTTGCATTACAAGTGCTACGTATTGTACTTTACCTTCCTTGCGGGTGCTCTCGAACACACGTTGGCTTTTGGGCTCCATTTGCGTGTTACGTGCTTGATTGCGAGTGACCACGTTGCAATTGAATATCGAAATTGAACAAGTAGCGGTTACGAGCATGACAGATCAAAAGGTTTACATGTGCGAAGTTCAACGTTGCTCACAACGTAGCCTATTCTGCATGTTAGCACGCAAAGTCTGCTGTGTCTTCTCCCCCTCCCCTGTGTCTCCTCACCCTCCCCTGTGTCTCCTCACCCTCCCCTGTGTCTCTTTGCCTCCCCTGTGTCTCTTCCCCCCTCTCCCTCCCTTGTGTCTACCCCCCCCCCCCCCCCCCTACTGTGCTCATTGCGGGCTTTGCAATGAGCACCTTCGACGTTCATTGTGAGCCTTGGCATGTGCCTCTCCCCCCTCTCCCTTCTGCACCCATTGCAGGCTTCCGCATGCACATGCGCAAACCTGCAACTTTGCAAGCGTTACAAACTTGCAGTACCACAACTATATATGTCATCTTTTGTGTCAATATATGGCTACTCCTCACTCTTCATGTAAAACAATAAACAAACAACAAAAAAACAATAAAACATATAGTGATATAATGGTATAATAGTAATAGTGATGAGGCTCAGCATCACATATACAGCTGTCAGTGTATGTAATGTTTGCGATGTTGGTCACGCTTTTGCCCCCCATCGACACCCGCACAACTTAGGCTGCTCATTGCACTACGAGCCTCGCGGGATTTAGGCTGCAATGATCGTTGAAGGCATTCATTGCACTACAAGCTTTTTCGAAGTGAGGCGAACAGTTGAGACACGCGGGACGCCACAAAAAAATGTACAACTTTGCCGCTGATCGCCAGGAACGCAGTTTGCTAATTTAACGGCCAAACTTAATTCAAGCGCGTAACTCTAAAAACCTGAAAAACAAGCAAAAAAATTTAAAAAAAAAATTAAAAACACACTCACACATAGCACAGGAGGAAAGCCAGGAAGCCTGGGAGTGAGGGTGCAAACAAATTGGAGCAATATTTGCCGTTTTCCGCCGCTTGAAAATCGGCTAAGCGAGGGAAAAAATGGCAGACGAAAAACGTGATGAAAACGTGGCCCACCAATGCCAGGCACGCAGAACTTAGAAAATACACGACGGCGAAAACAGTATCACTTACACTAACAACGCCAGGCACGCAGGACTTTGAAAATAAAACCCAACGCAGGTGCTCAGAGGAGCAAAACTTCACATATATACATATATATACAGGTATACCCCGCTTAAAGCTACCCCGTTTAGAGCTGATTCGCTATAGAGCTGTTTTTTCCTGCCAGACCCCTTTTAATGCTTCGGATTTTCCAAAGAAAACACAATCCCAAATGAGCCAGAAGCTTCAACATCAATAATTTAAAGTTTATATTTCTGCTAATGTTCAGTTTGTGTTAGTGCTGTTTCTTTGGAGTTGCTCTATCCCAATCTTCCCAATGTTAAACTGCCTCATATAGAGCCGTTTCGCTTAGCACTCCTATTACCTGGAAACATCTACAGCGTTAAACGAGGTATAGCTGTATATACACTGTTATTAGTCCATGCCCAGCCTGATCACATTCTCCCTGGCCTCATTACTATTATACCCTTATATGTTATTATATGTTTTATTATTTTTGTTGTTTGTTTGTTGTCATTGCTATTACTACTATTGATGAGTAGCCATATATTGACACAAATAGTAACAATATTGTAAGAAATAATGTATCAATATATAATTATCCAGAGCATTGTGAGAGTAAAAGAGCTTAGAACCCCAAGTCACAGCAAAAGTAAATCCCGAAGAAGAGCCTCACAGTACACTTTGGACGTCACCAGAGACAGGGAGGTATATTTTTAGATCTCCATATCCAACAGATCCCAATATCAATTACATTCAGGTGAGGCCACAGTATTAAGGAAACAACGAGTAAGAGTGGCTCATGGGGTCTTTGAATATGAAAATTTCTCTGGAAATTATATGTCATCAAAGCAGGTGCAGAGCTACCACTGGTGCAACCAAACCAGATGCACCAAGGCCGTCACCTCCAGGGGACCTTCCCCCACGACCCCTCCCTCTGGTCTCCTATGGCTTTCAAACTTCCTTTGCTAGCCTTCACTGGCGCCGCAGCAACCCCACGGCCCCCCCTGGGCCCCATGTACCCTCCTGGTCCTTACCTCCCCCCCCTATTCCTCTCTTCTTTCTCATCCCATCTTCTTCTCTACTCATATGAATATGAATACCTGGGTACCACTTATGGAGTTTGTGGGGTCAGGTATGTATGGTGCAAGTTCCTAATAACAGACCTGGTATGAGATTTTAACTACACTATAGTCTGGACTCAGGCCCAAATGCATAGATATGGGTCTTATTCAACAGATTAAATCTGAACATGGATATCTGAAGAGCTGACAAATGGGAAAATGTTTCATTATGCACAAGATCTTGGTGAAATGGAGAGGAGTGAGAGCGAGCATATAATCCCCTGTGCAACCATCCGCAGAAATGGCCTGAACTGGCCTCTGTAGAAGAACTAGCAACATGGAAGTAGTGGATGGATTGGTATTTTTGTGATATATGTCCACCCCACCCCGGACCAGGCTTAAGCTTGCAGTACAGGAGTTCAAAGGGAGAGATTCCCGTGGACTCCTGGGATACTTCCCGGTAGGCAAAGAGAAGGTAGGGGAGTAGTTGCTCCCAATCCTTCTTTGTTTCTGTGAAAGTACAGAGCATTTTCTTAAGGGTTCCATTGAACCATACACAAAGTCTTCTGGTCTGAGTATAATATGGGGGAAGAGCTTAGGTGCTGTATGCCACATAGCTTACATAGCTGTTGGGTAACATACACTGGGGCCCCCTATCTGATAGGATTTCTCTAGGGAACCTTACTCAGGTGAATACCTTTGATAACGCCTCTGTTACCTTAGGAGATAAAATACTAGACATGGTGATAGCCTCAGGGTTTCGGGTCGCATAGTCCACGATGGTTAAAATCAGCTGCTTTCCTGTCCTACTAGATCCGGCTAGTTGGCGTATGATTTCAACAGCCATACATTGAAACATGGTATCTATCACTGGTAAGGTCTCAAGAGGGACACGAGTACCCCATCCCGGGCGATTATACCGCTGGCAATCATCTCAGGACTTACAGTAAGTTTTATTATCCGGGTTAACCTTGTTAAGGCGGCGTCGGGTCTTCTTCATTCCTATGTGTCCAGCTAAGCGCACCTCGTGGGCTATCTCAAGCAACCTCCCCCTAAACTTCTGGGCACTACCATCTACTTCATAGTCCCCTCTCCTTCTGGCTAAGGTAAATTAACATTTATATCAGGGAAATAGTCCGTGTCTACTTTTTTCCTTTTATTTTTATCAAAATTTTAACTTATACATTTTAAGTTTTAACTTTATAATAACAGTAAGCAATATATTTTCCTTTACTTTGGTGAAAAATGAGCAACTAAAGTAGATCAAGTTAACTTATTTCACCCTGCATCTGTAGTACCAACGAATGTTAGCAGTAAACATTACATTTGACTTACATTCGGTCTCTAATCCTAGGGCCAGCGTCGGAGCCCAGATCTCCCCGGCTCCCATTTCCCATCCAAAAGAGAGTACAAATAGAGGGGTAATTACTTATTTTAGGGGATATTAACCATGGTTCCCAAATCTTTAAAATAAAAGGGGGTAAGAGTCCAATAGAATGTGTGTTAGCCTTTCTTTTATTAGTATGAAGTTAACCTTGAAGAGGACTTCCCAAAAAGTAAGTGATTGGGATTCCCAGCACTTGGCTATATGACTTTTAGTAGCCAAGGTGATAAACTGAAAGAGCTTATTCTGATAGGTATTTAGATTATATCAATATGAATACCTAAGAGGCAGGTCCCAATCGAGGGGAGGATTGGGGTATCAAATAGTTTGGAGGCCAGTTGTGTTGATTTTCTCCAAAAGCCCTGAGCGATTGGTCAAGTCCACCAGATGCACCTGGGTAACCAGGCAACTGTTATAGGAAACTTGCTGCCTCCAGCCAGAATAACTTCCATGGTCTTGGGGAGTAGTGCAGTGTAGGTTACTAAGTCCTGGTGTACCACGGTCACTGCGGTCGCGGTCCTGGTAGCTCAAAATCCTTGAGCTTTCCTCCCCTGCACCTATACTGTTTGTCGGAGATGGCCCCTTTGATCCTTCGGGCCCTGCTGTATTACATGGAGGGTGGCATAGTACACCTCATCCTCAGGTCTGGTCTGGTCCACTCCCGCCCTCTTGGTTGCCCCTTCCCACTCCTCCAGGTAGTAGACTTGGCTGGTGTAGTGGGTCCCTGCAGTCCCTCTTTTGGCGGTAATACTGACAATTCCGGCTACATAATGGTCAGCTAGACGGACAGCCTCCTCCCCAGTAGTTGAGTTGGTTTCTGGTTCTTCACCCAAGCCATTAGGTCAGCAGGACACATTAAATAAAACTGTTCCAGGAGGACCACATTCATGGTCCCTTCCAGTGTGGTAACCTCCTCCCCTTTCCACCAACTGCAGCAGGCATGCTTCATACTGCACATTATCTCTGTGTAGGTGTCCTTGGTACCACTGGTTAAGGTACGAAAATTTAGCATGTACAGTGGATATAAAAAGTCTACACACCCCTATTAAAATTGCAGGTTTCTGTGCTATAAAAAAATTAGACAAAGATAAATCATTTCACAACTTTTTCCACCTTTAATGTGACCTATAAATTGTACAACTCAATTGAAAAACAAACTGAAATCTTTTAGGTGGAGAGAAGAAAAAAAGAAAAATAAGGTGGTTGCATAAGTCTGCACACCCTCTTATAACTGGGGATGTAGCTGTGTTCAGAATTTAGCAATCACATTCCAAATTGTGTTAAATAGGAGTCAGCATACACCTGCCATCATTTAAAGTGCCTCTGATTAACTCCCAAATAAAGTTCAGCTGCTCTAGTTGGTCTTTCCTGAAATGTTCTTAGTCGCATCCCACAGCAAAAGCCATGGTCCACAGAGAGATCTCATTGTTAAACGGTATCAGTCAGGAGAAGGGTACAAAATTTTTTCCAAGGCATTAAATATACCGTGGAACACAGTGAAGACAGTCATCATCAAGTGGAGAAAATATGGCACAACAGTGACATTACCAAGAACTGGAGCTCCCTCCAAAATTGATGAAAAGACGAGAAGAAAACTGGTCTGGGAGACTACCAAGAGGCCTACAGCAACATTAAAGGAGCTGCAGGAATATCTGGCAAGTACTGGCTTTGTGGTACATGTGACAACAATCTCCCATATTCTTCATATGTCTGGGCTATGGGGTAGAGTGGCAAGACGAAAGCCTTTTCTTACGAAGAAAAACATCCAAGCCAGGCTACATTTTGCAAAAACACATCTGAAGTCTCCCAAAGGCATGTGGGAAAAGGTGTTATGGTCTGATGAAACCAAGGTTGAACTTTTTGGCCATAATTGCAAAAGATATGTTTGGCGCAAAAACAACACGGCACATCACCAAAAGAACACCATACCCACAGTGAAGCATGGTGGTGGCAGCATCATGCTTTGGGGCTGTTTTTCTTCAGCTGGAACTGGGGCCTTAGTTAAGATAGAGGAAATTATGAACATTTCCAAATACCAGTCAATATTGGCACAAAACCTTCAGGCTTCTGCTGGAAAGCTGAACATGAAGAGGAACTTCATCTTTCAGCATGACAACGACCCAAAGCATACATCCAAATCAACAAAGGAATGGCTTTACCAGAAGAAGATTAAAGTTTTGGAATGGCCCAGCCAGAGCCCAGACCTGAATCCTATTGAAAATCTGTGGGGTGATCTGAAGAGGGCTGTGCACAGGAGATGCCCTCGCAATCTGACAGATCTGGAGTGTTTTTGCAAAGAAGAGTGGGCAAATCTTGCCAAGTCAAAATGTGCTGATACTCATACCCAAAAATACTGAGTGCTGTAATAAAATCAAAAGGTGCTTCAACAAAGTATTAGTTTAAGGTGTGCATATTTATGCAACCATATTATTTTATTTTTATATTTTTTCTTCCCTCTACCTAAAAGATTTCAGTTTGTTTTTCAATTGAGTTGTACATTTATAGGTCACATTAAAGGTGGAAAGAGTTCTGAAATCATTTATCTTTGTCTCATTTTTTTACAGCACAGAAACCTGACATTTTAACAGGGGTGTGTAGACTTTTTATATTTACTGTATGTGTCTGGTGTGACAGCATACCACTCCAGTAGCACCTTGCAGACTTCTGCATATGTCCTCTGGCTCTTAGGGATCGCCCGAAATGCTTCACTGGCTTTTCCACTGAGACTGCTGAACAATAGCCTCACTCATTCATCCTCTGGTATTCCTTGTAAATCGCACTGCTGTTTAATGTCCTGGAGGAATCTTTTGCCCCTCCTGTCCCTGGCATCAGGCAGGTAGCCCTCTTTTGCTGTTCCTCCTATACCTCCAGGCTGAGCTTGTCCAGCTAGGCCATTAGCAGTTCCCAGGTCAAGCCAGGTATGAGGCTTTTCCATTTCTGCAATCTCCTACAGATTTCCTCTTACTCCTCTGTCAATACCCCCAGACCCATATCCTGATCTTCTGTACCTGGAACCGTTGCTTCCTCTGTTTCTCTGGTTTCTTTGGCCTGCGGAGCTTGTCATCTAGGACCAACTCCTGAATCCTATCAGCCTTGTTGTTCCTGCCGACCCAGCGAAGCCTCTCTCCCGATATAGCTCCCCAATCTCAGTAGCAGACATGTTATCATTCTTCGTCATTCTGCTTGTTGAACAGAGATCCCACTGCTGCTACCAGTGGTTATGATCCTACTGCTTCAGTTGGGTTCAGAAAGATCTTAGATCAATTTCAACCAGTAGGCCATGAGGTTCTTTGGAAAATCCCTTTTAGCAAGAATGTACCCAGCACAGCATATAACCATCAGTACCCAGGAAGCATGTCAGCAGTACACTCTCAGTGAATTAATAGCAAAGTATCATACAGGGTCCGTTGCAATAATTACCTTGTGTAGAGTCATTATCTTCCCAGAATAAACCAAAGACAATGCTGATGTATATTTTAAACTGAACCACACTTTATTGATTGTAGGACAGCATATTTATCCACCACACAGTTCCACCAATCTTTACCAGCCCCCACCCTGACACCCATGGGAGCTATCCATCAAGTCATGTTATCTCTCCACACCCCACCCCTTTTGTTCTGGACCTTCCAGGGAGTCCAATTCCTTCCAGACTATCTCCCTGATGTAGCAGGCTATTTATATGTCTTCAGCTCCTAGATTTCCATGGCTATGGGGGAAGAGTAGGAAACATTTGAGCTTATCATCAAGAATCAAAGCAGGGGCTATGTCACACACTTCCTCACCCTTGATCTCCACTTGCTGAGATATTCACCTTAGTGTGATGTTCTGGCAATGGTCAACAGCTCACTGACAGCCCCATTCACCTCCCACCTGGTTAGCTCCACTGATCTCCTGTCATCTGCCAGCCCCCTCCTGGAAGGTATTGAAACCTTTCCCAACCAGGCATCTTGTACCCTGTACCCCACATCCCCAGGAAAATCTAGTAGTATAATAGCACACTTTAGTGAACTCTCTGGGGAAAATGCAGCATTTAGACCGCAAACACGATTGGGTACCATCCATACATCAATAACTGTGCAACATGGGTAACACGTGGAATATGGCTCATGACACACAAGATGACTGACACTAAAACATAGCACACAGTCAGGGCCGGATTAAGACCTTTAGATGCCCTAAGCACTTAAATGATTTTGGTGCCTATATATATATACAGTATATATATATATATATATATATAATTCAAAATATAAACAATAATAAACTGTTGCATATATATCATTAACCTCTATTATTTTATTATTGTTTTATTAATATTGTATATATATATATATATATATATATATATATATATATATATATATATATATATGTATGCAATTTGTCATTTATTGTGGGAGTCCATTTTTCTGGAACCTGGTTCAGCTGCACCATTTTGCAGTTTTGCACCATATAGTCCATGGTAAATCCAGCAATGGAAATTTTTTGTGCTGCTCCCCTTCCCTTGATGCCCTAAGCACGTGCTTATTTTGCTTAATGGTAAATCCAGCCCTGCACACAGTAAAACAACATGACCAGAATGCCACACACAACTCCCAATGACCAACATGGCTTCCATAGTCCCGACACTCCAGTGCAGAGGAAGTTTGCCAGAGAAAGGAGGAAAAATAGTGGCCCACTAGTAGTTTTAGGGTCATCCAGGGCATAACACACAACAATGCAACAGTGTAAGGAACTTATGGTGGTCCTTAGAGGCCTTTTCAAGTGGCCTGTGCGGAAAAAAAAAGTTTTAAAACCATTAGACTTGACCACAAAATGTAGTTCTCAATTGGGTTACATGGACCTGCGCCAGGTGTCTACAACCAGATTATGCCATAAGCACAGAAAAGTGCTATTAATATGTTTGTTTATTTAACTTGTCACTTTGCAACTTCTCAAAATAATAGAAATGTTGTAATAAGAAGAGATTTGAGACTTTTTTCTGGTGGGACCGAGAGGGACAAGTTCTGGGAAGTTACAAAAGAGAAGAGTGCGTCAGACGGACCTGAACAAACCACATCACACACTCAGGATATCCTCAGTGGTCTGACTATATCGCACACTAATGTGCCATTACAGAATAATAATATCTACTAGTCAGGGCCACTTAATGGGGCACAGCTCCAATTATGGCACCACAGCTAATAAGGTATCAATTAAATGTTATTATAAAATTGCATTTTACATTGAGATTTGCTTTTTTACAGATCAATCAGCCTTTCTGGCCCACTCCCTAAGGATGGACTAATATCTCTTTCTAATTAGGTGATTATTGATCAGTCCCCAAGGAAAAATGAGCTGATTAAGCTAACGAGGTCTGTTTCTGCTCAGTCTTTTCCTTTGCATGTGTCTTTACACTGAAAACAGTATATATAGAGCCACAGGGGTGTAAATAGCAATTGTTGCCAATAATCACATTATTAAAAAGAGATATCAGTGGATCAAAAATAGTGATTGTCATGTAAAAATTAAAATTTAAAGGTAATGCAAATGCAAGGTAATTTGATTACTTATTATTACCTACTAGCGTCTTGCCCGTCAAAAATGACGCAATGTAAAGCTTTTTCTACTGTAAGGACCTTTGGCGCTCATTGCGAGCCTCTCCTCTCATGTACTTTTGCTCCTATGAGCACCTTTGGAGCTTAATAAATTAATACACTTTACCTATTTCTAATAATATATCCATTAATCAATAGCCTGAAGAGCTAACAATCTCTTGTTATTTTCCTGCAGCATACAATGTACAGTTGGACTGTTGCTGCCCTGAGGAGAAAGTGTCAGCAATGTGCCAATTGTGCAGTGTAAATAGGCTGCGTGCACAAGGGCAAACCGTTGGTGTAGTCGGGTAAAGCGCCATTTTATGTTCGTAATGTTCTTAGTTGCAAGTTAGTGTTGCAAAATGGCGTTGATTGTCTATGTGTTACGCGGCTCGCAAGCGTTTTCCGTCCTTTCTAATAATGTATTTCGTACCTCGTACATTCCTGTGTAAAAGTGTTACGCGGCACTCAGTGTTTTACGCGGTTCGGGCTTGTGTAGCCTCGTTTTCATTTTTTTCGGACACCATTTTTTCTTTTGCTTAGCCAATTTTCGAGGGCTGAAACTCGGCAAATTTGGCTAAAATGCCCGTGCAAACTCACTCCCAGACATCCTGGCTGTCCCCCCGTGCTGTGTGTGAGGTTTTTTGCCTAAGTGCTCCAAGTTTTAATGCCTCAACTGCTCGCCTCGCTGTGCGAGGCTCGCAGCTGATGAGCGCCTCTAAGTCCTCCAAGCTCTGAAGACTTCTGTGCTTCAACGGCTCGGCTCGCTCAAGCGTGACGATGATCCGTAGTTTGACAACTATTATATGTGCTAGATTAATATTATACCATATTTGGAACATGTGTTCCTTTAAGTGTCATATAATACTCTCTTTCCAAGAACCTAATTTGAGAACAGTCCAACTATTTTTTGTTGTTGTTGTTCTGTCGTTCAGTCGTGTCCGGCTCCCTGTGACCCTATGGACAGCAGCACAACAGGCACATCTATCATTATGTCTCTGGTTGTGCCTGTTCATAAGGTTTTCATGGCAAAAATACTAGAGTGTGTTGCCATCTCCTTCTCCAGTGGACAGCGGTTTGTCTGACTTCTTAGCTATGACCTGCACATCTTGGGTGACCCTACACGGTATAGTTCACAGCTTCATTGAGGTACACAAGCCCCTTTATCACGACAAGGTAGTGATCCTGCTATTATATTCAGTTTGATGAATGGAGATGATTGACGCTAACAGGATTAGTGGCCTGGTGGATCTTGAATGCACCTAAGATCTCCATTCAGAACTAGTGAAAGAATTCCAGTCTGGAAACCAAGAGGTCACGCAAACCTGAAGCCAAGCAGGGTTGGGACTGGTCAGTACTTGGATGGGACACCACCTAGGAATAGCAGGAGCTGTATGCTGTGGCCCACTGGAGAAGGAAGTGGCAAACCACTCCATTATCTTTGCTATGAAAACAAAGTAGGTTAGCATGACCATGGACATAAAGATGTGCCTGGTGTGGTACAGTCCATGAGGTCAAAACAACAGTACAATAATCCTCCCCTCATGCTCCAGGCTGACCATCAGTCCAATATAGAAGTGCCTATACACAAAAAAAATTACCTACCTTGTCGTGGTGAAGGGGCTTGTGTACCTCATTGGAACTGTAAGCTATACCATGTAAGGTCACCCAAGATGGGTAGGTCATAGCAGAGAGGTCAGGCAAATCGCTGTCCTCTGGAGAAGGAACTGGCAACCCACTCCAGTATCTTTGCCAAGAAAACCTCATGGATAAGCACAACCAGACACAAATGTGCCTGGCATTCTGCGAACCATGTGATCATTGAGAGTCAGACACGACTGAACAACAAAAAACACATAAAAATTAAAAGTATAATTCATAAATAATGTATTCATGGTGAGACACATGTTGCTTTGAAAATACAAACAAAATGCGCTAAATGTGAGCAACTCGTCATAACATTAGCACCTCTCATTACTACCTGCACATTAGTTTACAAAGGAACACCTTTAAGAGATGCAACGCAGAGAGCATACTTTAGTCTGTAGATCTCATTGTCTAGTACAGGGCAAGCCCCAAAGAGCATTCAAACTCCTGAATACGTTTTTGAGCTCTGAGACCTTGGTCCTTTCCCTTTTTAAATTTGCCAGCAGTGGCGGCGACCAACCACTAGATGGCGCTGCCGATTTTCTGCCGATTTTCAATGACGATACCATAGAGTTAGGGTCAGGTAAGCTATTGGGGTTAAGGTAAGGGTTATGATAACCTTCTAAGGTTACAACTGGTCTAAAATATTGGCAGCGCTGCAAAATATATCAACAGCCACTTGCCGCAACTGCTGCTGTCACGTGTGGCGAATTTGAAATGGGATAGATCCAAGACTTTTATTTAAAGAACCGAAATACACCATGACACATTATCAAATACCGTCTTTCTGATGCAACCAAAAAACAAAAAAAATTCCATGTCCCTTTAAGAAACAGTTCTGCTTAGGAGGTTGGTCTGGAGTCAGTATCAATCTATTTTATTGTGACTGACAGCTGTTCAGACCAATCAGCATACAGCCTGCTCATGAATCCGCTGGCTTTGTGTTTTGTGTCTGGACTTGTTTGATCTCAGGATTGAAAATAAAAATGGAGGTAAGTCCAGCTCCTGGATATTAATATTAATTTACAGATAATAAGGTCACATACTGTATACGCAGGTTCTCAGGGTTTAATTGCTCAGTGTATACTTGTAGTGCCGTCATTTGCTATTAAATTATTAACAAAAATTACAAACACATTGCTATGCAAAAATATCAAAAAATTAAATTATCTCATTTATATTTAATATCACATGTAACAGTTGTGGTAATTGCGAGTTGTCGTCACGCAATCTTACAATTTACAAGTTACGCATGCGCACAACTTACCACAACAATGCCCGAAGGCGGTCATTGCGCGCTTCTCCCCTCTGCCGGCCCTGTAGACCCCGCCATACCCCCTTCTCTGTTCCCCTTATCTCCCCCATGCCCCACAGATGCTCCCTCTGTCCCCCTTTGCACTGTACCTGCTCATTCATTAGTAGTTCAGCGGACAAATGGAGTCCCACCCCTGCCAGCGCTTCCTCTCTGCAGCGTAGGGTCGTAGCTATGACGTCATTTGGGAGCAAAGGGGGGACAGAGGGAGCACCTGTGGGGCAGGAGGGAGGTAAAGGGGTCCTATTCTATTTCATAGCAGCACACAGGCAGAACACTGGGGTTGAATGCTGTGCCAGGCAAATAACTATTTCCACTATTTGGCTCATAAGGTGTGCCGACAGAAAAGGACTTAAGCTATGAGAGGTACGCTTGAGGCCCTGGGGGACCGAATGCCCATGACGAACATAGCGATGGCTTCGCTGACGATTCAGTGCCATCAAGTTGGGACACGTCGGAGTTAGAAATAGTTATTTGCCTGCAGTAAAAAAAAGTCACCACCCTGTGGTGCTGTGGCACAACATGCAACCCCAGTGTTCTGCCTGTGTGAGGCTCCGAAATAGAACAGATCCGGTAAGGGGTTTGGAATATGGTTTTCATTTCAAGACTGGGATGGGCAAAAAGAGATTGGGGAGAGAGAGAGAGAGCGGACAAAGAGAGACTGGGGAGTCTCTCTTTGTCCCCTCTCTCCCTCCCCAGTCTCTCTTTGTCCCCTCTCTCCCTCTCCAGTCTCTCTTTGTCCCCTCTCTCCCTCTCCAGTCTCTCTTTGTCCCCTCTCTCCCTCTCCAGTCTCTCTTTGTCCCCTCTCTCCCTCTCCAGTCTCTCTTTGTCCCCTCTCTGCCTCTCCAGTCTCTCTTTGTCCCCTCTCTCCCTCTACAGTCTCTCTTTGTCCCCTCTCTCCCTCTACAGTCTCTCTTTGTCCCCTCTCTCCCTCTACAGTCTCTCTTTGTCCCCTCTCTCCCTCTCCAGTCTCTCTTTGTCCCCTCTCTCCCTCTCCAGTCTCTCTTTGTCCCATCTCTCCCTCTCCAGTCTCTCTTTGTCCCCTCTCTCCCTCTCCAGTCTCTCTTTGTCCCCTCTCTCTCTCTCCAGTCTCTCTTTGTCCCCTCTCTCCCTCTCCAGTCTCTCTTTGTCCCCTCTCTCCCTCTCCAGTCTCTCTTTGTCCCCTCTCTCCCTCTCCAGTCTCTCTTTGTCCCCTCTCTCCCTCTCCAGTCTCTCTTTGTCCCCTCTCTCCCTCCCATGTCTCTCTTTGCCCCACTCACTCCCTCCCCAGTCTCTTTTGTCCCCTCCCTCCCTCACCTGTCTCTCGTTGCCCCCTCTCTCCCTCACCTGTCTCTCGTTGCCCCCTCACCTGTCTCTCGTTGCCCCCTCACCTGTCTCTCGTTGCCCCCTCACCTGTCTCTCGTTGCCCCCTCTCTCCCTCACCTGTCTCTCGTTGCCCCCTCTCTCCCTCACTTGTCTCTCGTTGCCCCCTCTCTCCCTCACTTGTCTCTCGTTGCCCCCTCTCTCCCTCACCTGTCTCTCTTTGTCCCCTCTCTCCCTTCCCTGTTTCTCTTTGTCCCCTCTCTCCCTTCCCTGTTTCTCTTTGTCCCCTCTCTCCCTTCCCTGTTTCTCTTTGTCCCCTCTCTCCCTCCCCTCTCTCCCTTCCCTGTTTCTCTTTGTCCCCTCTCTCCCTCCCCTGTTTCTCTTTGTCCCCTCTCTCCCACCCCTCTCTCCCTCCCCTGTTTCTCTTTGTCCCCTCTCTCCCTCCCCGGTTTCTTTTTGTCCCCTCTCTCCCTCCCCGGTTTCTTTTTGTCCCCTCTCTCCCTCCTCTGTTTCTCTTTGTCCCCTCTCTCCCTCCCGTTTCTTTTTGTCCCCTCTCTCCCTCCCGTTTCTCTTTGTCCCCTCTCTCCCTCCCCTGTTTCTCTTTGTCCCCTCTCTCCCTCCCCTGTTTTTTTTTGTCCCCTCTCTCCCTCCCCTATTTCCCTTTGTCCCCTCTCTCCCTCCCCTGTCTCTCTTTGCCCCCTCTCTCCATCCCCAGTTTCTCTTTGCCCCCTCTCTCCCTCCCCAGTTTCTCTTTGTCCCCTCTCTCCCTCTCCAGTCTCTCTTTGTCCCCTCTCTCCCTCTCCAGTCTCTCTTTGTCCCCTCTCTCCCTCTCCAGTCTCTCTTTGTCCCCTCTCTCCCTCTCCAGTCTCTCTTTGTCCCCTCTCTCCCTCCCGTCTCTCGTTGACCCCTCTCTCCCTCCCCTGTCTCTCGTTGACCCCTCTCTCCCTCCCCTGTCTCTCGTTGACCCCTCTCTCCCTCCCCTGTCTCTCGTTGACCCCTCTCTCCCTCCCCTGTCTCTCATTGACCCCTCTATCCCTCCCCTGTCTCTCATTGACCCCTCTCTCCCTTCCCTGTTTCTCTTTGTCCCCTCTCTCCCTTCCCTGTTTCTCTTTGTCCCCTCTCTCCCTCCCCTCTCTCCCTTCCCTGTTTCTCTTTGTCCCCTCTCTCCCTCCCCTGTCTCTTTTTGTCCCCTCTCTCCCACCCCTCTCTCCCTCCCCTGTTTCTCTTTGTCCCCTCTCTCCCTCCCCGGTTTCTTTTTGTCCCCTCTCTCCCTCCCCGGTTTCTTTTTGTCCCCTCTCTCCCTCCCCTGTTTCTCTTTGTCCCCTCTATCCCACCCCTGTTTCTCTTTGTCCCCTCTCTCCCTCCTCTGTTTCTCTTTGTCCCCTCTCTCCCTCCTCTGTTTCTCTTTGTCCCCTCTCTCCCTCCCGTTTCTTTTTGTCCCCTCTCTCCCTCCCGTTTCTCTCTTTGCCCCCTCTCTCCATCCCCTGTCTCTAGTTGCCCCCTCTCCCCCTCCCGTCTCTCTTTGTCCCCTCTCTCCCTCTCCAGTTTCTCTTTGTCCCCTCTCTCCCTCTCCAGTCTCTCTTTGTCCCCTCTCTCCCTCTCCAGTCTCTCTTTGTCCCCTCTCTCCCTCTCCAGTCTCTCTTTGTCCCCTCTCTCCCTCTCCAGTCTCTCTTTGTCCCCTCTCTCCCTCTCCAGTCTCTCTTTGTCCCCTCTCTCCCTCCCGTCTCTCGTTGACCCCTCTCTCCCTCCCCTGTCTCTCGTTGACCCCTCTCTCCCTCCCCTGTCTCTCGTTGACCCCTCTCTCCCTCCCCTGTCTCTCGTTGACCCCTCTCTCCCTCCCTTGTCTCTCATTGACCCCTCTCTCCCTCCCCTGTCTCTCATTGACCCCTCTCTCCCTCCCCTGTCTCTCTTTGCCCCCTCTCTCCCTTCCGTCTCTCTTTGCCCCACTCACTCCCTCCCCAGTCTCTCTTTGTCAACTCGTTCCCTCCCCAGTCTCTCTTTGCCCCCTCTCTCCCTCCCCAGTTTCTCTTTGCCCCCTCTCTCTCTCCCCAGTTTCTCTTTGTCCCCTCTCTCCCTTTCCAGTCTCTCTTTGTCCCCTCTCTCCCTCTCCAGTCTCTCTTTGTCCCCTCTCTACCTCTCCAGTCTCTCTTTGACCCCTCTCTCCCTCTCCAGTCTCTCTTTGTCCCCTCTCTCCCTTTCCAGTCTCTCTTTGTCCCCTCTCCCCCTCTCCAGTCTCTCTTTGTCCCCTCTCTCCCTCTCCAGTCTCTCTTTGTCCCCTCTCTCCCTCTCCAGTCTCTCTTTGTCCCCTCTCTCCCTCTCCAGTCTCTCTTTGTCCCCTCTCTCCCTCTCCAGTCTCTCTTTGTCACCTCTCTCCCTCTCCAGTCTCTCTTTGTCCCCTCTCTCCCTCTCCAGTCTCTCTTTGTCCCCTCTCTCCCTCTCCAGTCTCTTTGTCCCCTCTCTCCCTCTCCAGTCTCTCTTTGTCCCCTCTCTCCCTCTCCAGTCTCTCTTTGTCCCCTCTCTCCCTCTACAGTCTCTCTTTGTCCCCTCTCTCCCTCTACAGTCTCTCTTTGTCCCTTCTCTCCCTCTCCAGTCTCTCTTTGTCCCCTCTCTCCCTCTCCAGTCTCTCTTTGTCCCCTCTCTCCCTCTCCAGTCTCTCTTTGTCCCATCTCTCCCTCTCCAGTCTCTCTTTGTCCCCTCTCTCCCTCTCCAGTCTCTCTTTGTCCCCTCTCTCTCTCTCCAGTCTCTCTTTGTCCCCTCTCTCCCTCTACAGTCTCTCTTTGTCCCCTCTCTCCCTCTACAGTCTCTCTTTGTCCCCTCTCTCCCTCTACAGTCTCTCTTTGTCCCCTCTCTCCCTCTCCAGTCTCTCTTTGTCCCCTCTCTCCCTCTCCAGTCTCTCTTTGTCCCATCTCTCCCTCTCCAGTCTCTCTTTGTCCCCTCTCTCCCTCTCCAGTCTCTCTTTGTCCCCTCTCTCTCTCTCCAGTCTCTCTTTGTCCCCTCTCTCCCTCTCCAGTCTCTCTTTGTCCCCTCTATCCCTCTCCAGTCTCTCTTTGTCCCCTCTCTCCCTCTCCAGTCTCTCTTTGTCCCCTCTCTCCCTCTCCAGTCTCTCTTTGTCCCCTCTCTCCCTCCCATGTCTCTCTTTGCCCCACTCACTCCCTCCCCAGTCTCTTTTGTCCCCTCCCTCACCTGTCTCTCGTTGCCCCCTCTCTCCCTCACCTGTCTCTCGTTGCCCCCTCACCTGTCTCTCGTTGCCCCCTCACCTGTCTCTCGTTGCCCCCCTCACCTGTCTCTCGTTGCCCCCTCTCTCCCTCACCTGTCTCTCGTTGCCCCCTCTCTCCCTCACTTGTCTCTCGTTGCCCCCTCTCTCCCTCACTTGTCTCTCGTTGCCCCCTCTCTCCCTCACCTGTCTCTCTTTGTCCCCTCTCTCCCTTCCCTGTTTCTCTTTGTCCCCTCTCTCCCTTCCCTGTTTCTCTTTGTCCCCTCTCTCCCTTCCCTGTTTCTCTTTGTCCCCTCTCTCCCTTCCCTGTTTCTCTTTGTCCCCTCTCTCCCTCCCCTCTCTCCCTTCCCTGTTTCTCTTTGTCCCCTCTCTCCCTCCCCTGTTTCTCTTTGTCCCCTCTCTCCCACCCCTCTCTCCCTCCCCTGTTTCTCTTTGTCCCCTCTCTCCCTCCCCGGTTTCTTTTTGTCCCCTCTCTCCCTCCCCGGTGTCTTTTTGTCCCCTCTCTCCCTCCCCTGTTTCTCTTTGTCCCCTCTATCCCACTCCTGTTTCTCTTTGTCCCCTCTCTCCCTCCTCTGTTTCTCTTTGTCCCCTCTCTCCCTCCCGTTTCTTTTTGTCCCCTCTCTCCCTCCCGTTTCTCTTTGTCCCCTCTCTCCCTCCCCTGTTTCTCTTTGTCCCCTCTCTCCCTCCCCTGTTTTTTTTTGTCCCCTCTCTCCCTCCCCTATTTCCCTTTGTCCCCTCTCTCCCTCCCCTGTCTCTCTTTGCCCCCTCTCTCCCTCCCCAGTTTCTCTTTGCCCCCTCTCTCCCTCCCCAGTTTCTCTTTGTCCCCTCTCTCCCTCTCCAGTCTCTCTTTGTCCCCTCTCTCCCTCTCCAGTCTCTCTTTGTCCCCTCTCTCCCTCTCCAGTCTCTCTTTGTCCCCTCTCTCCCTCTCCAGTCTCTCTTTGTCCCCTCTCTCCCTCCCGTCTCTCGTTGACCCCTCTCTCCCTCCCCTGTCTCTCGTTGACCCCTCTCTCCCTCCCCTGTCTCTCGTTGACCCCTCTCTCCCTCCCCTGTCTCTCGTTGACCCCTCTCTCCCTCCCCTGTCTCTCATTGACCCCTCTATCCCTCCCCTGTCTCTCATTGACCCCTCTCTCCCTTCCCTGTTTCTCTTTGTCCCCTCTCTCCCTTCCCTGTTTCTCTTTGTCCCCTCTCTCCCTCCCCTCTCTCCCTTCCCTGTTTCTCTTTGTCCCCTCTCTCCCTCCCCTGTCTCTTTTTGTCCCCTCTCTCCCACCCCTCTCTCCCTCCCCTGTTTCTCTTTGTCCCCTCTCTCCCTCCCCGGTTTCTTTTTGTCCCCTCTATCCCTCCCCGGTTTCTTTTTGTCCCCTCTCTCCCTCCCCTGTTTCTCTTTGTCCCCTCTATCCCACCCCTGTTTCTCTTTGTCCCCTCTCTCCCTCCTCTGTTTCTCTTTGTCCCCTCTCTCCCTCCTCTGTTTCTCTTTGTCCCCTCTCTCCCTCCCGTTTCTTTTTGTCCCCTCTCTCCCTCCCGTTTCTCTCTTTGCCCCCTCTCTCCATCCCCTGTCTCTAGTTGCCCCCTCTCCCCCTCCCGTCTCTCTTTGTCCCCTCTCTCCCTCTCCAGTTTCTCTTTGTCCCCTCTCTCCCTCTCCAGTCTCTCTTTGTCCCCTCTCTCCCTCTCCAGTCTCTCTTTGTCCCCTCTCTCCCTCTCCAGTCTCTCTTTGTCCCCTCTCTCCCTCTCCAGTCTCTCTTTGTCCCCTCTCTCCCTCTCCAGTCTCTCTTTGTCCCCTCTCTCCCTCCCGTCTCTCGTTGACCCCTCTCTCCCTCCCCTGTCTCTCGTTGACCCCTCTCTCCCTCCCCTGTCTCTCGTTGACCCCTCTCTCCCTCCCCTGTCTCTCGTTGACCCCTCTCTCCCTCCCCTGTCTCTCATTGACCCCTCTCTCCCTCCCCTGTCTCTCTTTGCCCCCTCTCTCCCTTCTGTCTCTCTTTGCCCCACTCACTCCCTCCCCAGTCTCTCTTTGTCAACTCGTTCCCTCCCCAGTCTCTCTTTGCCCCCTCTCTCCCTCCCCAGTTTCTCTTTGCCCCCTCTCTCCCTCCCCAGTTTCTCTTTGCCCCCTCTCTCTCTCCCCAGTTTCTCTTTGTCCCCTCTCTCCCTTTCCAGTCTATCTTTGTCCCCTCTCTCCCTCTCCAGTCTCTCTTTGTCCCCTCTCTACCTCTCCAGTCTCTCTTTGACCCCTCTCTCCCTCTCCAGTCTCTCTTTGTCCCCTCTCTCCCTTTCCAGTCTCTCTTTGTCCCCTCTCCCCCTCTCCAGTCTCTCTTTGTCCCCTCTCTCCCTCTCCAGTCTCTCTTTGTCCCCTCTCTCCCTCTCCAGTCTCTCTTTGTCCCCTCTCTCCCTCTCCAGTCTCTCTTTGTCCCCTCTCTCCCTCTCCAGTCTCTCTTTGTCACCTCTCTCCCTCTCCAGTCTCTCTTTGTCCCCTCTCTCCCTCTCCAGTCTCTCTTTGTCCCCTCTCTCCCTCTCCAGTCTCTTTGTCCCCTCTCTCCCTCTCCAGTCTCTCTTTGTCCCCTCTCTCCCTCTCCAGTCTCTCTTTGTCCCCTCTCTCCCTCTCCAGTCTCTCTTTGTCCCCTCTCTCCCTCTCCAGTCTCTCTTTGTCCCCTCTCTCCCTCTCCAGTCTCTCTTTGTCCCCTCTCTCCCTCTCCAGTCTCTCTTTGTCCCCTCTCTCTCTCTCCAGTCTCTCTTTGTCCCCTCTCTCCCTCTCCAGTCTCTCTTTGTCCCCTCTCTCCCTCTCCAGTCTCTTTTTGTCCCCTCTCTCCCTCTCCAGTCTCTCTTTGTCCCCTCTCTCCCTCTCCAGTCTCTCTTTGTCCCCTCTCTCCCTCTCCAGTCTCTCTTTGTCCCCTCTCTCCCTCTCCAGTCTCTCTTTGTCCCCTCTCTCCCTCTCCAGTCTCTCTTTGTCCCCTCTCTCCCTCCCGTGTCTCTCTTTGCCCCACTCACTCCCTCCCCAGTCTCTTTTGTCCCCTCTCTCCCTCACCTGTCTCTCGTTGCCCCCTCACCTGTCTCTCGTTGCCCCCTCACCTGTCTCTCGTTGCCCCCTCACCTGTCTCTCGTTGCCCCCTCACCTGTCTCTCGTTGCCCCCTCTCTCCCTCCCCTGTCTCTCGTTGCCCCCTCTCTCCCTCCCCTGTCTCTCGTTGTCCCCTCTCTCCCTCCCCTGTCTCTCGTCCCCTCTCTCCCTCCCCTGATTCTCTCTTTGGCCCCTCTCTCCCTCCCCTGTTTCTCTCTTTGGCCCCTCTCTCCCTCCCCTGTTTCTCTCTTTGGCCCCTCTCTCCCTCCCCTGTTTCTCTCTTTGGCCCCTCTCTCCCTCCCCTGTTTCTCACTTTGACCCCTCTCTCCCTCCCCTGTCTCTCGTTGCCCCCTCTCTCCCTTCCGTCTCTCTTTGCCCCACTCACTCCCTCCCCAGTCTCTCTTTGTCAACTCGTTCCCTCCCCAGTCTCTCTTTGCCCCCTCTCTCCCTCCCCAGTTTCTCTTTGAACCTTTCTCCCTCCCCAGTTTCTCTTTGTCCCCTCTCTCCCTTTCCAGTCTCTCTTTGTCCCCTCTCTCCCTCTCCAGTCTCTCTTTGTCCCCTCTCTCCCTCTCCAGTCTCTCTTTGACCCCTCTCTCCCTCTCCAGTCTCTCTTTGTCCCCTCTCTCCCTCTCCAGTCTCTCTTTGTCCCCTCTCTCCCTCTCCAGTCTCTCTTTGTCCCCTCTCTCCCTCTCCAGTCTCTCTTTGTCCCCTCTCTCCCTCTCCAGTCTCTCTTTGTCCCCTCTCTCCCTCTCCAGTCTCTCTTTTTCCCCTCTCTCCCTCTCCAGTCTCTCTTTGTCCCCTCTCTCCCTCTCCAGTCTCTCTTTGTCCCCTCTCTCCCTCTCCAGTCTCTCTTTGTCCCCTCTCTCCCTCTCCAGTCTCTCTTTGTCCCCTCTCTCCCTCCCGTGTCTCTCTTTGTCCCCTCTCTCCCTCTCCAGTCTCTCTTTGTCCCCTCTCTCCCTCTCCAGTCTCTCTTTGTCCCCTCTCTGCCTCTCCAGTCTCTCGTTGCCCCCTCACCTGTCTCTCATTGCCCCCTCACCTGTCTCTCGTTGCCCCCTCACCTGTCTCTCGTTGCCCCCTCTCTCCCTCACTTGTCTCTCGTTGCCCCCTCTCTCCCTCACTTGTCTCTCGTTGTCCCCTCTCTCCCTTCCCTGTTTCTCTTTGTCCCCTCTCTCCCTTCCCTGTTTCTCATTGACCCCTCTCTCCCTCCCCTGTCTCTCATTGACCCCTCTCTCCCTCCCCGGTCTCTCATTGACCCCTCTCTCCCTTCCCTGTTTCTCTTTGTCCCCTCTCTCCCTCCCCTGTTTCTCTTTGTCCCCTCTCTCCCTCCCCTCTCTCCCTTCCCTGTTTCTCTTTGTCCCCTCTCTCCCTCCCCTGTTTCTCTTTGTCCCCTCTCTCCCTCCCCTCTCTCCCTTCCCTGTTTCTCTTTGTCCCCTCTCTCCCTCCCCGGTTTCTTTTTGTCCCCTCTCTCCCTCCCCGGTTTCTTTTTGTCCCCTCTCTCCCTCCCCGGTTTCTTTTTGTCCCCTCTCTCCCTCCCCTGTTTCTCTTTGTCCCCTCTATCCCACCCCTGTTTCTCTTTGTCCCCTCTCTCCCTCCTCTGTTTCTCTTTGTCCCCTCTCTCCCTCTCCAGTCTCTCTTTGTCCCCTCTCTCCCTCTCCAGTCTCTCTTTGTCCCCTCTCTCCCTCTCCAGTCTCTCTTTGTCCCCTCTCTCCCTCTCCAGTCTCTCTTTGTCCCCTCTCTCCCTCCCGTGTCTCTCTTTGCCCCACTCACTCCCTCCCCAGTCTCTTTTGTCCCCTCTCTCCCTCACCTGTCTCTCGTTGCCCCCCTCACCTGTCTCTCGTTGCCCCCTCACCTGTCTCTCGTTGCCCCCTCACCTGTCTCTCGTTGCCCCCTCACCTGTCTCTCGTTGCCCCCTCTCTCCCTCCCCTGTCTCTTGTTGCCCCCTCTCTCCCTCCCCTGTCTCTCGTTGTCCCCTCTCTCCCTCCCCTGTCTCTCGTTGTCCCCTCTCTCCCTCCCCTGATTCTCTCTTTGGCCCCTCTCTCCCTCCCCTGTTTCTCTCTTTGGCCCCTCTCTCCCTCCCCTGTTTCTCTCTTTGGCCCCTCTCTCCCTCCCCTGTTTCTCTCTTTGGCCCCTCTCTCCCTCCCCTGTTTCTCACTTTGACCCCTCTCTCCCTCCCCTGTCTCTCGTTGCCCCCTCTCTCCCTTCCGTCTCTCTTTGCCCCACTCACTCCCTCCCCAGTCTCTCTTTGTCAACTCGTTCCCTCCCCAGTCTCTCTTTGCCCCCTCTCTCCCTCCCCAGTTTCTCTTTGAACCTTTCTCCCTCCCCAGTTTCTCTTTGTCCCCTCTCTCCCTTTCCAGTCTCTCTTTGTTCCCTCTCTCCCTCTCCAGTCTCTCTTTGTCCCCCTCTCTCCCTCTCCAGTCTCTCTTTGACCCCTCTCTCCCTCTCCAGTCTCTCTTTGTCCCCTCTCTCCCTCTCCAGTCTCTCTTTGTCCCCTCTCTCCCTCTCCAGTCTCTCTTTGTCCCCTCTCTCCCTCTCCAGTCTCTCTTTGTCCCCTCTCTCCCTCTCCAGTCTCTCTTTGTCCCCTCTCTCCCTCTCCAGTCTCTCTTTGTCCCCTCTCTCCCTCTCCAGTCTCTCTTGGTCCCCTCTCTCCCTCTCCAGTCTCTCTTTGTCCCCTCTCTCCCTCTCCAGTCTCTCTTTGTCCCCTCTCTCCCTCTCCAGTCTCTCTTTGTCCCCTCTCTCCCTCTCCAGTCTCTCTTTGTCCCCTCTCTCCCTCTCCAGTCTCTCTTTGTCCCCTCTCTGCCTCTCCAGTCTCTCTTTGTCCCCTCTCTGCCTCTCCAGTCTCTCTTTGTCCCCTCTCTCCCTCCCCTCTCTCCCTTCCCTGTTTCTCTTTGTCCCCTCTCTCCCTCCCCCTCTCTCCCTTCCCTGTTTCTCTTTGTCCCCTCTCTCCCTCCCCTCTCTCCCTCCCCTGTTTCTCTTTGTCCCCTCTCTCCCACCCCTCTCTCCCTCCCCTGTTTCTCTTTGTCCCCTCTCTCCCTCCCCTGTTTCTCTTTGTCCCCTCTCTCCCTCCCCGGTTTCTTTTTGTCCCCTCTCTCCCTCCCCTGTTTCTCTTTGTCTCCTATCTCCCTCCCCTGTTTCTCTTTGTCCCCTCTCTCCCTCCCCTGTTTCTTTTTGTCCCCTCTCTCCCTCCCGTTTCTCTTTGTCCCCTCTCTCCGTCCACTGTTGCTCTTTGTCCCCTCTCTCCCTCCCCTGTTTCTCTTTGTCCCATCTCTCCCTCCCCTCTCTCCCTCCCCTGTTTCCCTTTGTCCCCTCTCTCCCTCCCCTGTTTCTCTTTGTCCCCTCTCTCCCTCCCCTGTTTCTTTTTGTCCCCTCTCTCCCTCCCGTTTCTCTTTGTCCCCTCTCTCCGTCCACTGTTGCTCTTTGTCCCCTCTCTCCCTCCCCTGTTTCTCTTTGTCCCATCTCTCCCTCCCCTCTCTCCCTCCCCTGTTTCCCTTTGTCCCCTCTCTCCCTCCCCTGTCTCTCTTTGTCCCCTCTCTCCGTCCACTGTTGCTCTTTGTCCCCTCTCTCCCTCCCCTGTTTCTCTTTGTCTCATCTCTCCCTCCCCTCTCTCCCTCCCCTGTTTCCCTTTGTCCCCTCTCTCCCTCCCCTGTCTCTCTTTGTCCCCTCTCTCCCTCTCCAGTCTCTCTTTGTCCCCTCTCTCCCTCTCCAGTCTCTCTTTGTCCCCTCTCTCCCTCCCCTCTCTCCCTCCCCTGATTCTCTCTTTGGCCCCTCTCTCCCTCCCCTGTTTCTCTCTTTGGCCCCTCTCTCCCTCCCCTGTTTCTCTCTTTGGCCCCTCTCTCCCTCCCCTGTTTCTCACTTTGACCCCTCTCTCCCTCCCCTGTCTCTCGTTGCCCCCTCTCTCCCTTCCATCTCTCTTTGCCCCACTCACTCCCTCCCCAGTCTCTCTTTGTCAACTCGTTCCCTCCCCAGTCTCTCTTTGCCCCCTCTCTCCCTCCCCAGTTTCTCTTTGAACCTTTCTCCCTCCCCAGTTTCTCTTTGTCCCCTCTCTCCCTTTCCAGTCTCTCTTTGTCCCCTCTCTCCATCTCCAGTCTCTCTTTGTCCCCTCTCTCCCTCTCCAGTCTCTCTTTGACCCCTCTCTCCCTCTCCAGTCTCTCTTTGTCCCCTCTCTCCCTCTCCAGTCTCTCTTTGTCCCCTCTCTCCCTCTCCAGTCTCTCTTTGTCCCCTCTCTCCCTCTCCAGTCTCTCTTTGTCCCCTCTCTCCCTCTCCAGTCTCTCTTTGTCCCCTCTCTCCCTCTCCAGTCTCTCTTTGTCCCCTCTCTCCCTCTCCAGTCTCTCTTTGTCCCCTCTCTCCCTCTCCAGTCTCTCTTTGTCCCCTCTCTCCCTCTCCAGTCTCTCTTTGTCCCCTCTCTCCCTCTCCAGTCTCTCTTTGTCCCCTCTCTCCCTCTCCAGTCTCTCCTTGTCCCCTCTCTCCCTCTCCAGTCTCTCTTTGTCCCCTCTCTGCCTCTCCAGTCTCTCTTTGTCCCCTCTCTCCCTCTCCAGTCTCTCCTTGTCCCCTCTCTCCCTCTCCAGTCTCTCTTTGTCCCCTCTCTGCCTCTCCAGTCTCTCTTTGTCCCCTCTCTGCCTCTCCAGTCTCTCTTTGTCCCCTCTCTCCCTCCCCTCTCTCCCTTCCCTGTTTCTCTTTGTCCCCTCTCTCCCTCCCCTCTCTCCCTTCCCTGTTTCTCTTTGTCCCCTCTCTCCCTCCCCTCTCTCCCTTCCCGA